>JAWWMO010000011.1:22262640-22330858 GCA_035047845.1 Dendrocincla fuliginosa
AAAGCTCTGAACCAATTCTGCTCACCTTTGCTGGGTTCCCAGGCACAGGCCCTCACTGTGTTGATTCTGCTCTGTATGAACCCTGACATGCTGCACACACGCTGAATTATGTGACTGCTCAGGGACTGACACATGTTTTTTCATCACAGTAGGTGCCAAGTCTTTCAACAAGTGGCATTTAAATTTATAAGAAGTTTTCAAAGGAATTCTGCTGGACTGGGGCAGTTTTCACTGTGAGACAGTGCCAGTTTGGACAGCTTTGCTGCCTGCAGAAACACTGAGCTGGACACTGTGAGCACCCCCACCATCACCAGGTCCTGCCTCGAGAGAGCCACCATCAGGGGGTATATAAAGGTCACTCTGCTTTCACGCCCAGTCACTGTCATGTCTCTGCTGAGATACCAACTAGGGTATGAAATTCTGTTCCACTATCAGATTTTCCTTTAATACAGACACATCAGTTAGACTTGTAGTCCTGTTGCATAAAGCAGATTAGCAGAGTCCTTAAGGAAGGGAAGACTGAGCAGTTCTCTCCAGAATTAAAGTCAGGCAATAGCTGAAGCATAGAATAGCAGGGCAGCAGAGTCATTTTAAACCTCACCATCCATTTCAAAGATTTGTAAGAGTTCTCTTTTATTGTTAGAGGACTCAGCAGACTCTGTTGGACTATCCTTACCAGTGTTAATAAGCATTAGCTTACAGTAAGGAACTCACCTAGGTAAATACATTCATTTTGCATATGCAAAGTTAATATAACATCAAGGCAAACCAGGAAACCAGTAGCATGAGGGGCACTGTGGATACTGACATAGTGGGACACATTCATTTCCAAGCACATTTAGTTTGAGGTTACAGATTTTTTGACCTTCTTCCACACATAATTACGTGGCAATGAGAAATCTTTCAGACTGTGTTTATCACCTGTAGTTTTCCTGTTGCTTCTCAGTTCCAGCCAACTTCCCTGGTGTTCCTACTGAGCTCAGCTCCTCTCTCAGTAACACTATTAGATACTGTCTCCTCTCCAAATACTTCTAAGAGGAAGACAAAAGCTTTTCATTCCAAAAAACTTGGCCGAAACTAAAACAATTTTTTACCTCAGAACAGTAATCATTCAGTGAAATAAATGACTGAAAGAGAGGGAATAAAAACAGAGAGGCAGAAAACTTCGATGCTGCAGACACTTGACAAGCCATTTAAATTCTGTGCCTCACCAACAAGAAGCAAAGCATAGTGATAATACACTCCCTGCACCCCTCCTTGCCTGTGCAGTTATCCAACAGGGCACTCTCTGTGTGATATCCACAGGAGACTGCTCTGCCTGAAGAATGTGGCAATTCCTCTGCCAGATTTGTGCAGACCCACGGAGCAGAGGAGTGGTCCCATCTAACACTGCCTTGGAGACCAGAAGGAGCAAAGAGAGACTCCAGAAGCAAGTGTGCTCCAGTGGTGTAAAGGGAGACGAGGAGGTGCATGTATTTGGATCTTTTAGCAATTAGCCCAGGCAACAGGTGGAATAGCCACCAAGCACACCATTAACAGATGCTGAAGGCACCTATAAAAAGAACCAACTTGCAGAAAAACATTTTGCGACATCTGTGAGACCTAGAAACATTAAAACTAACATGTAAGCGTTGCCCAAACTGTGGGCAGGTTCTGGGATGAGCTGTGTGTAGGAGTCTCTGGTCCAATTCATCTCTAGGTCTGAGGAGGAGGAGGAGGATCTCTCCTTCCCCACCAAACAGAAAAGAAGGAAAAGTGACAGTTCCTGCACAGAAAGGGAGGAGTGGTGAAGGACAAACTCTTCTGGGGGAGGCTACAGAAATACATAGTAAACTTCCTTCCTAAGAGAAACTAATCCCAAGCTATTAGAAGAGAGAGCCCAGCATTTCACCCATAAGGATGCTGCTGATGAGGAATGGTCAGTAGCAGTGTTGCTCTGACTGGGTTTAAACACACACTCATAAAAACTATAAGGATGGTTTGTGGCCTTTGGTCTTGCTTAAAAAGACATGTTTGAGATCCAAATTCTTTCAGCCTTTCTATAAGGGCTCTTAAAATGAATCAGGTGTCTGCATTTGACCCAGTTCTACTCACCACTCCCAAAAACAAAGCAGTGCTTCCACCGAGTCCTGACCAGCGGATGAACCCAGGGCTGAGGCTTGTTGGATCCACCTCATACAACACTGCCTATTGGAGTGTGACCTCCAGAGGCTCTGATCCTCATTTATATTTCATATTTCGCAGATGTTTTCCCCCCAGCTTTTGCTGCCTTGTTTTAATGCATCACTGGGTCTCTGTACAACCCCCACTTAAATATATCTTACTTTTTGTGGTAAGAAAGCAACAAGGTGAAAAGCAAAACTGAAAGGCCTGACAGTGCCAGCTTCCCACTGACATACTCCCTGCTTTACGTCAGAAACCAGGGGCTGTAAAGTGACAAGAAAGCAGCAGAGAGTAGAGGGTGCACAGAATAATTTAAAAGGCAGCAGTGACATGACAACCTTCAGCAGGCCACAGTCCATGTTTGTCAGGCTAGGAGGGTAGGATTTCATTAATGTGCATTTCATTAAGAAAAAACAATACTCAGAAACTATTAAGGGGTCCCGTGTGGTTGATTCACCACATTTAATTTATATCTTTCCTCTCCAGTGACGAATCCACCCCCTACTTTCTTACAAATGATGACTTGTGGGTCTTAACCTTACAAGTGAAGATACATTTGGCCCATTAGTTACCCTATTTAATGGCTTTTGTTAACTTACAGTGAAGAGCTTGAGCCATGGTTTTACACTGAGGCTCCATGAGAGCCTCCCGAGAGGCAGATGGTGTCATAAAAACACCTTCCCCTACCCTATTTATTCCACTTCTGTTGTGTAATTGACATTCATTCTTTATGCACCATTTTCCAGGCACCACATCGTCCCCACAGATCTCAAGCTGGGGCAGGGAGCATCTGAAACGCTGGTCATGAGCAATACCTCAGGCAGTGTGTGTGTTTGAAGCTGGTGTTACTGGCCTATTTGTTGGGAAGAACGTCCCAAACATCAAAACCCAGATTCCAAATGCAAAAGCCTCGCTGAATATGTAAAAATTCCCTTTGCATTTTGGGAATTAGAAATGAAATAAAAGACAGAAACTACTTCATCTGAAATACAGCCTTGATGCTACAGTGTCTTCTATGTCTGATTTAATTTTTTAAGCTTCCTATTTTTGTTGCCCAGAACCAGTTTCCCCAAAAAACTGTATGTATTTTCCCCTTCCGGAAAGCACTGCAGGAAAGGTAATAAATCCTGACTCTGATGGCTAGAGGAGAGGATTTCCCAGTAAGCTGCAAAGTTCACAACCTTCAAAATTCATCTCTTAGGAGTGATAGATGACTCAAAAATAAGATCTGCAGAATTAAGGAATGGGAAAAAAATCCAAACACAAGCAAGTCTCTCTTTCACATTACTTTTCTGAAAGAAACTGGAAGGCTAAAGGAGAAAAGAACCCAGAAATCCCAAGTACTTAGTACTGAGGAACTGTCAAGAGGCAACATACATGTTCATTAGTAACAGTAATAATGAACAATCTCTTTAGCTATCCTGTCTCCTATTCAATGAGTGAGATCTCTGCAGAAAAGGTTTCCAAGTCGGGTCTATTTGATTTTCAGAAGGAAAGGACTGTTGTGACTTGCTGGTTACACATCTATGTTACAGAGCAACGTTAATTCCATTGCTGCTTAGCACCAGTAGGACACCAGTTGTCCCTTTGTGCCATGGCTGCAAAGCCCAGAGAAGGGCTGGCTGAGAAGGGGCTGGAGGCAAGATCCTGCCCACCAGAGTCTCACTTGCTGAGCTCTCCTACTATGACATGTACAGCAATGAGCTTTTACTGATTTTGCATTTGGATCTGCTTCAGACACTCAGGCTGTCTCCCTACAGGAAAAAAAAAAAAGATTACGTGGGAGTGTAAGAAGGACAAATCTGGTGCTAAAAGTAACAGAAACTGAACAAATGGTATTTCAACACTTAGAACTAAATGGAGCTCTTTCTCTAAAAACTGTAAAAAAGATATAAGAAAATAAAATATACAGGATAACTAATAGAAGGTAGTGATACTGAAACATAGAGGGAACTACTGAAAAGAGACATTGGCTTAAATTTTTAGTTGAATCTGTTCCAAGAAACCACCTTTCTTTGATCACTCTCTGTACCCACAGTCAATTCTGCTGCCCTCCCTGTTTCACATGGGAATACCATCCTGTGTGCATCCTTCCACACTTCCCGGCACAGGCATCGTGGGAGAGTCAGCACTGCCACCAAGGCATTGAAAAGTGTCCCGGAGGAAGTGGGGACCACACTAATTTGCCTCTGGGACCTTCTCAAAAGGGAGACAGGAGGAAACGCCTGCATTCCTTCAGTGCTCAGGTAACATGGTCTGCAGGTACCTGGGAATGTCGCTGCCAAAAACCTCAATGGCCCAATCAACATTCCACAGACTGACTGCAAGCAACCTCATCAGCTGATGGGATCTGTGTCAGGTCTACAGGATGCCCTTGACTGTCTCCCAAATTACAGAATAACCCACTCCACAGAACCTGTCAGCAGCAGAGTCCCAGGGGACCATCGACTGAGAGGACCAAACTGCTGCCTGTGGCAGCTCAGGCAGAGTTGATGTAACCCCGCAGCTCCAAGTAAAGATTTTCCTGTGTACCTAGACCAGACACCAGTCTGAACACACAAGTCCCAGAATGTCAGGCTAAAAATCTCTTTCATAGTCAAAAATCAGTGATGACTGCCCCAGATGAAAAACACAACCGGTCACCCTGGAAAGTCACTCTGTAGAAATCCACCACTTTGGACAATTACCTGGCAGCTGAATGTCCACAAGTGGGCAGACACGTCCATAGACCCTGCTCATGTCATGATTGCCAGGAGCCCTGTGCTCTTCCTGGCTTCCCCCTGCTTCCAGGTGTGCAGAGCCAGCCTGGATCCTGCAGATGCAGTGGTGCAGGTACAGCTGTGGCAGGTGCAGAGCAATGGCAGAGTGCTCATTTGGAAGGCTCAGAGCTAGGCAGAGATTAATGACCCGCAATGACAGCACAATCATCAGCAGGGGTATCATCATCTCTGCCTCTTTTCTGCACACCATTTATAAAAGCCAGAGCAAGGTATTTAATAGCACCTGGGCTCAAAAGGCCATGACATTTGCAGCGCAGCTGGAATGACAAGCCATACCTGGGGCTGTGATTTACCTGCCTGCTGCTGGCACCAGTGACCCGAACTGGAGTGTATGCTCTTTGCATGACTGCAGAGGGAGATGGAAAGTACCAAGGCTTGAAACAAAATGCATTCAGCATCTGTAGTTTTCCAGAGTCATTATTTGTGATCTTGAGGTCAGATTTCACCTTTTCTACAAAGGCAAGCTTTCTCACCCCTTTTGCTATAATCTGTTTTGGTTCATGTAAACTTGTGAGAGGAAGTTCAGTAATTTGTGAAGCAGTGATGTACAGAGAATGCACTGCAGGCTACTAATAGGTTATTAATAGAGCAAAAATTGCTGCAGATTAGAGTACATAAGCATGCTGCCTAATTGCAAAGCAAAACGTCTATCACACTAAATACATGGTACATGAAGTGAAATATGTGTCCTGAAATCTTGGTTTATTTTGCACCACTTATCAACTCTGTGTCATGGTAATCCATAGAAGGAGTTGTGCAACAATGGGGAAATTCAATGAGAGGGTTTTAAAGAAGAGGTAACACCCTAATAACATAATCCTGCTTCTACTCTGTCAGGTAAGCTGGAGTCTTGGAGGCTCTGGAAAGGTGTTTTATGCTAAGCAAATGTTTGACGTTTCCCCCTACTCTGCAAAAATTAAAACCAAACCAAAACAAAGAGATGGATTCAGGTCACTACTGATTAAGTCCACCAGAACTGTGCTTAAAGACCCTGAAGAGACCCTGCTAACAAGAGAGATTCAACTCTACCTAAAACTTTATGGACAGCACATTTTCCCAAACGATCCATAAACTCTAAGCCAATTCCCCCACAGCCCCCTCTAGGAACCTATTCCAGTACCTAAATTCACCACTTTTTCTAGTATAAGCACAAGTTCCCTGGCTGAAATTTAAAACCATTCCTTCTCGGGCCATGTTTGCCCAGTACTAGAACATGCAGCACCAGCCCCTCACAGCATCAGCAAAAGCTGCAGCGACTGAGCTGACAGCAGTCGCTGCTGTTGTCAGGGGATGGTCTGCACATTACCTCTCCTCCTTCATCCCAGCCCTTGCCTGTTTGTCTCCTCCTTGAATGAGATGACAAGTTTAAGCTGAGGCAGTCATTAATTACATGCTCTGGTTTGAAGCTAGCACAACACAGGAGCTAAAATAATCATGACTTTTCAGAGCTACCACACTACAAATGATGCACAGCCCCCTTCAAAGCTGTCTCCGGGCCAAATGTCCTTCCTTTTTTTTTTCTTTTTCCCCACCCCTGAGCAGGGCTAGGAGGCCCCAGGATGGGCTTAGGCACAACTGCTCTGACACTAGGCAGCATGACTGATGACCTTTAATCTGATGCCTTGCCAGACTGGCACCCAGCTCCTCAGAAATGCTCCACACAAGGGACAGGCAGCAATAGGATGATTCAGCTCTTCTAAAAGGAATATATTTTATTTAATAACCTAGAGTAGCTTCTGCTCTTCCTGACTACCCTGTTCACAGGAGCTACAGATCTTTTTCCTTTCTCCCTGGCACTGACTCCTGGAACTGTTGATACACGATGGGTATTCAATGGGGCTGCCACAGAACAGTGTTTCAAATGACAGAAGCTGGCTGTGCTGGATCCCCCTTCTCTCCATATGCTCACAAGAAGCCAACCCACAGTCCCTGCCTGCAAAGCAGCTTCTGAGAAACATGCTCCAAAGAGGCTTTCCAACAGAGCATACAACAACAGGTAATAAGCTGGAGTTATTCAGAAAGTCCAAGGAATGAAATATTGTTCATTTAATGCTGCAAGAAAACGTGGGAACACAAATTCAACAAGCTGTGTCATCTCAGCTGTAGCTGGGGAATGTGGGACCATGGGAGTTGGACAGTGGAGACAAATGAGCAGAATCTGCTGCCACTGCCTGGGTGGAAAACGCCACGATGGTGTGTGACACAGCACTCAGCTTTGCTGAAGCAAGTAAGGTCCCTGCAGAAGCACCACAGTGCAAATCCACAGAGGTAGCAATACATTTTTCCAGGCACCAGTGTATGCGTTGGGTCCCAGCTGGCAAACCTGATGTGGTGAACACAAAGCACTTCTGCTTTTGCTGTTTCCCTGAGCACAGTGGGACAGATGTGGTTAGTGCTGTACCTTCTGCAGAAAACTCTTTAGTTGGAACAACTGTCTCTGAAAAGAACTGCAGCAATGCTCAGAGAGCTGCTGAGAGTCACTTGTTCCTCTGCAGTCAGCTCATATTTGGTTTCCCAGTGGAACTGGTACAGAGAGGCAGAGTATCCCATTTGTCCCTTGCAAGAGGCCATGGGCTCTGGAGCAGAGCTTCCCTCTGCTCTAGTCCTGCCTCAGCCTTGTGCCCATGTGGGCACAGACACACGGGGACACGTCAGCTGGCACAGTAAGCACCTTGCCAGCTCCGGGGCCATCTGTTTCTGTGAGCAGCCCCTCTGCTGATGGGCTGGGACTCCTGGAACAGGAATTCTAAGCTGGTCTGTCCTGGTTTGCTCACAGAGGCAATGTTTACAGTCAGGAGCCTGGCCCCTGGGGAGTATTTTCCTTTTCAGTTCTTCTTGCCCCACCTTGCAGCCTCACAGACTTTAGCAGGAAAACTGGCTAGCACTGCTGTCCACAAAGATCGCAATGTTAAATCCACAAAGTATCTGTTTTCTACATAAGAAATCTAGCAGGTAGATTGCCCTCTATATTTCAGCAGATGGGATCCCACATATGCATGGGGGCTTTGTATAGCTGCAAGTAAAGCAATATTTCTCACACATAAATACTCATGAAGCAAAGTCAGTTTATGCATCCTTATTCTCCAATTCAAATTATGCCTCGTTTGTATCAATGGAAATCCACTGTGGCTCAGTGAAGGCAGTAACTACTCTATTACATCATGCAAGAGTAGAATGTTGTCCTGGAATTTCGTGCCTCTACATTCTGTATTTTTCTTACCAAAAAATTCCATTAAAAACTCACACAGTGATCACAATTAAAGTTGCTCTTGCCAGGAGGTTACCAGTACCTAAGTCAGTTCCCCAACCATGGCAAGTACTTCACTTGTCTCAGTCACATGGCTATACTAACACTCTCAATAGATGCCAGCATATTCTTTATGTTTAGATGCATTTAAAACATAAAACACACCTCCTTTTGAATTAAAAATGTAATGGCTATGTATAATGATGTTTTAGAGTCATTATCAGATGATCGTAGCCCTATTGCTCAGTAGGTTAATGATTTCTGTCTGCATTTATGGTGATATGGATTTATCTCTTCAAAAGTATATGAATACACTTTCTAAAAGGATGAGAAGGCTTGATGAACCACTACTTATTTTTTAGAGTTAAGTTTTTGGAGAATTTAAAAAAAGCTCCAGTTTTAACTGAGCTTGCAAGTGCTGCATACTCTGAATACATGTGAAGGTCCCATGCTAAACAACTGCATCTTTGGTTTATAGGCACAAAAAAGAGGGGAAAACAAATGATAAAACTGAAATTCTAGGTACAAGAAGGTGTATTTTACTCGGCAATCACTGAAATAACATCATAAGGCTTTTCTCATGAGCTGTAGGTGTGCCAGCCCTGTGGTATCACATCCATATTACTCAGAATGTTTTAAACAGACGTTGTCCTGGCCCCAGCAGGGAGCTCCCCCTCACTGGATGCAGTGTCACAAAGAGCCTGTGAGTCCCCTTCCCTCCCAAACCTGGAGCTGAAGGGACCCAGAGGGTGCAGCCTCACAGCTCAGCCCATGGAACAGTAACGTGACACATGGCAAAAAGTGCGTCCTAACTGTGTGATGCACAGAAAGGGAGAGAGGGGGATAAAAAAATCCCAGAACAAAACAAAACTCCTTTAGAGCATGTACACTCACCTACATGGCATCAGATGGGGAAACACGTGCAGGTCAGCAGACATCAGGGAAACATGAAAAAAAGATAAAAAAAGAAAAGGGAACAAATTAGTTGCAATTACTTAGCTTGATGATAGGAGCAAAGAGCACCCAAAACAAATCAGACCCAATCTTTATTTGGGTGAGCAAGGTTTACCTAATTAATTCTACTCCAGTGCTGCCTTTTTGCTGTGTGCTGGTTCAGTGGCAGCATGATGCATGCAGATGAGTCGACACAAAAAGCAGAGAATTCAAAGCAAACCTTTAGTGCACTATGGATGGAGCACAACTCCACCTGCAAGACTCTCAGAGAGGCTGCCCCCCTACAGCTCTCTGTGCACAGACTCAGCACAGGTGGCTTGGGCACACACAGGCCAGACCTTGCCTTCAGATCTCATTGACTTTGGTTAAGCAATTTTAGGAACATGATTCCTATTGAGCCCATTAATTCTTAGCTGTGCTAAGCCTGGAGCAAATTGCAAGAGCAGATAATCATCGCGGGGGTGGGGGAGGGGGGGGGGAACTGCTTTAGGAAGAAAGGAAAAAAGGCAGGAATACGAGTAATCTTCAAAAATATTTTGCACTGTGGATTTTTTTCTTATTGAGGCTCCTGTAACAATGATATTTATTTAATGCAACATAACTTTATTATTTCTGCCTGTTGCATAACAGAAGTCTTAGTTCTTAACAAAGATTTTGGAGGGGAGCAGCCCAGCACTCACTTCCAGTAGTTGCACTAACTCACAATAACCTATATTTCTGTTGCAAACTACATTAACAGGTAAAAACTAACTTCAACTACACAAACTTTCACTTCAACTCAATCTACCTTTGCGCTTTCTTTCCCTAAATCAGGGATGGACATTTCCAACAACCAGATGATCATACCATGGCTCCCCAATGTCTTCTTTTCCAGAGCCTTTCATTTTCATCTTCTGATCCCTGCCAAAACTTACTATGATTTCTGCCATTGCTGTTGAACAAAACTTCCTTGTAAATTCTCTGTTAGCTCAAACTAAATCATCCTTGTTTAAAAAATGGCCACCAACTCCCCATGTTCATCCAGCCCTTCTGTGGATGGAGGAGGATCATCTATCTTGTCCATTTTCAGAATAGAGGCAGCAGATGAGGGGATTGTGAGCCAAATTCAAAACAAGCAATGCTCAGTAAATCCTTTGTACTGTGGGCAATATAGGAACACAGCCACCTACAGAAGGCTCTGCCAAAGGGCAGTCACACTGGTGGCACACTGGGCAAACTCCAAGAAAAATCCACAGAGAATTACAAAATATGGTAGGAAGCGAATCTAATTCAGGAAATCTCTTGAGCTAAAATAGCTGGAGACCAGGACAGTTTCCTCAGGGGAAGTAGGATTTGTTTCAGTTATCTGTAGAGGTCTCTTTCTGAGCAGCATTGGAGACGTACTAGGATGGGCTTTTAATCTGACCCAGAATAGCTGTATCCTAGCAAAGGTTGCATCCTGGCTGTTCTCCAGGCAGGCTCTCTATGGCTAGAAATCAGAGAAGGTTTTCCTAAGGACAAAAGGTGCCAAGGAATTAAAAAATAAAAAAAATAAGTAAAGAGGAAAGAAGAACAACTCCTCTTACTCCACGAGACTAATTAGAAAAAGTTAAAAAAAACCCCAACCAACCCAAAAGAAACTAAATAATTGCACTTCTATCTTAATCATTAATACTCAAAGTTTGAAGCAGAGATCATTCAGAACCCAAAGGAAGAAGCTTCTTTATGTGACCACAGCCACGAGATGGGAGCCAAGGACCAGGCTGAGCTCACCCTGCCCAAACGGCAGGTACAGCAGAGCAACCTCAGTGCTCCCTCCCACAGCCCCAGAGCACTGCCCAGGGAAGGGCACTGCCCTCCTGACCTGCCTTTTTGCTCAGTGGGGACTATCTCCTCTGGGCTGGAGGTTCAAAAGCAACTAAGCCAATTATGACTCTCTCCCCTGTGGTTTGAAGGGCTTCCTCCCCTCATGTCCTTCTGTGTCACTCTGTGCTGGCTAAACGAGTATTCTCTTTGATTTTTCTTAATTTCAACATAATTTACAAATGAACACGAGCAACTCTTCAGGGCAGCCTAGGCTAGGTAAAGTGCAGATGCTCCTTCAGTATCACTTGGTCTTTATTAGCAATAACATTTTAGTCACTGCACAGTTCTGCTGACATAACTCAGCACCGATTCACAGCTCCAGACCTGCTGCCTCATTAGGGAGGATAAATGTACCTTTATCTTCACAAGCGAGGACTTCTGCAGGATTAGAGCTGCAGAGGTATAAAGAAGAAAGATTGCTGCTGGCCACCTTCTGCAGCGTATTAGAGGCACCCAGATATGAACCCAGAGCCAGACAGAAATAGGGATTAAACTAGAGGTGTGTGGCATTGCCAGGGAAATCATGCAAGCTCTCCAAGGCTCACAGATGAGGCAGGAGCAGCGAGGGAGCAAAAAGGAGACAAAGCTATTGGTAAGATGAAGAGATGACAAAATTAAATATCTACAATGTGAACTTCTCCCCAGATGAGATTCAGACTTTAATAATTACAGCATAGCACAAAACTAACACAATATGCTACTCCATTTAAATGCCTCTCTTCTTGCCTTTTTAAAATCCTAACTCCCACAGCCTGAAGACAAACAAGTCCTCACACACAGATCAGATATCAGCCAACTACACTATAAGGAAACAAAACCCAGTTAGCATCCTCCACTAAAAGGAATTTCCTAGGGAAAAAAAAGAAAAAAGACAATGTTTTCTGCATACCTGAGCCTTGGCTGGCTGTGGCAAGACAGCAGAATTCCTTGTTTCAGGATCTAAGCAGGGCTTTAGTTCAAAGTCTTGGACATGGAGTGACAGAGGAATACTACTCAAATCATTTTGTAGCTCAGACCCAAATGATATCATCCCTTGGCATTTATGCTAAGTGGCCCCTCTAGTACAGCACTATTGCCTCGCCTCTGTGGGAAGGGATGAACAGAGCTGGATAGGATATGATCTGGGCAAGATCATACACAGCACTGGATGCAGATGCAGAACACAGAGCAAAGCCAGCTGGCAGAGGGACCTGCTGAGACCTTACCCCAACAACCCTTGTGCAAGCTGAAGAGAATAGGAAAACCAGTTCCACTCAAAACACATATTTCAAAAGCCTTGATTACTTTCACTGCCTCTAGAATAAGCTAACATTTCACTGAAAAAATACCATATAGTAAATGCTATGGGTTTTTTTTTTCAGATTACTCATATAAAGGTTTGTGTGGAATGAAACTACATTGATTCCTTTTAATTGCCACTAAAGATTTTTAATTTTCTGTTTCTGTATGAACTGGGCTGATTTTATACCGGACATTGATGGAATTACAGTTTTTCCCCAACAGACATCTAAAAAGCATTCAGTATTCCACTTTAGCAGTTCCCATATTTAGTGAACTCAAAAGCAGCGATCAGATGTCTCAAAAAAAGTTAGCTTTCCTGGCAATAGAAGTGATACCTTTATGCTGAAGTATTTGTTTTACTCAACACTGAACAGTATTTTTCAGAACTAAGAAGAAAATCTAAGGATTCATCACAACTCTGAGGCACATCAGCCATTCATTCCATTTGGTCTTTGAAACCAACAGTCAGTTTTGGAGCACTGGCATTGAATTTGTTTTCCTCAAACAAAACTAGCATGGACATAAACCTGCTGTTACTGAAATTGGTAGCTCTGTCTTCAGTGACAGGAGAATTAGATCAACATCCTTCACTTTTCCAGATCCCCCTGCATCCAGTGCAGCCTGTTCTCAAGAAGCAGGACAGAGCATGGTTCTGAAAGTGTTACTCCATTACACACATGTTTACTTTACATACATAAAAATATTGAGCACTATTTTACCAGCTTTTCTTGCAAGTGTTTTTCTTCCTTTCAGGTATATGTTTGTATTAAGGAAATAGTTTTGTTATGAGAGAAGAGGGACCTAAAGGTTTGCTTTGACTGAAAAGGAAGTGGAACCAGAGAGGCAAATGTGGTTGAGAATGTGCTGGATCATGAAAAGCACAAGGGTTCCCAGCCCCCTGTCCTGCTGTACAGCTACAGCAGCACCATTTCACCTCCTGGGCCTCTTTTCCTCTGATCTTTCATTGCAGGCATCTGAAAGCAGGAACTGTCTGTTACTGTAAGCTTCTATGATACTCAGAAAACACCCTAATTTATGCCACTTTGTTCCACCGAATGACAGTGATTTTGCAGATTTTCCTCAGTATTTCTTCTCAGAATCTCTCTGACTAGAACAGAGGACTTGCTGCAGCACAGCTCGGGTGAACAAGTGCTTTTGTAGCCAAAGTGCTGCCTTGTTTCAGAGAATTTGTCACTGTCCATAGAATTGTAATTTACCTCCAGGGCAAGTAAACTGTGTCTCAAGTGCTCTTCTCCAGTTTCCAAATGCTGCTGCTGAGTGTTCAAAGTGAAGCTGAGCTCTCAGCAAAGGTTCAGAAGCCCTTCTGGGCTGTCTGCTCACACCACACTACCTGTCACTGCCAGTTTAAAAGGTCAGCATGGCCAGTGCTCAGTGCCCTTCTCTCTGAGTCCTCTGTGCCATTCCTGACAATGAACAACAGAAACAAAGCCCAGTGGGGGGCAAAAAAATCCCAACCAACCAATTAAAGAAAAGATGATGTGAGTCCACTTGACCTTCCCTCCTCTAAGGTACTAATGGCTCAAAAGTTCCTCACACACAGAGTACACACGCATAACACCTCAGCACAACTGTGAGGACAAAGAAATGGGTGCTGAGCATGTCTCCCACTCGCATGGCTTTTTTGCAGCTACTCATGGCTCTCACTTGCCTTGCGGTTGGCAAGGCATCTTGAAGCCCAGCTTGGTTTCTCTCCCTACCCTATGAACTGCATTAAAGTAGAGCTTTTCTTTTTTTTCTGTCTGACAACTCCAAAAGAAAGAGAAGTCTTAATTAATAAAGGGATGTCAGGTCCTGAAGAGTATTTTTTTTGCTGTTACAAAAATATTTCTAAAGACTTTGAAAAAATCTGATTAAGTTTTCATCCCCTGGGCTCAGTCTTCACTGTACAACGCCTTTAAGTGATGAAATCTGGATTCAGACACAGAAAATCACAGAGATAAAGTAGCATAAAAGGTTTAGAGATCAATGGGTATGAAACTCCAAAGAAGGTGTAAACTTCCATGTCATGACACAGGTCTAAAACTTAAAGAGAGAGGGGGAGGAGACTTAACACTGTCAGTATACAACTTCCTCAGGTTCTCCTAGGTCACACTCTCATTAGTACTTAGGAATTAGAGAAATACCAAATAGTCAGAAATTCTCTGACATCTTACCAGTGAGAACCATGAGTTTTCTCACTTGCATTCAAAAAGCAAATAGAAACATTCTGTGCCCTCCTCTTTCCATCGTTTCCCTCAGTAAACTGCTCCAGCCCTGATGTATGAGAAGCCTTTGCCCAGCACACACTTTCCTGATAAAAAAAATATAAAAAAAATTCCATGGGACTACTGTGACATGATTATGCTGTTCACTTCATCATGCAGCAGAGAAGGGTCTAGTGGCTAGTTACACCATCCCAAGACACAGTATGCCAAAGCAGCTCACTGCCCTAAAATCCCAAGCACTGTTATGAGCATGGCTGTATCACTGCAGACACTTCTGATGTCAGGAAAGGAGTTAAAAACCAAGAAAGGAGTTAACAACCAAAATCCTACTGGGAGTCACTTGACCTGCCGGCAGCACCGGAGACATCACTGCTGGATGAACCAGGAGAAATTGGAAGCCTTGGGGACAAGTGATGTTCCCAACACACTGCAGGAAGCAGGGAGGACAGCTCAGTCAAAGCCAGTATCTAATGGCCCATAGGGGCTGTCTGTAGAAACGACTGAACTGCAGCCTCAAGGAAGTTTTTTGTTCAGGTTGAGCATAGCCCTGAACCAATGAGGTGTGTATATCAGCTCTGCAAAGGGAGGAGAAAAGCGAGAAGGGGCAGTCGAGTTCAAGCAAAGGTGAAAACACTATGGGTTTGTGCTGGTTTTGACTGGGATAGAGTTAATTTTTCCATAGTAGCTTGTATGAGACTATGCTTCAGATTTTTGCTGGAAACAGTATGGATAATACATGGATGTTTTTGTTATTGCTGAGCAGTGCTTACAGAGTCAAGGCTTTTTCTATTCCTCACACCACCAGAGAGAAGGCTGGGGGTGCACAAGGAGTTAGGAGAGGACACAGCCAGGACAGCTGACCCAAGGGCTGTTCCATACCATATGGCATCATGCTCAGCAATAAAAAGCATGGGGAAGGAGGAGAAATTCAGCATTTTTCAGTGTGGTGGTGTTTGCCTTCCCAAGTCACCATCATGTGCAATGGAGCCCTGCTTCCCTGGAGACAGCTGAATACCTGCATGCTGATAAGTGGTCAATGTATTACTTCTTTTGCTTTGCTTGTGCATGTGGCTTTTGCTTCACCTACTGAACTGCCTTTATCTCGACCCACGAGTTTCCCCCTTTTAGTCTTCTGATTCTCTGCCCCGTAAGTGGGGAGTAAGTGAGCAGGTGTGCACTGCTCAGCTCCCAGCCAGGGTTAAACCACACCAGGGCCCTCGTAGGGTAAGGCACTGCTGTGATGAAATGGGAAACACACACACAGCCCTTCATGAATAATCCACAAGGACACCAATGCCTGCAGTAACATGAAGGCAAGAAAACAGACACATAACCAAAACAACACATGGGACACTTGGGACCAAGAAAAAAATCTCCATTGTTTCTTTCATGGGAATATAAAGGAGTCTAAGTAGCCCTCAGACTTTCTGAGCATACACTGCCACCCAGGTGGCAGGAGCACAGTTATGTAAGATACAGGCAGTTTTCAGATTTCAAACAACACTTTTATGCCCAAGTGATATATAGGACAGCTACTGTCAGAAATGAAAATGCTGCTCATGAAAGCATTGTCCTGTGCATCAGCAACAAAAGGAACAAAACAATTTTACAATCATTTCCATAGGGCTGGAAAAAACCCCAGCTAACTGTTCTCTCTACCATGGTAAACTCATTTTGAACACTTCATATTGATAGAGTGAAGGATAACATGCCTCCAGTTAAACTCAGCACAAACTTGAGGGACACCTCCCATCCTTCAGCCAACAGTGAGAAATAGGATACCTAAAGGTCCACATCTATACCTCAGCCCACTTATTTCAGTAAGCTTTTATCACAAGACAGGAGTGGTTATGGAAGGCCATCTTTGCTTCTCGAAGTACACTTTTAGCACCTCCTAAAATTTAGGAAGGCACCTACACCAGCACATGTAAACCACCCCAAGTCCAGCTGCTCAGTATAGAAACCTGTCAAGAGCAGCACATCTTTCTTTATGTTACTGCATAAACAAAGAGACATCGATTTCTCTGAACATCAGTGCAAGTCAGTAGATCTTATTTCAGCGGAGCTCAAAGCAACAGCAAAATGACAGCTGCTGTCTCTGTTGTAAAAAAGCACTCCAAGAGAAAGATCCTGCCTTGGTTTCAGGCGTTGGAGGTGCACACAACACCCATTTCCTGCTCAGGTATCCAGCCCTTTCAGGTTCTGTTAGGATAACTCTGAGCACTCTCCCCTGCACAAGCATTAAAGGAATGAGATTTGGAGGTGCAGTTTGCTGCAAGTTCAGACTCTAGGCAGAGAAACCTTTCTGCAAAGAATAAGTTTTCATTAACCCACTCTTGGGATTTTGTTTGTTTAGGCCTGACATTTACTAGGTTTGAAAAAGTATGTGTGGTGTAGGTACACCAGTGGCATAAGAAACTTCAGAACACATACAATTCTTTGACAACTGAAATGAGCAGAGACGTATTTCATCCCCTCCGATTTCACTTGCTAAATTTAATTGAAGCTGCCATGTTTTGACCTTGCTTCCCTGTTCTTCAGGTTGCTGGTGGAGAGCAGCCCTGGCCTGCTGTCAATGGAAAGCAATGCTTTCAGCAGCCCAGGCTGTTGCAGACATCCCTGTGCACCCTCTCCTTAGGCCACTATGGAACACAATGCAACACAAAGCTCTTAACACAGAGCTTTGGATCCCAGGACGGAGGAGAATTATCTGCAACTGGAGGCTACAGAAGAAACATTTCCCCAGATGTGGACATTTTCCCCAGGGAATCTTGATTTAGTTTTTTTATCCTTCTAGGAAGGACTTGAGATAGACGTAAGGGAGCTCTGCCATGGCTGCAAAAATGGGAAAACAATTTCCAGCTCCTGGCCACAGTGCAGGAGGAGAAGGGCATGGTGATGCTCAGCAGCAGGGCTGAGGGGAGAGTGCTTGGCTGCTCCTATGAGGATTGCACAAGCTCCTAGACATGCTGTAGCTTCCCTCCCCTCTTTCCTCTCCTGCCCAGCCAGAAAGGTAGACATTTAATATCCAGGCTCATTACTCATCCTAATGAAATGTCAGCAGCAAACACACAGGTGTTTAACTGCTGCTGGAATGCCTGCAGATGCCAGCGATCCCTCAGGCAGGGATATCATCACAGTGAACGGCCTTAAAAAGGTCACAGAGGCAGTGCAAGGTCACAGGAGACCTCTGACCTTCACTTATTGCACTCAAGGAGCTTTAGTTCTCCCTCCCTTTGCTTTCCCAAGCCCCCAGCGCATTCTCTGCTCTCCCCCAGCCCTCTTTGGCAATGCAGCCTCTCAAGGGTTCTTCTGCCTTACTCAAAACAAGTGCTAATGTGTGACCTAAGGGAGACCTGCCTGGGACTCAACAAAGGCGAGTTACAAACAGCTCACGGCTGCTGAATGGAGACACAGCTCTGCCTCCCTCCCTCTCCTGTTCTCCCCAGCATTCCCCGGAGAGGCTGAGGCTGTTCATCTGCATTACAAGCCCCGGGCTGGCTGAAAGCATCCTTCTTCCCAGTGCAGGGCAGTGGGCGTGATTTATGACTGTGCCTGCCTTGGGTTGGGAGCCACAGTGCTGGCTGGAGGCAATGAAACCGTACAGAAACTCGATGACAGGAACCCAAGGGGAAAGGACGTACCAAAACCAGGAATAGAAAGAGGGCAAACAAAGAGGAGATCAATTTAGCCAGGTTCCTCCCACTCACAGCTCAAGAATTACACACATTAAGATGGTCAAATCTTCTTCCTGGCTTGTCTTTCCTGAAAGAGGGAAAGGATGGCATTTCTGCACAGTTGTTTTTCTGTTTGTTTGGGTTTTTTTTCTCCTGCTATAAGTCACAAACCAAAAAATGCCTGTAGATATTTGGACAGCTAGAGGCTGCCATTGTAACTGTGCAACGTTGTTAGAAAGCAGGACAAAAAGGAAGGGAAAAACCAAAGTAACATTTTCAATAAGGCAGCCAGAGCCACTGGTGGTTTTTAGTTCTGGCATCAGCTGCAAGCACACAAGTATTTGGCAGGTCCCATCCTGCTCCTTGGTTGCTGCAGAATCACCACCTTTTGGCACAACTGGCAGCATCTGAGCAGAGCTCAGCCAGGAAGAACACAACAGGGCACAGAAAGGGGCTTGTTAACCTGCATTTACCTAGCTCGGCTCCAATCACTTCTCTGTAAAACCACATTAAAATGCAACCACTGCCTGACAGATTTGTTGTTCACTTCAGCAACACCTGCAGCACTACCTTGGACCCACAGAGAAAATACTATAGGTGAAGCTATGCATTCCAGTTTCTGTTCATTTCTGTCTGCCTGAAAAATTCTCATCTTCAAAGTTTCTGTGCTTGGTCTCACCTAAAAAGTGAGATGAGAGAACAGTGGCTAATGAAACCAAATGACCTTTTTCTGGTCAATACCTATAAGCTCAGAAATCTCAATACTAGGCACAAAAATCAAGTGCTCACAGTAAAACCTTAAATAAAGAAATTAATGAGAATATTGTGATATACAGCATTTAAAAGCAAATATGTCAATAAAAAGCCTTTCAGTTCGTGTGGGCTTGGGTATTTTTGTTCAAGTTTCTGCTTGGAAGTGTTTTTACCTCATTCACAGTGCACTGTAAAGTAACCCACTGCTTCCCAAACAACAATATAGCCACTCTGGGTCTCCTTCAAGTTGTATTGTCTTTGGAATTTCCCCTTCTTTGCCCTCTTCTCCTATTAAAGAGCCACATATCAAACATTTTAAGACACTGTGAAAACCTTGCCAACACTTCCCACTTCTCCTTTTCCAAAGCCAGAAGAATACGCTGTTGTTGGTGGACCCTTTCAGGATCTAAGTAAAAAACTCTTTGGCAAACTTGGAAACAAGGGGTGAATGCTGAGGGATTGCTCCAGCCATGCAACACTCAGGCCTGTCTTGGACTTCCACAGTGCTCTGGAGAACAAACACTGCGTGGAGCTTCTGCCCACCCCTCCCCAAGGCAGACCATGGGGATGCCCTGGTATGAGGAGCAGCTGCCTGTCCTGGAATGGCCAGAGATTGGGATCTCAAAACACATCTTGGTTTAGTCCTTGCTGTTGTGCAGACACCAGGAAATTCAAATAACTCCCCTGAGCTGCCCAGGCATGAGCGCTGTGGGGCCAGTGCTCTCTCTGCTCTGGTTGCCCAGCACAGACACAAAGGGTCTGCAGGCTGGGAAACTGGTATTTATACAAATAAATAAATGGAATCTCAGAGGCATGCTCAAGTGTTTCCACAAACTGAAATCTATTTGGGCAACTGCTCAAAGACCAACTGAGGATTATACTAAAACCACTCATGTAATGCCAGGGCTTTTTGCTCACATTCCCTCTATGACAACTTAATTAACAGTTTAGTTACACAGTCCAGGTTGTTACATTCTCTTTACGAGAACTACATCAGGACTGAGCTGTGTACATAGCTGCTGGACACAGGATTTCCCAAGTAAATGGGGCTGCCAGAACTGTTTTAAAATTCTCCCTTCCTCTCCCATTAATCCTCTCTACAACTCCTTTTCCCCCTTTAAATTTCACCATCATAGTCATTCATCAGCAAGCAGAAAGTGGCTCAGTAAATTACTCTCAGCTCAAAACACTGAGCTTTCAAACATGAGTAAATTCCACACCAGTCCTGAATTCCCCTCGAGTTTATCAGAGGTCAGGGCAGTGCCAGACAAAGCAGGGAAGAAGAAGGTTTAACCCCCCGTTTTCGGCCAGGAATACTCTTCCCCTTCCTCCTTCCAGCCCCCAGCACTCACCCTGAAAAACCTCTGTATTTCAGGAGCAGAGCTAACAGAATAATTAGAAGTTGGACAGTGATGAGAACTGCTCTATGAAAATCTAGTCTGGCCCTTCCTACTTGGTTTGGGAAGAGGAACACAGGGTGACAAAACACAGTAAGCAGAAACACCGCAGTGAAGTTCCTAGACTATACTGCATAATTAAGTAATCTCATGCAAACAAAGCAAGAGAAATATGTTAAGTGCATATAAGGGGAAGTTTGTTACTTTTTTATTGAACTGCTTTGGTGGCTTTTTCTTTTACTCTCTGTATGAAACAGCATAATAAGTTCTGTTCACTGTGTTTTATTTCAGGTATCTAAATAGTTCAACAAACCATTCCCCAAACTCGTTTATGAAATGGCCAATGCATTTCTACAGCAGAGAGCAGCAGGCGGCTGTGCTGAGACGTGCAAACTGCAGAGATGTGCAAAGTTCACTGTTCAAATCTGAGGTTTCAGAGCAAGGAAGAAAACAGGAAGCGGTTTTACCTACAGCTGAAGCTCAGGGATGAGCAGCAACCAACTGCGAGGTGAAAGTTTGAGTCTCTGAATGTAAAGATTCTCTTTCAGCCCAAATTCGTATTTTCCGTAGTTGTACAAAAGCCACCACAATGAGGATGATAAGCAGCACTGACACTTGCCAGTATTTAGTTTTCAGATGTCTACTTATCATTTGCTGCCATCACCATTTACAACATTACCTTGTCTTCACTTGATTTAAACAGACAGCATGGGCAACTGGAGAAAAGGCACATCTAAGCTGTGGCTTTGATTGCCACCAGCTTCTTCCATAGCACTTGTACAAGCCACATCACTTTGTCTCCATGTAGTTTGGGAAGTCTGTAGGGCTTGGGCCACTGCTCACCATTTATACAGCACTCACCACACCCCACTGTCACATGCAATGCCCCACCAACCTAAGGAACCACCTCCTCAAAAATGCAGCTTTTGAATCACTGCTTTACAATAAACATCTTAGAACACCACAGCTCCTGAGCCAGTTTGGTGAGTGCTGGTGTATCTCAGGCAGGGAAGCACTGAGGACTCCTGGGCAACAGGAGAGAATGTTTTTCTCTCATTAAGGTTTTTCTCCCTGGCCCAAGGCTGACTGAGAGGGTTCCCAGTCTCTAACAGGGGTCTCTTCTCTCCTCCCTTTCTGCAGTACTATGAAATCACACTTGCTAAAAACGAACCTCACTGCATCATAAAAATGTTTCTCAGACATGTTTTCTCTCTTTGCCATGTACCAGCCCGCACCACTTTCCAAGGATATCTTTTACCAGAATTCCAAGTGTCCTCAGACAGGCCACATCCAGCTGTCACAAAATGTCCACTTGGTGCCTCAGGTAAATCCCAGCTGGATGTCGACTGACACCACACATTTCATTCTGCATATTTCGTTGTAACTTTGATAGTTAAAACCAATTTTCTCAGAAACCCACAATGTGACTGAAAAAGCACAAGGGTCCTTCACTTGATCTTTTTGGTCAAAGGCGGTGGGGTAATTGTAGGGGAAGTGTACCCCTCACCATTGTGGTCCCTCTCTTAGCCATGTATTAAGGGATTCACATTAGAAGAACTTCCCTGGTAACACAACACTGACTCTGTTTCACAAGGTCAAAACCCACCTCCCAGAATCAGCCATTGCTTTGCATTCTGGTATCTCCATCACCGCTCTTTCAGCATCTACTAAACAGATCCAAACATCAGATCACGGGGTCATTCTGAACCTTGGCTCACACATACTAAGAAACAGAGACAGAGCTCAAAGATACTCTATTCTGGCATGAGAACTGTGATGGGATCTGAAACAGCATGTCCAGGAGCAACAGTTAATGTATCAGGAAAAGAGAGTACAAAACCCTGCTAAACCCTACACCCTGTTTCATACTTCCTGCAGGAAAATTAGATGTTTTATTAAGGTACTGATGGTGATTTCTCTGCATGGACAATTGGCACAACTCCTCAAACAGAGGGAGAGAAACAGTTATGGAAATAACCCCAAAAAATAACAAATAATTTCAGATGACAATTCTATCAATTCTTGCCAGCAGGTGCTGCTCTGGCAATAGGAAGGAAAGTTGTGAGTTATGAAAGCTGCATAAAAACAACTGCACCACATGAAGACAAAGAAACATCATATGGATGCATAAAACTGAACAATTAAAACTACAACTGTTACATGGAGAAGAAAACCATAAATATTTCAGCCCTTATTATTGATGCCACATTCTGTAGTGTATCATTACATCTTCACTGGCTAATTACACAAATAACATCCTATTAACAATGTGTTGACTTCAAACCATTGTTATCCCTCCTCCTCCCATTCTCTGCTATTTGACACTGAAATTGTTTCGAGGACATTAGAAATGTCAGGAACTAAATAATAAAATATTTTCTTGCCCCACTCCAGCGTAAAAAACAGCCCAAACAAGCCCAAATGTGCTGTAAGTAGAAGGGAGAGGAAGCAGAATGTCATGGAGATTTTTTGATTATTTTTTTTTAAGATTAACTGAATCATTGCTTAACATTTGCCCCCTCCCCTTACTTCTGTAACCTCTCCCCTTTCTAAACCACTTCCAATCCAGAGGGAGAACGTAAGGGGCTTTGTGTTCATGGAATATTTATGGACTTGGAGACCTGGGATCCTTGAAAAGAAGGAAGATTCATGCATAATACAGGGACAGGACTTGGCATGTGAAAGGACAAATCTACCACACTGGCAAACTGAACTAAGAGATAGAAAACACACTAAAGACAGAAAATATGGCTCAGGAGTTGTGAATACTGGACAAGAACAAAATGCCAGAACAGGTAACCAGCATGCACTGTACAGAGTAATGACATTTCACATTGCAATTTATTAGCTGATAAATGATCAAGCTTATTATAAATTAACCTTTCTCCACCAGCAGTTGATGAAAAAGTTCCCTCCTCTCTTAATTACAGGGATGTTAGGAAAAACTAAAAAATAATCAGAAGTAATTTCTACAATGGAAGAACCCTCAGCTCTTCAGTGTTACCTACCATGTAAAACAGATCAGTCAGCAGGCATTGCTCTCTCAACTCTGAGTAATGCAAAAAGCTAAAAGGAAGGTCTTCATACCATCCTTTTCCTCAGCTTTCAGTGGCCCTTTGCTCATTCCTACAGTCTTCAGCAGCATAACTCCAGTTTTATAATGAGAAGGTATACAAGCAATATTTTTTTTCTTTAGCCTTAGCAAAAAAGAAAATTATAAACTTCAAACAGAACAGGGTCCTGCAGATGACAGAAGTACAAGTGTGTATTACAGACTGATTCTACAGCTGTACTACAGAGCAACTATATAAAAAATAAGAACAGATGTGAAGGTGTGATGACTTCCTTTAGCAGTCACAAGCTGAGAAACAGGGAAGAAAAACTTCCTCCTTCTCTACAAGAAAAGGAAAATGCCCTTCAGATCCCAAACTCCTTTCATCTACTGATTGTCTGCAGAGGACCAGAATTAAGAGAGTAAAGACTTACAATGACAAAAATCCCCACATGACCATAATATGTGCAGAAGACCCCTTGCTGTGTGAATGCAACCAGATACCCTTCTTTGCTTTACAGCAACCATTACCATACCACGTCTCTTTTCCTTAAGTGCATCCAGTGGTTTCAACTTTTCCAGTGTTTTATGGGGAAGTTTCTAGAAAACCTGTGTAAAGAAGCAGGTATGGCATTGCTCCTTTTCCGGTTTCCACAACTGCTATTTCCTTAAGCAACTGCTAATGGACATAAGGACTTCCTATACTTTTAAACTATATGTAAGGTTCTCCATAGCATGTTCAACCTCCCTGGCCCGGGTCTGCCACAGATGCCTTAGAAGCAGGTCATGTCAATACAAGTTGACAAAGGAAAGACTGAAACACTACTTGGAACAGCAGTTTTGGTGACGTTTGTAAGAGAGTCATCACTGTAGATGCAATGGGACACTGCAGAGTCCCCAGAGTGGTTCCCTCCTTCAGAGGCTTTGGGGTCCCAGGTGGAAGATGCAGAGCCAGCAGGATGGGCTGTCCCCCGTGGTTCATGCCATGTGCTGAACTCCATGTGGCTTTACTAGAGGGCATGAAAGTACAAACAGTGCTAATAAAACACCCTGTCACCAGGCCTGGAAGAGGGAGCAGACAGGGTGGTTTTTGTCTGCTTTGTTCTTGCTTTTTTCCAACTCTGAAGCACCACAGAGAATACGAAGACAACACTGTCATTTCAACTTCTCTCAGAAATAAAATTAGACTGTGCCTTTCAATTCTCTTTGAAAAGCATCTGAGTTCAATAAACTCTTTTATCAGGATTAGAGGTGAATCTGAAAGCAAATGGTCTCTTTTAGCTGATAAAAAAATGCATTCCATTTCTCAACTCCCCACCCCCTGGGCCAAGAGTTTCATGCATATTTGACATGTTTTCCATCTAGACAGCAATACAGCATTTCTACCCACTTTCCTTTCTCTTCTGAGTGACTCAAGTGCACAGTGTTTCTTACTGAGAGCCAATTTATTTTTTAATTGTGTCTGAGTACTCTGGGATTTTTATCTTGACTTCACATGTTCTAGTTAATTTAAAAAAAAAAAATTAAAAATAGCAAGGTATATATTATGAACAAAAGCTGTTTGTGGTAAACTAGAAAGTGCTTGTGGGGTTATTTGCTATTTATGACTGTCATTACTACTACAGCAGAACCTAGAGGTGTTCTACCATGGCCATTCTACCACGCTAGGACATACACAAAGCAGAAAGGCTGATCTGACCTAAGGCATCTACAAACTTCTAAAACCCCAAAAGAAAGAGGGAGTGAGAGAGAACATGCATGCTAGCAAGGAAAACACAGGAGGAGGTGAAGTTGTTTGACCAGCACCATGAGACAGGTCAGGAGGAGAAGAGGGAATAAGATGTCATGTACAACACTGTAAACCTGTGCTGGGATTTCAAACAACCTTAGCTGAAGTCCTAGTTACAACCTTGGCAATACAATAGAAAAAGTTTCCCTGAGCAAATATGTAATGCAATAAAGAAAACTTTTTAATACTTGTAAAAACCCACAGCTCCACTGTAGCAGATTTCTGCAGCATCTATTACAATACTACTGAATTTTGGTCTTAAAAAGTATTTAGAAGAATTCAGGCAATTTCTTCACTTAAGGGAAGTGAATGCAGACTTACAGATGATATTCTACTACTCAGAAAACATGTGCATTAGTTATAAAACCCATCATATTTTTACATTCCTTTAAAAGTTAGAGTGTTTGAGTTGTGCTTGCACTGATTGCTTTTGGTCAGTAATGAAGTACAATGTTAAGTTACAACATATATGTGGTAAGGACAGCAAACAGTGATCTAAGTGTAATAAAAGCAACTGCAATAAATGCTTAGAAAAGGCTAAAGTAGGCAGAAAAATGCTTGTCAAATAATTTCCACTTTGGTATTTGTATTAAAAGTGTCATCTTTTTTGCTATGCCATAAGTTAAACTCTTGCAGTTTCAGTGTACGAATGTTATCTCTATTTTTTTATATCTCCTGTAAATGCATCTATAATATTTATGTAGAAATTGAAAGAAACATAGGAAAAGTAACAGTGTGATATTTGAGACCTGTTTAATCTTAACCAAGACTGGTAGTCCACAAATGCCTAAGCACCTGTGAAAGCACATAGGTCACCTATTCCTCCTAAGCTACTCTTTTTACCCTCCATTGCTACAGATGAGTGTAACTACACTTCAAAATTAATGTGGAAAAACCACATCACTAGATTTTAACACAAGTTCAAAGAAGGCACTTGGAATTACTGTTTACTCTGCCCCCTCCAGCAAATTTTAGGCCAGGAACTGACTGAAAGTGAAACTCCATCTGAAAATGTTTCCCCAAGTCATTCAAATGAAACAGTAATCTAGGACTGAAGGAACTAAGTACAAAAGTTGGAAAACAGATTAAATCCCCTGAAAATGTGTTCCACAACCACACCAAAGTCTCTTATTTTTGTACTGTTACAGCTGTGGAGCTCACAGGGACACCAAATGGTACGTGAGGATGATAGAACGTCAACAATGCCACCCCCAGCAGGTGCCAATTCACCCTGTTCCTTTTCTCCCCCCAGGTGAACAAGCAGAAAGTTTAAGCCTCAAAAGGCTCTACCACATCTCAAGAGAGCTTACAGCAATCCTTGGCTTCTGCACACCGAGGCTTGGCAAGGAAACAGTTTGTACCCTGCACAGGCAAAGGCAGAGGAACAATTTTAGAAAGATGACAAATCACGCACATATATAAATGGAGCTGTTCACACACCACTTCTACCTTTCTTGTTTTTCTCACATCTTTTATCCCCCTGCCCCATCTTTCTCAAAGAAGGATTTTGGATCCTGCTATTAGCAGCTTTCCAGGGGAACTGTAACAGATGAAGACAGCAAGCAAATGGTATATTTTCTTGATCAACAATAGCTGGACATGTTACTTGGGTGCTTTGGCTTTACATTTTCAAAGAATGTGCAGCACTCACTGCAACGATCCCACTCAACCATGTGAATTAGTGACCTTGTGACTAAGAAAGGTGGTCTCCCTTTCCTACACTTCATTTGTCTGTGATAAAGTGCTGTATTCTGGTCTCAGATTTCTTTTTGCCTATCCATTTAGCACTCTTGCCCTTTCCTATTATCATGATCAGCAAACTATTATTACAAGTAACTGCTATTTTCATGAACAGCCTGACACCCTCTCTCCCCTGGAAGGTAACACAGCACCCTTTAAATGATTTGGGTTTCACATCTTGCTGCCTTACACCTTCATAACTAGATTTGTATTAATGGACTTCAGAAATAATTACATTAAAGAAATAGGCAACAGGAACACGAGGAAGAATGTCACAGGGATTAAGGGATTCCTTAGGCATTGGGGAATCTTTGTGGAATCTAATTGTGGAATTAACAAAGTTAAAGAAATTCCAGCTAACATATTTCACGCCAAACTTGCTTCATGTTTTTACAAAGTCTATGCATTTGTATCCAAGTTGCATCTACTCATATTCTACACCTATTACACAATCATGGCAATGTACACAAAGTATACACACTAATGCAGCAGGAGCACTTAGTCTATGTTTCTATTTGCAGAGGAATTCATTAAGGGAAACAGAAGGCTTTTCTGTGGAAGGAACTTTGTCTTAATGGATGGAGTGAGTTTCTCTCCTCTCTTCCCTTCTTTTGCTATTACTCCTTAAACAGATCATTTCCTTTTACAAACAAGGGGTCCATATAATGAGCAGGCACGTTCAGATGGATCATTAATGAAATTATAGTTTCCTGGTCTCTCAGCCTGAAAGATGAAACCTAAACCCAGGGCTCCCTTTCCAGCTGGACTACAAGAGCACCCAGCCTCTCCCTGCCCAAACTTCCATGTCTACAATGTGGAATACTTTCTTAAAAATTACTTCTACAGTTGTAGTTGACTGTAAAGCTCGCCATTTCCCTCTTTCCAATACATTTCTTGGGAATTACCCTTGAAAATATTTGCAAGTTGGATAAACAAGTAATTGGTCTGTGCATCAACCAATTACCATGAAAAGCCACGTTCACTGGGGGGGCAGGGGTAGGAGCAGATCAATGTGTCCATCCACATCCCTATCCCCAGAACTGACCTTTCACTAAGCTCAAGTTTCTGAAAATTCCAATTGTCAAGAAAGGTGGGTGGTGATGTGTACACACAAAACAATGCACAGAGGCAAATGGATTTTTTTCTAATTACTCTTGCTCCCCTCCCCTGAAATTGAATAATTGAATCCAGTGGCCTATTAAGCTCACATATAAAAGAGGAGGAGCTGCTGACTTCTGATCCTGGTTAAAAAGGGCTCTTGGAGGGCTGTTTTTAGAGTTCTGTGCAGAAACAGAGCTGAGTGCTCAGTGCAGCATTACTGATAGAACTCCAAACACCTTCAGTTGCTCCTATTAGACCTACAGACCCCAGATATGCTTCTTACACTTAGACTTTTTTTTCTATGCAGTATTTTGGCTCTATCCCTCACACTGACAATTTAAAGAGCAGTTCTAGCAGAGGCAAGGAGGCCTGGTCTCCTGCCTGGACCCAAAGATTTAGTGAAAGGCTTATTTTTAGAGTATAATTATTACAAAGAAACAATATAATCCACGTTTTCACTTTCCTTTCATGCCTCGCTGGCATTAACTCATTTGTTAATAATGCCCATCTGTGACGGTCCATTTTGACATTCACAAATTTCACGGCAGATTACAGGATTTTAGGGAGCTCTCTAAACATCAGCTTCCCCACAGAGGAACGTTTTACCTGCATTCTGCCATTGCTTGCACCCTGACAACATGTAAAGCAGCAGCATGGAAATTGTTTTGCGAGCTCCTGCTTTCTATGGGGTAGCAGTTCTGTGGATATTAAAAGAATAAAGGTTGCAGAAGCATCAGTCCCCTACCTTTCAGGAGCTCTAGATTCAATAAGCAGCACTTCTTAACAGAATTGGAACGGGAAAAAAGCAGGTAGAAGCTGCCAAATTACAAATTCAGGATGAACAGAAACTTGATATAAGGAAATTTTAGGGTCTTCATGCTCTGCAAAGTGCCATTTGTGCATGCCGTAGCTCAACTGCCGAAACAGATTATCTGACCAACAAAGAAGGAACAACAAAGGAGAATCTATGAGCTGGTGACTGTGGGGCATCACAGGTCTGTTGGCCACTAACTGGTTAGCCTGTTGGGTGGGAGTCAAGACTTTCTCAAATCTAGTTTTCAATAGACTGTTAAAGTCAATACGACACAGAGTGAAAATTCAATTCAGGGTAAAGGGAAAAAATAGTTAATTATTCTTTTACAGCACAACTGATCCTTCCAGGTCTCCTTTAATAAGGGATTAGGCATTATAACAGACTATTATATATAGATTACCAACAAAGATAATCTGGGAAGTAGCATAAACAAATAAAAACACTTAGAGAAAAATTCTACATGCCAAAATTCACGGTATTTTAAATACTGTCATGAAAGAAATGAAAAAAGAAATGGCTGTCATGCTACAGCATCTCCATGGAAAACCAAAAAAATTACCTTCTTCCAAGAAAGTTTTTTTAGACAACTTATCGTCTTAAAACTGCAGAATTTTGTTTTACAGCACTGTCTGCCAGCACACAGGTAGACTGAACAGAGGCTGGGAAGGTAACAAATAACCCAGAACGACAAAGCCAAAAGCTTTACAGACATCACTGGGCTCACTGCTTCATTTTTGCCATGGTAAGTGAGTGGGTGCAGGTGAAAAAGGCAACTCTGCTGATTTTCTGTGAAGGCTGGGAACAGTGGAAACAGGAGGACAGAGCACATCCAGGGAGATGCACATCTGATGTTTGGCTTCTGTGGACTCTGCTCCTGCAGGGCCAAACGTTCCTGCTGCCTTGCTCTGACTTCTTTGTGCTACTTTTGAAGGAATAGCTGTGTTAGTGGTCTTGGGACACACCAACTCTGTAGCATCTGGAAACACTTGGTATAGGATGAGAGGAAAACCAAATCAATATTTCATCCATGCTTCAACATCATACTTTGGTCTTACTGTCAGCTGTGTTGGGGCAGACATTCGGGGGAATTTGTGCAGAAATCAAAAGTGATATGGATTAGAGAAAATCTATTTAAATCAACTCCTTTTAGAGATCCTGTTTCAAAGTCTTGTCCCCAAACACTTGCATGAGTACAACCATGACAGTGGTGATGTGGCTTGGGATAAAAACAAAGTACAAGAAGAAACTACAAAAGTCAATTGAAGAACATATGTCTGTCTGCAGTTAAAGTGAACTCTAAACTGCAAAGTGACTGGTAACAGCATAATTCTGACTGCAGAGACCTTACAGCCTGAGCTGTAAAATTTATTCATGATACTCCCTAAGATGACAGACAACATGAGGTACTACTGATACCAAAAATAAGGTGCTATGTAAAGGCAGCTTAGCTTTGGACGGAGCAGCTGCAGTGCAGGTATACCTGCTGCCTATGTGACCACTGCATTTCACTTAACCCCACTCACCTGAAGGGCTCTCAGTGGAATGAGTGTAAAAAAGGAGGAGCAATATTAAATGCCAGCCCAGAACCTGCATATTTTGCAACTTTTACTATCTCACCTTTATCACAGAAGAAATTGCCTATCATTGGCATACTAAAGGCTAACACACCCTGGTCCTAACTCATCCTGCCTGAAAGCAATGTGAAAACATATAATTAGACAGAAAAAGTAGGTGAATGAAGAATCTAACATTGGTTACAGGTAGTGTCATAGTTTAGTGGAGCAAAGTGGGCAACACACATCTTTAGAACTACACCAGCATTACCTTGAGGGACATGAGACCTGAAATATACCCAGCTCTGTTAACTCAGTTAAGGATGTGAGGCCTGCATGACTTCTTTCTGATGTCATAGAAACACTGAGATTTTTAGAGGTCTGAGTTTTGTTTGGGGTTTTTTTTGAGAAAAAAATCCAGTAAAAAGCAAATTAAAATAACACAAATACTTGTTTTCTATGCTGAACGTGAAGATCACAGTGTTCCTTCTCCTCTCCCAACATTTGCCCTCAACTGGGAAAAAACAGGGCTTCAAGACAAAAGCCTTCCAGAAGAAACTCCCTGTCAAAAAGGGTTTGCTGCCAAATTCCTGAAATCAGATTTACTTGAGAACAGACACAGATTTCTAGAACCGTGCCACAAATTCATGGATTGACGATGAAAAAACCAGTATCAGCCTAGGTTTGGTCCAGCTCATTGTGGTATGTTTCATTCTGAACCACTTCTCAGTCTGACAACTCTGTATTCCACATGGTCATGGTCATCCCTTCTCTAGGGAAAGATGTGCAGGGATCTGGTAAAGGGTGGGGAAAGCACACAATGATGCATTGCAGAGACATAAAATCCTTCAAGTGGTCAGAATTTCATTGCCTCATTTTCTGGCACTATTCTTTGAGGCTGAGATTGCACAGGATGATACATATTCCTGTCTTACAGACACACCTTCCTCTGGAGAGGGGAAAAGTGGTCATGGAAAGAATCAAACCTTGCAGACGAGACAGCACCACTTCACAGTGAGACAGACAGGGCCATAACCAAAACCAAATAAAAAGAGCAGTTGATAAAATACAGGGAGAGAGTTCTTGAGTCTGGGATCACCCTCACAAACACTGAAAGGGAAGTTTAATCACCAGAAGCTCAATTATTAATTGAAAAATATGAAACACAGTATCAGAAGCAAATCTTTACCTTTAAGACCCAAAATGCCCAATCCTGTAGGTTGTCTGCAGCGGTACAAATCTACTTATCTGCCAAGACCAAGAAGCTACACAGGAACCTGAAATTGCAGCACTTGGATTCCAGAGCAACTAGAGATAAGGAAGATCAGGAACAGACTCATTTTAGTGTTTGCTAACCAATCCCCTGTTTTCCCTCCTCCCTCTAAACAATTTAAATTACATGGTGTTTAACCTAGCTGGATACTTTATTTATTTAAGACATGGATGTGCCATCTGGTTAGCAATCAAATAAGCTACCCACTCTGAAATCTGCAATAATGACATTTTCCCCTCTGTGAAATGCTGTTTCTTCAGAACACACACACAGTGCTGGGAGGCGGGGAAACCCCCCAACACCAATCTCACCAAAACAAACAAAAGATTGCCCCAAATTAACCCAAACCAGTTCTGCCCATTCTTGCCAACATCATCTTCATGCTCTTTTCCATCTCAAAACACACAGGCAGTAATTGCACTCCCATCTGCACAGGATGAGCATGAAGAAGACAAACTGAATAGCCAAGTATCAAGCTGCTTCAACAACAAGCACCATGAATCGTCCTGGTTGCACCCAAGGAAAAGGAAGGGCAGATGCTGAAGCCAGGGGATACCAACTCCTGCAGTAAAACAAGGGTGTGGAACTGGGACTAAAACCAATTCGTTGCCTCTAAACTCTCCAAGAATTACCAATTCCCATTTCACAGGCCAGTACCTGGGTGTAGTAACAGAGTTGCTTCCCTCTCTTCTTCTCTGAAGAGTGGAAAGTTCTCAGATCTAAGGCAGAGCAAAAGTCCCAGGGTGGCTGCAGCCCACTGAAAAGGGAATCAACCCGTGGGACCATTAAGATGCTCCTGGGTGCAATGAGCTCTCCAAAGAACAGTGGCAGCCTGTTCAAAGCCTTGCCATAACCCATCCCCTCCCTTGGCGTGCTAATGCAGTAACAGAATGCATTAATCCAATCTCGAATCAGTACGGAATGTTATGATTTGTAAATATAACCGAAAGACAAGAAATAAAAGTTGTGTCCATTGAAGAATTATAACTGCTTTGCTCAAGTTTATTCCCAAGAGAAAGCAATTGCATCAAAATTTTTAGAGTGGAGGACCCATTTAATTCATTTTTCATCACTTGAAAACTGTTGTTTAAATTTAAAAGCTTTCTACTTACAGCAAGGCATTAACAATTAAAAAAAATAATCTGTGTTTCTTTCTCAACACGTCTTCTATTTCAAGGGTGCTCATAATGACTTTTTGTTGCTTTTTAAGAATAAAAAGACACAGACTGATTACTCTTGTTTTGGTGATTATTCCCCAAAGAGAAGAGAGATGGCCTACATAAACTTTGGCTAAGATGCTGTGAAACTCAAACAGAATTAGCTTTAATTCATGCTTGCCAGCACGAGAAGCAAGAACAAATTTAAAATGCACTGCTTACCCCCAGTTTCCTACTCTGTGCAGGCACACCTTCAGCTGATGAACCTCAATTAAAGCAGGGAGCTTTGGGCGCAAAGCAGCACAGCACCACCATCCTCCTTCCCCCATCCGGTTGCCAACTGGGAACACGTATAGACAACTGGACTTGCAAGCTGGGACACCCACAAAGCTCATCTAGAGACAAATTAAACTGTACTGTTCCAAATCCACACACCTCTCATTTCATGCTTCAGAAATGTTAATTTTTACATGTTTGCTATATTTGGGTTGAAATTATTATTTTAAAAAGAGACCTCTTCCCTCAGGGAATAATTTTCCAACAGTCTGGTATCTTTGACTGATCACTGCATGTTTTCAGAGTGCACTGCCATTGTTTACTTCCCCTAAAATTATTACCAGGCCCACAGATACGATAGCTGGACGTTTTTCTATTATGTTTTTCCACATTTTTGTGGGTTGTTTTCGATTCCCTGGCTCTGAGCACTGTTTTAGCTGTCACAAATTAAGCTGATCACAGAATCTCCTGTTCCCAACACGACGACAACCCAGTTCTCATTGAAATCAATAGCAGCTTTGCCACTGATGGCAGCGCAAGTAAGATCATGCACTCAACCTCTGTAACAGAAGCAAACAAACATTTTCATGTCTGAACTGGTAATGCTGGAATAATAGGTATTTTTCTCATTCTAATAATATGGGGGGGGGAAAATCTAAGTATAATTGCAAATTCAGCTGCTGCCTGAAGGAAGGAAAACAAAACCCAGCGAAGCTTTTTATTACACTTGCTGTTTGCAGAAATGATGAATGATCCATTTCTGTGTCCCTCCTCTGTTTAGGGGAGGTGCCCAAGCTCTGGTAGGACACCCATGCAAGTCCTGCATCTACTGTAGACATTATTGCCCCAGGTTTTACCCATGTAACACACAAGTTTACTCTTTCCAGGCTGCACACTGCAGGTTTCAGTGGAGTTATTTTATAACCCTGAATATGAAATTTGACTATCAAATTTTGATTGTAATGGTCCTGATAGAAGAGGTACCTTTGATTAAAAACTCAGAGATTAATGTTGATGTTAAGGGCAAAAGAAATAGCTTAATATGGCCTCTACAATTAGCACGCAACAGTCAAAAGCAGTAAAGTTACACAATATTTTGTTAGATGAGAAAAATTTGTTTTTATTTATTTGTTTAGGGGAAAAAAAAGACAGGAGAGAGCCCATACATTGCAGTGTTACTACTCCCTATTAACCTAAAGGATCCAACACTCAGCGAGCCTCGCTGCTCACCCTTTCACTAATGCTACTGCTGCACAAACAGATCATCACCACTGCCAGCTACACTGTGCCAAACCTGCTTTCACGGAACCTGCCAGCTCTGAGCACGGGGCAGGAGCTCTTGACTCTGCTACAGGACCTCGCTGGCTCATTCTACAGCTGCGAGGCCTCAGCTCAGCACTGAGACAGAGGAGCTTGGGTTAATAATGGGAGATATACATCAATTTATAGCAGCTGAGAAAATAAGCTGGTTTTCCCTTTTCTTTCTTATCCATTTTCTCTTTTGAAGCATCAGCTCTTCAGCTGCAAATACAAACATCCAGTAAACAAAGTGTTTAAGAGAAAGCAAAAAAGCAACCCATCTGTAAAACAGACCTGTGTAAACCAAACTTCCAGAGACACTCAACTGTTTCAGAAAAATCAGACTTCTCTGTAAGTTAATGACAGACAGGACAATCTGTGATCAAGCAATGAATCAGACTGGAACGAAAGGTATAAATTCATTTGTGCCTTCAGTTCTATTCACTATCTGGTAAGGCTGACTCTACATTTTCCCAGTGCCACCCAGTTGTAATCTGTAGCAGCACAGAACCTTTCTGTATATTCAACATAAGGGAGGGATCTGGTTTAGACTGCAAGAAGAACTAAACTTTCCTTCCTTCCAGGTATTCTGTAGCCTTTAAAAAGAACCAACAAACACAAACACTAGAGTCTTTTGGCTCATGATCTCAAAAATCACCATCACAGGTTCTCTTTATCTTTTGAGAGACCTTTCACTTCGCACGACACCTTCTCAACAAAAGCAGTTTCATAACACAACCAAAAGGACACATTCAAAATAAAGCAGTCACATGTGGTAAAAATGCCAGGCAGCCTCTGTGTTCAAAGCACAAGTACCATTGCTCCTTCTTGCAGCCACTTCAGCTTGTGTCTGAGGTCGTGATTCCTTTCAGAACAGACAGGCACAGATCATAAGGGCTGCCTGTTTCATAACTAAAACATCCTCTTGTGGAACTATTTCTTATTATTGAAATGGCAAGGAGCCAGTTGAGATTTTTCTGAATCAGTGCAGGTGTCTCTTACAAACTTGAGCCTCTTTGTAAAGAACTGATAAAAAACAGGAAGCAACTTCTAAAACTTTGCCTTTGGCATATTATTTTTCACTTCCAAGTAAATCCATTAAATCCATTCCCAGTCCAACCAGGAAGATTCATCACAGAACTACAGCAGTCAGTGAACTACCAAGACATGTTAATGCAGTGCTCACAGCTAGGTATCCCACTGGGGGGGAAAAACTGGCAACAACAAAAAGTCAAGATAGCAAAACACAGAAAAACTCAAGACACAGAGTCTAGCATCATTCTTTACTATGACACACACATAGAAAAAAAATCCATGCAACAAGGTCAGTGGGATAATCAGCTGCTGAAGAGAAAACTTCCTGTATAAGCAAAATGCCAGACTGCTCCATCATTTGAAGTACTGCAATGAACAAAGAAATCAAAGAGGGACCCTGTCATTTACTCCCACTTGCACAGCTTCTGTTATGTGAATTCACCCTTACAGGTAAGTAAGAAATACAGCATTAAACCACTGTATTCTTATATGCTGTAATGTCCAAGGCAAACAAAGACCTTAGAGAGTCTTGAGCTTTAACTCTGCATTTCTCAAGTTTTACAAACTGACGTCAAGTTTTTAATGTCATTCCCAGTGCAAGCATTTAATGCTTATTCCTGAAGCAGACATTGTAAATATACTGTTTTCTCCCCCAAAAGCAGTACTACTTTCATCCATGCCACCAATTATCTACTAACACACATCAAGTAAATCACCTGCTGACTGACTGGGAGCATATTGTTTCTACTGCCACGCACCAAGTACAGGTGCATGTGACTCATTTCCCTTACTCAAGGCTGAGCACTGACCACACAAACCATTAAGCCACTGTTTTCTAAGCACCATATCCATCTACTAATCAGCAAATGACTCTATTGTTTCATCCACGTACATAGCACAGTCCCTTTCTCTTTTAGGGGCTTCTTTTCTAACAGGACTCAGAGAGGGAAGAAGCTATACAGAGCTCTCCAAGTGTACAGAGGGGCACAATTGTGAGGAACTGTAATTTTTAGTTAAGTTTTTAATAGTCAGTTGGCACAGGAGAGATTGATTTTCTTCAAAAGCCTGCACTTCTTCCTGTCCCAGTGAATATTTAACCATTCTCTGGTGATACTGTGTTAAGAAGTCACGCATGGTACATTGGTTTAATAACTCTTTGGGATACAAGATGGCATGTCATACTCAATATACCACAGAAGCCACTCCGCTCAGGTGGAAACAGTCACTGAAGGGAGTGCTAATTTGTAAAACAATTGCACTATTGCACTGCGTCTCATCTGACTGCTTTATTGAACTCCAGGCCTTCCACCAAGTAGTACAGATAACAGTCGAAAGCCAGGCTAAAAAGAATGGCTGCTCATCAACACGATTAAAAAAGGCAAAGAAAAAGCAGGAGTTCACTCCCTGTTTTTATTCACTATATAGACAGGACTTAAGGGTTTATTTTTACTCTCCTCCTCCCCTTCATTTCCCTTTTCTGCTGTACCAAAGTATCACGTTTGGTGGAGGTGGCTCATTGCATGTTCCTCTGTCCAGAAGGTCAGCAGCAATCAGGGCCAGTACAGAAAGGGTGCCTTGTTCCCTTGCAGGATAAGACACTGCATGACTGATTCTCCCCCCTCAGCTCTGAATGAAATTACTTTTGCAGTTTCAAGAGCTTTATGCATATTTTCCAAATCTCAAGTTCAAGATACCAAAGAAATATTTGGAGACCATCCACCCTTATGCTCTCCCTACAATCACTGTGCTTTACACAGAAATAAGCACTAGCCTCCCACTTCTCAGTTTAGTTACAAAGAGGGAGCAAGATAGTGTCATCTCCTCTAAAGCCCCAGCCTTTCCACCAATTTCTTCCAGCTTACTGCAATGCTTCTCTCTGTAACACACAATGTTAAAACATGACAAATAGAGCAGAATAAGCTGTGCAACATTATCATAATGCTGTTGACAAGACCAAAATTGAAAACACTTTAAATATATCATATGCCACATATACTTGAACTATATCAAGTATATTCACCCAGTACATGCTCTTAGCATAAAACAGTACTTCCTCAAAAGGGTGAACTTCAATTGGTCATTCCAGTTTTTCTGCAGGCAAACATAGCTAAACCAATCCCTCTTTACTGGGAATAAGAAATTAAAGAAGTAATAATGAAAATTTTCTAACACACAGATTAGTAGTTTGTCAAGAAATAGATGTATTGTATGTTCAGGATAATTTTATCAAATTAGTCTTACTTGACCATTTCCTCTTTCCTACCCATGTGATTAAAAACATCACACAGGAGGCATTAAAACTTTCTAGAGTAAATTCAAAGCAAAACCAATGCAACCACTGAAAATTCCATACATCGCTATAAAACCCTCAACCCCTCCAAAACTACTTTTACCAACACTATTTTAACCATCTGGATGGGCTTATCCCATAGTTTGATGTAACTCTACTCTTCAAGAGCAAAACCTATGGCATACACATTTTTATAAAGCCATTTGCTGACTTCAAGTAAAATCTCTACTAAACTCTGTTTCAACAGACTTACCTATTCAATGACAGGGTCAACACAAACTCACAGAGCTCAGCTTTAAACTCCTTACAAGAGACAACTGAAATCAAGTGGCAGAAAAAGTGAGAACACAAGCCAGTAAGACCCTATATGAGTATTTAAGAGGTATCCCTGCCCCACAGCTCCAAATTGCTTTGACAGGAGGAGGGAGTTTAGCTTAGGGGATGTACCTACATTCTTTGCTCCTCTCTGTTTTTCATTTGTTTTCATCTGTGTATGCAGGGAAAGCTGGAAAATATCACATATGGAATTGATAATGAACCTGCTGGAATTCAAATATTTACCATAGGGGAATCAGTCATGCAGTGCTTTTTCCTGCAAGCAATCATATATTCCCAGCACAGATAACATTTTCACATATTAAAAAAGCCACATATAATTCCTATTTCTACTTGAAAAGTATCAAACCTCCAGCTGTAGCAGCTACGGAAAAAAATACACTCACAGTGCACCAAACCCACCCAATCCTTCAGACTTTCATGCTAAAGTTTTAATTAAAAGAGACTATTCACATGTCTAAAGACATGCATGTGCAGTGGTATCTGCAGATTTAAAATCTCACTCAGCACTCTGGCAAATCATGTAAGATATTATCATCTATAAGCACTGAGGCTGCAAAGCCAATTTCCATTAGTTCCAGTTCTGCCCAAGCCACTCCATGGAAATGTTCCAGCCGTTTTTACCACCTAAATTATCTCAGTCAGACACCTAAATGTGTTTGTTGTTCGCTGCATTTCAGCATACGGTATCATGCTACACCAACACATCAGTCCTTACAGAGCGAAATGGCTTATCAGTGACTATTTCTTTCAGCATGGAACAAGCAATAGTGGAAAGTGCAAACCAATTTAACTTAACAGAATGAATTCACACCATGGCACGCAGTTGTCCATTAACAGAACAAACCCTTGTCCCCCTCCCTTTCTCCAGTTGGCAATTGCAGCAAATCTTCCATGAAAATACATTTCCTGTAATGTTCTGGTCATGGTCGGCAAGAGCTGCAACCCATTTCCATAAAGCCACCATGTGGAAAATTGCCTTGGCTGTTAAAATGGACTAATGCAAAGGAATTTTTTTCTTAATGTTGAAGGCATCGATCCCTTTAAAAAACCTCCAGCTTCCAGGGCACTATCAGGTCACCTACCAATCATAAGGCAGAGCCCTCAAAGTAAAAAGACAGCAAATCAAAGAGCTTTAAAGAGAATAAAAAATAAAACCAACAACCCTTCATCCAAGTATCACTTGCAGACCACTAACCCAGCAAACATAACAAGCAGCCTGAAGGAACTTTGCAACAGCAGCTGTTTTCACCAAAGTAAAATCCTCATGCTGCAAATGCTAACCAACAAGCTTTCACATTATTAGTTAGCCCCCACTAAAAGTTAAATCCTGAGTCTGCAGCCAAGTGACTGCATCACAGGACAACTCAGATTGTTACAGGGACACTTTCAGCACTGGAGTCTCATTCTCCAGTACCGTTGTTACCTGCTGCAATTTACCCTTTAGCTCCCAGTGGACTTGCACAGATCCTGCTCCACACTCCTGCCCTACAGGGCTGACTCAGCCCAGGACTTTTACCTGTCTCGGGCCTCTTCTACATCGATTCTACACAGATGAGTGAAACACATCTCTCTTGCATGCTGCCCTCCCTGATCTTTTCAGCTGTGCTGGACCAAGGAGGAGAGACACAAATTTGGTTCAAGAGGGCCTGCAGCTTGGACTGTCTGGAATCTCCTGCTGATCAAGGTCCATTATATAGAGTTGAAGGAGCTTTGTGTTCTCCCTCTGACTTTGGAAACCCCTTTGAATTTTGGGGAGTTGCAAGGCTAGAAGCTGCCAAATGCTATTGCCTGACCTGGAGAAGTTTTCAAGCACATGTTATAGAAATGTCTGTGGGATAAGACACAGGTAGAGAAGGTATTTCTTTTTGGAAAGAAGAGACACTCGATGAGCAACCAAGTGCAATAGATTCAAGTGGCACTGATTGATCTTAAACCAGTTCCTAAACTGGTAAATGTAAACTTGGAGGCAGAGCCCAGCACAGTCTGTTTCACAAGTTCTGTTTTACAAGTGACATAAGCAACCTACAAAAAACCAAAACAAAATATTGTGGCTTGCAATCTTTTTACACATCAGGAACATAAGAAATAGAGAGCTACCATTGTGCAGAGTTATAAAAAAAGCTCACAAAGCTTATGCTAGGAACCCTGAAGTGCAGGACAGCAGTGGCATTACTGATACCATTTGCAAAGCTGGAAAGTGAGAGAAAAACTAAGAAAAACTAAGACAAACCTTCAGGAAGATCAGTGTACTGGAACTTGCTGCGCTCTTGAAGGGCTGACAAGGAAAGGCATGCCTTTGAGGTGGGTGAGAGGAGAATGGCATCGACTGAACTGGAGGCCAGGCTTATATGGGGTGCAGGGAGAAGGTGCTAGAAGGGAGGCAGGACCTGGGCGTGACCCAACCTAATGAGGAACAGGTGGAGTGGATCATGACCAGACAAGGAGAGCTGCAGGGGAGATAACCCAATAGGGGGGAATGCTGCAATGCAGCAAACAACAGCCAATCAGAACCCCAGGACTCCATGAGGGGAGGAATACCACGGGATAACAGAATTATTACCACTGTAAACTCCGAACCAACAGGCCAAGGAACAGTGAATATCCATCAACTTTTCGCAGATCTTTGAGCTATGCCAGGTTCTCTTTGGTGTGCACCTCGTCAGAGCCTTGAATCACGACAATTAGCACTATTGTTGGATTTCCACTGATGGAAACTTCTTACCCCAACATCCCCCCCTCTTTTATTTACTTGTGATATAAAGGCTCCAGAAGCACTGCTGCAATAACTTCTTTTAACACAACACAAAGCACAACCAAGCGTTACTAAAATCATAACAAAACCCAGAATTCCCCAAATTAAAAATATAACGAACTTCTGGAGTCCTAGGGAGAGGCCGAGGCTGGGACTCCAAATAAACAGATCTCTACTATTGTCACCCACTTTTGCTCTTAGCTCACCCACTAGATCATGGAGTTCTTGAATTTCGGAATGCATTGTCTTGGAGTGCATAGAAAAGTTAAGACAACACAGCCCCTCAAATTCTTCACAACCATGCCCATTTCCCAGCAATAAAAAAATCAACAGCTGGCCAATTCTGTAGTGTTGCTTTGCCTAAGAAGGTGCTGTCTAGAAGTGGCCCTTCAAGGGCCTCGCTAGTAGCACTGGCCTCTTTTGAGAGGCAGCATCCCAGTTTCGTTAACACATCCAGAGTGTGACTGACTCCGATGGCCGAGAGTATCGACGCCCCCTGCATGCTCTGCTGTCTCATCCAAAACGATACAGCAGAATCACAGTCAGAGGCAAAGAGTTGTCTATTATCCTTAATGTCTCTCCTGGATCGACCTGCTTGCTCTTGTCATCGGTGGCTTCAGGAGCGTGGAGGAAATGGTTTAGGAAGGTGAAAAAAGGGTAAGTCTACCAATGGTACATGGGCCACCAAAAGCCCCTCTGGGAATTTCCTTCCACACTCTGTAGCCACAGATGAGAAAGGCTTGTTCTGGCAAGACCACTGTATTTGATGGCACAACTAAGGTCACCATGGACTCTAATGACTGGTTGCACCAGGTGTTAAATTTTTGAAGTTGCCACTGGTGTCATTAGGAGAGATGTTTTCATAGATCTTAGTCAGGATCCCATCTGCCTCCTGCAAAAAGAAACAATATCCTGCAGGTAGAGATCCTAAGATCTCCATCTCCTGCGGGTCTGTATCTTTGTAAACCAACTCTTTCCCACTCATCACCAGCTGAGAAACTGAAATGTCTGGACATGCATTACCTGCAATGCATCTGCTGGAAGTGTGGGAACTTCTCAAAATCAGGCCAAAGATGTCTAAAGTTGGGCATTATAATAGATACATTAAAAAAAAAGGACATTTTTGAAGATGTAAGTTTTGTTTCAGAAGCCTAAGGCTTTGCTAAACTAAAATAGAACAGAAAATAGGTCCTAGAAATCTTTAATCCCCAGGTGCTATTATAGCAGTAGGTCAATTTTGGATTACTTGTACAAGAAGGAAAGGTAACAATCACTGTAAACCTTAAGAAGGGTCATATCAAAGCAAAGAAGGAAAAATTTTTGAGGAGATTAAGTACCTCTGATTAAAATAATTGGTAGGGCCCAGGAAAAAATATGTTTGTGAGCACATAAGTTCTCCGAAATTTAAATATTTTTTTTTGTGATAAGGAATGTATCGACTACTAAATTCTCATGGCTGTGGTTCCAGGCTCAAAACTGTGTCTAAGGAAAGAGATCTAGAAATACAATGATGAGTATTCCTGTTTTGCCTTTGCTGGCCCCAGTAAGAAATCAAGAGGTATCACAACAGCATCTACATGAACAAAAAAGCTACTTTTCAGTGTTCTTCTGTCTCCTCAAACTTCATTGGTTTCTCCATCATGTTATAGCCTTTTTTCAATCCTGACTGGCAGCAAGGAAAAAGAAAATCAGATGAGGAAAGAAACAGGAATAGAGGAGCACTCTGTGTGTATGTATGTTTTACACACCATCAGAAGGGTATAGTACTTTGTTACCGTCTGTGGTTAAGAGGGACATACATATTTCAGAGTAGAGAAAATGCAGTTAGAGGAGTGCATGAGAAATCCTACACAATGCTGATTTTTTTCTGTGTAATCTTATTTTCTGTTCATCATATTTGCTATGCAAAAATTTAGTGCATGCAGGGTCAGTGAGCAGTTAAAGTATCTTGAAAGAAAAGTCTAACCTTTCCTAATCATGTGTGCTTCCTGTAGCACTCCGTCAGCCCTCTCCCTGATTTATGATTCCCACACTGCCCCCATGATTAAAAGCATAACAGTTTGTTTGCATTTCTACTTAGGCTGATTAGCTTTTGCCCTTCCTCCACCTTCAGACAAGATGCTGCAGCTGACACGTTTAGGGATCCAATACCATTTCCAAAAACCACGTACCATGAACAGGATGCTGCCCTACAGCACTGCCCCCCCTCACATCCACACTCTGTATCTGATGAGAGTTTCAGCACTGGCCACTGGGTTTTACTCGAAGCACCAATAAACTGATTTCAATTTCTCCTCTGTCTAGACTTGAAAATCTGAAGTTTCCAGAAATACTAATGAAACTAAAAGGAGAAGGCATTTTTCAGTTCAGGTCCCTATAAATCCCAACCTGAACACATCATGGGTTTTGCCTGACTGACCAAGCAGCTGCCGAGTACTTTTGAAAACACTGCCTCCCAGTCATGCTGGCAACTCCTCACTGGTCAGACAGGTATGGAATACCACAGTGGCACACGAAGAGAAACTACACTTTAATGGTAATGAGCTCCCATGCTACTTGTAAAGGAGAACAGCCACAGCGTAAACAGGTAGGTTTAATCCAGAAAATAATAACCATGTTGTGTCAGAGACATGGCTAGTCCAGAAACTCACAGGCTTCCCAACAATAAGCACCAGCACAATGCATTCAGTGCTCTGAAAACACAAAACAGGGAGCCAGATGTCATGACCAGGATCAGCATCTCAGTTCACTATGGCATGGTTATCAAGGACAAACCACTTGTTTGGGAGGCTAAAAGAGCAACTGGCTGGTTGCTATTTTGTCATGATCTTTGCAGCTCTGTGAACAACTGTAACTGCACAGATGGAAAATACCACTGTTTCCACAGAGGAAGCTAATGGATATGCAAATAGATAATGTGCTCCCCCAAAGCAGAGAGTGCTCTCCAGCCAGGTAACTTGCAGGCCAGAATGGGTAAGTCAGCTCATGTATGTCTAGTGCTAACATTTGCTACAAATACGTGTAAAGCTATAAAGACACTTGTGTGTACAAACTGCACCCACTTTAGGACAGCCAAAAACAAATTACCATGAACGAAAAATTAATATAAGTCTGACTCAGTCTTGGCAAACTTTTATAATGCTGAGTAACACAGTAAAAATGTCTATTTTCTTGTTCAGACATGTCTACAAACTAGCTTAATACCATCTGCTGAAGGTAACAAGAGAAACAACACACTGGTAGGGGTTGTGTTAATAGTTTGACTAAACCGACTAAGGTATCTTCTCTTTCATCACCTCGGGAATCACAGAAGTCTTCCTTTCTTTAGAAAAGCAGCTGTTGGTATTAATAACTCTGCAAAGCGGTGTTTTAGTAAGAAGTCTCAGACATTTTTACTGTGCTTCATCAACCTCTTGTCCCACATAGTTTTGCTTTTCATTTCCCCCTCAAGACAACAGAGACACTACACAGAAATTTCCCTTCTTTTCACATGTTTTTTTTTTAAAACCAAAATTGACAGCAATCCTTTTTTATTGTCATGACATGCCAAAACAATGATACATCTCCTACTATGACCATTGTTTTTTTTTCCCTTCAACTGGATTATTAGTGGGTGGCATATCAAATGTTAGAAAAACATACACATGGTTAGTACCTACCAAGTTCCATGATGTTATTCCCCTTGCATTAAAAAAAACATGATTAACTTTAGCTTGTACTGCATCAGTAGGGTTTTTTTGCAGTCACAGAATTCCCACATATTTATAACTTGGCATTACATGAACTTGTGAAATCTTCTGTTTCTTTCTGAAGCGGAAAACCGTACTTTCAGCAGAAATAGGAATTTCATTATGTTTGACTGACAAGCTCAGGCCACATAACTGACTTAACATACACAAGATGTGCTCCCTTTTCTTTTGATTTATGAGTCTGCACTATAGCTATTTTTTTCTGTAGGAACAGAAGCAGAGTATGTTTCTATAGCTATATTTCTATTTCCCCCACACTACTTTTAATCTTTATATAGAACATCTGTAGCTGCAAAAGTAACTGAAAGTTACTGTGACTGTGCAATAGCAACAGCCCTTATGGCAGTCTAATACCATTACCAAAAATCCAACCCTCACAGGCAGGATTTCTGAAAAACACCAACACCTTTGGAAAGGTACTGACAAATTGCAGTAACACTATTTTCCATATTGGCTTGCCACTAAATCATAACATCTCTTACATTTCATTTCAAAATAACTGCCAGAAAGAAAAAAATCATGCTGTGTTTTTCAGTTGTCTGCACATTAATTCAACTATGTATTTTTTGTTAGGTGATTTGAGACCTCCTTTTTCATTAAAAGATTCACATCTAATACAGAGAAAAACAATGCTCTATCCCCAATTCCGGTCTAACCCCAAATATCTGATCACTTACTTTTGTTTATAGACTTTACATGAAGAGATCTGAAAGTCCACTAAAAAAAAATCACTTGAAAAATGTAAAAAATTTAACTATATGAACCACATAAGAGTGGAGCAATAACCTAGAGTAGAATCCCTTTAAAACACCCACTCAAACAGCAGTGATTATATCACACAGCCTTCCATGCAAACAGAGGCTTTGAAAGGAAGCTGACACAGCCAAGGACTGAAAAGTGAGAAAAACCAAATGTGAAATTTCCACTTCCTCTGCACATGGGTACAGCACAGAAGAGGACACGGCCAACAAAATAACAAGCTCTGGCTACCTTCTGCTTGTGAAACAAGCTCTGACGAAGTAAAACAGACCTCCAAAAACCTCACCTCATCCTGCTTCTCCCTGCACATCTGAGGTGACACCAATCACATCTGAGAATAGTCCTTGGAAATACAATTGCTAATGCAACCCAAATGCACCTGCAGACATAAGATTTTCAATATATTAGCACAAACATACTTGCAAGAATTGTTAAATGCTTCTGATTTTTCGTATACCAACTCGAAAATCCATTAAATGGTGATTGCCAATGTTTCACAGACACAAAAGGTTTTGAACCTCTGGGATGAGGAAACATGATGGCAGTTGTAAAGGGTTTGTTATACAATACTGAACTGGTTTATTAAGATAATAAGTTGTTTTCCCTTTCATTGTTCAACTAAAACAAACAAACTGAATCACTGAGCCTTTTTAACTTCCCAATGCAGCTGCGTGGCACACTCACATTTCGCAGTTTTTTTAGGTAGTGAATCACTGGGAATAAAGGATGTCTCCCTTCCTTTTCTTCTCTCATTCCACAGTTTCTCCTCACCTCCCTTAGAAAGAACCATGGATAAAAGTGTTCTCACCATATCTGTACACACACATCCATCCATTTCTTTCCAAGGCTTTGCATTAGTTACTGGGTGGCTTCTCCCCAGTGCAAGGAGCTCCCCAGTGCCCACTGGCACAGAGGGGTAATCAGGCCGAAGCAGCTGCCAGGACAGATGAAGATGTGCCAGTTTTTGGTTATAAGCTGCAAGGAATCCACTTCCAATGATTTCCTTTTCCCTGCCAGCCCTCTTCTCTTGACATTCCCCCACTTCTCATGCCAACACTTTTATATTTAATTCTTGAAACTCTTATTCCAAAAGGAGGACACAGTTCATGGTCTCTACTCACTGCCTTACACTGTTGCTGAACTGCAAGAACCCACCCAGAACACAGATCTTTAAAAACCCATCCCACAGTGTCAAGCATAAACACTTTGATAGGACATATATAAGGCCAAGATCACTGAAGTGCAGTTTCATTTTAAAGGACTTTTCCCTCCCCTAGTAACTACTGTATCTGTCTGGACAATAAAATGAAACAAAATAAACCAAAGTTACCTTTGCAGATCATCCAGTGACTTAGTAACAGCTCAAACACTTTCTCTGAAAGTGAAATCAGTGATCTAATTAAAAAGAAGAAATAATGCCTAACTCTTCTCCCCATCCTCCCCACAGCAGTGTGGGAACTCAAAGGGAAAAGCTAGAAAGCACTTTTCTCCTTGATGTATTTGCTATAGACAATCAAATGACTTAAGAATAAAGGCCTGTAGGGAAGATGCAGCAGACAAGTAAGAATCACCTGTGAGTTATTTACCCTGTCTTTTCACAGATGAGCTCCCAACCTTTGCCATTAGCATTACTGACTGCTTAGAGAGCAGCTGCCAAAAACCTCAGGGGTTACTCGGGGCTTGACTGGAACAGGGAAGACACTGGCCCTGTTCCCCTCTGAGTATTGTACATAAAAATAAGCGGTATTTTACACTTTCATATGTAAAACTGACTGACAAAAGATACCAGACAATAAGAAATGGCAACTTCAGAGAACAAAAAGGAAAAGGAAACGCAAGGGGAAAAAAAAACCCCAAACCAGACCAATGTATTTGGGATTTTCAATTATTATGGGATTGGCCCTCTGAGATATTCAGCAGCTCTTTCAAAGCAGGAAAAAACACAAATATACTGTGATTTCAGTGGCATAAGTCCAAGCCTACTCTCAGTAGTAATTCTGACTAAAAACATACCAGTAAGGTAGAGAGCATACTTTAGGATATTCTATGAATAGCGAGGAAAATACAGGAAAAACCCCACAAAATAAATTATTGCTTGCAATTCACTACTACTGCACATTTTCAAACTGCAAGTAATGCAGAATGCCACAGAAAAGTAAGAACACAAGTTTCAGAGAATTTTAACCCAGTTTCCAATTATTAACTTGAAAAAAGTACCCACTACGCAATAGTCCCTCTGATTCCTCTTTTCTAGAAATCATCACTTTATTGCCATTACAAAAGGGTACTTCTTAGCTCTACCAATTTCTTTTCCCACATTAGGTTTGCGTACTTTCTAAGAAAGCAAGATGAAACACACTGATTTTTAATACTACGTGCAAAGCTTAAAAAAGAGAAAGGTCCAAACTTAATCTCTGTAAGATTAACTATCTGTCTGAGCTTCTGTCACTACTGTTCTCTGTGATACCTTATTTGTTTTATCACACAACAAAAAGATTATTTTAAAATCACTGAACAATTCATAAACTGTCATATACTCTTTGAGCCACCAGGTAGGAAACACAATTACTTTCATTTTGGTCACCATCACCTTGTTGTGATAGCTGGGGAAAGGAAGAATGGAATTTTTAATAAACTGTTGAAAGCAAAGGCACTATTTAAAAGGGACTCACCATTTAAAATGTTATCACTGATATAGGCTTGGAATAACTTACTCCAGACAGACAGCAGCTTCTGCCTACAAACAGTATGAAAAACTCCCCACTAGACCATACAGAAGGTGACACATCCACAGGAGAAAATTTAATTGTGTCTTACAGAGCAGCTTTACCACTCAGTTGAATCCCACCAAAGCACTCATGGTTTAGAGCAGCTTTCTATAGTCTGTTGAAAATTCTGAATTAGGCTTCCTGCTCCCATTATCTCCAGGAGGGAATATATAAATGGTTTAGCTCATTTCCTACTCTCCTCATTTGGTTGTCAAAGTATTAGCCAAGGGTGATATGATAATTCTGTTCCACTGACAATAAGAGAGCAGATTACCTTTAAAACAAGATGTGACAGAAGGCACCAAATGCTCTGGGTCTGTTAGTGAAGCTTTTCCTCCTGGCCCTTCTTTGCTTGTTTCAGGACCCTTGGTCTTTTGCAAGTGAACAACCACAGCACACTATGAAAGATGCGGAAGCTGCTTGTTTCCCATTTAAACACATTTATATACATTATATATATATGCATGGCATATAATGTGCCTGTTTTTCTCTTTATGACCTAGAAATAAAAATAAATGTGGTAGATTTTTACTGTGTACTTGCGCTGATCATTGGATGTCATAAAATATTTTGTTAGGAACAGCTTTGGAGAAATCAGTAACTCAGCAGGTGCCAGCTATGCAGCTCCATGGTTGCCAGGCAGTCACATCCCTTCGTTCCTCCTAAACTAGAAGGGCAGAAAAGGATGGCAACTCCACGAAACTTACACTGGGACAAGTGGAATTTAGTGTTCTCAAGTGTCCTAGAACAGTTAACTCTTTTTATATCAACTTCTTTCCTTATTTGCAGCAAGGTTACACGACTGGCTTCAGCTCAAACATATCCAGTTTGGGTCAACTAAGGGTGAAGCTGAATCAAACCCTGTCCATAAACACTGAGGGAAGTCCAAGCAGACATAGGAGCCACGCCAAATGGTTTTGCAAACCTCACAAACATCCTGCACTACATCTTATAAAAACACTTGTAAGAGAAGCAGCTCTTCAGCTACCAATTCTGCTTGGGCAGGCTTGCATGAAATAAAGGTTATTTCCAAAGCAAGTATCAAAATACAGGGATTGAAATTGTGAGAAAAAGCAGGAGTAACATTATCCTTCCTGGTGCTGGAGCAATGTCCCTCAAGAGTCTTGTAGAATGAGACTTTCTGAGAATGAAGTTACAACCAGTAGCAAAAAAAAAATCTTTGAAAGGAGAGCAGGACTGAAAAATGAAATCATTTAATACAGGCAAGGAGAGAAACAACCTTCAAGAAAGGACAGGGAGCAAGACTCAATTCTCAACTGGCAGGTTACCTGCAGAAAAGATACCAAGGGACCAGGGAAGAAATTCCATGTGTGATTTTGCTTTAGCCTAATAGGTGTGTCTGTAGTGTTTATATGCAAGGTTCAAATGGCCCTGACTCAAACTCAGTCCCAGGTCTTCACTTCTTGTTAGTAACAACAGAGAGAAATGCTTGTAACTGAGAGTAGTCAGGACCACACTCACAGTTATGAGATTCCTGCGAGTTTAATTTGAGATACGTGTGAAGGAGTTTGTGCCCTTGGGTTCTGAAAGGACAACTGACACCAGCAGAGTTCAGCAGAAGCATGAGTGTTATCACACAGCACTGATGAGTCCTTCTGTACTGACTTTGAGCTGGTCAGAGAGGAGAACAAGTGGAAAAGCTTGAGAACAATATGAGTCATTACATGTGTATCTACACAGATAAACAGACTCGTACAGTGGATGCTACAACTGATGCTGCAAATGCTTCATTTCAGTTCAGCACACTCCGCAGAACACACAAATCCCCGTGGAAAAGGCTGTGTGCTGCATGTCGAAGGAGACCACGCTGGAGTTGAAAACATTGCTCTGTTTAGTTTCCACCTCTGTGCTCCCATTCAGCACACACTGTTCTCTTGAAACATCAGCGTGCGGGGCAAGAGGCAACAATTGGCAAAACACAGAGATACGCTGTTACCACATGATGGAAGCCCAAGCATCTTGCCAAAGTCCCTTGCCAACATAATTAAATTGTGCCATTACAGATTCTTTGGACAAAGTTTCTAATAAAGTATTTCCCACCTCATTTCCTGCCAAAATCCAGACACGCAGGTCCACATTCATACATGCTTTGTGGCATGGCATAAAACTTCTCTTTTCTTCTTTTTTTTCTTTTTTTCAGTAATGCTGTTGCCTAAGGCAAGTGTTCAGCACTGGAATGACATAAGCATAATTCCAACATCTGTTCTCTGAAGGAGGGGAAAATGAAATGAAAGAATAAACCATACTCTTGCACTTCACACCTTTAAATTCCTCAGTTAAAGAAAACAAAAAGCAGGAACCCTTCTCGCTACTGAGAGCATCACTATTTCTTCCTTTACTCAAAAATCCTACAAACGAGAAACCAAACTCCTAAAGTCTAAAAGACACCTTTGTTGTTTCTTGCTGAGGATTGATTGCACAGATAAGAGCTGCTGAACCTGATCAAGCTAAACCTTATGTCTGTGTACCATAAAATTACAGGGCTGAAAGGCTTAGGAATTGGGCAGCAGTCTGCTCATGTACAGCAATTCACGTAAAGATTAACCCGTGTCAAGAAGGCTTTTCCTCAAAGCCATTGATCCAAACCTTTTTCAGTACCTCTGGCACGTGTGTGGTGCCTGACAAAGTTTTCCACAATCTAAACCTTCCCCATCTCTCTGTTCATGGAAACAGAAAGTTGGACGTGGACTAGTCCAAACCAGGAAACAACCTGAGACTGCAACCTACAAATTAATTGAGTAACTGTGCCCCCTCACTGAAGCCATGTGAAATTAAGCCAGAAAAAAGGCCTGAAGGTAGATGGCTAAGGTTCCTTCCAGTGTGCTCTTTCTGCCTTCTTTTTCTACCAGGATGCAACTGGATGCAGCACAGAAACCCAAGGAGTATTGCCCCACAAGGCCAGACAAAGATTAATGGCACCAGAGCCTCTGTCTCATTGCCAGTGAAACCAGCTTTGCTGAGTGACAAGCCTGCATGGACAGCCCAACCCTTATTTCTGTCAGACTCTTTCAGAGTCCTCTTTTGTCCACTCCAGATTAGATCAATCTTACAACAGCCCCTCAGTGAGACACCTTATCCCTGGCAGCTGGATGAGCCCCACTCCAGCTCTCATCTCTCCCACTGCCACCAGAGCTCTCTCAGGAGAGAGCTGCAAATGAAGACCTTCAGTTAGCGTACCCCTCCTGAGACTGCGAACCACAACTGTTATCTGTGCTTCAATTTCACTACTAAATTGTTGAAACTAAACCCAGACTTTCCTCAGAAGTGGCTAAGAATCTCATGACAGGTTCACTTAGTTCTGCAGCTTTCAGCAAAATTAAACCAATTCCATCTTTCTCCGGTTGAGAGTTTGTGAGTGCCAGCATTCACAATTCTTTTTTTCCTCATGCAGAGGAACAGAGATAAAAAGGGAAGGGAAGGTGGCATCAAATAGTTTAAAAAAACTAAAAAAAATTGTCAAATGATGTTTTCTCCAGTGTGTGAGACACAGAGTTAATGCATGAGGGCTCTGTACAATACTTGCACCTGATGTGCTGATGGTGTGAGGGCACAGTTCCTACCTCTGGTAGAGAGTGCTGTAGCAAGCAAAACAAACAACACTTCTGACTCAAGAACGTGGCAGAGATTTCACTAACTCCCCCCTCTGAGGCAGCCTGCACTACTGTAGTGCTTCTTGACCCAAACACAATAGGTTTGACACTGTAATATCTGAAGGTATGTTATCATGCACATTTATATCATGCCACTTATATACTGAAATCCGTGGGCATGGATTTATCATAGAGCAGGTGTGAAGTGGCTTCTCCACCATTTCCACTGAGACTGCAACACTGCACACTACCATGGGCGAAGGCAGGGTGAGCAACAACCTGCCAGCATCCCACACCCTCACCCTGCACTAACTTTCAATGGAGTCATACCCCAAATAGCCTGTCCTCGAGATGCCTCCCTTCTCCCAAGCAAGGGGAGCTCTAATGAGCTATAACAGGAATCAGAACTACACAAATGCTGAGAAAGCTGACCTCCATATTTAAAGCCCAGATCCATGTTTATTTCTGGGACTAACACAGTGTCTCTTTTCATCTTCCTGCCAACAGATACAGGAAAACTGCTCCTGTCTCCTGGGCTAGCTTATAATTCACTGTTTTTATAAAAACTTCTTCAGAGCTGTACAGTGCCGTTACAAAGGAAAGGAAGAACAAGAGTACCCAGCACCTGCCCAAGCTACTGAAGTGACACCCACTGTGACTATGTCCAAAAGTCTCACTTCAAAGGCCAGGTTTCTCCAACTCCCCATTTGGTGTGCCTTTGAGGCAACTTTTCTAATCTGAGTAAGTGGAGGTGAAACATTTTTGGTCCTTGTGTCCAAGGACCATGTGCATACAAGTTTGGATAGTCCTCGAATCACAGAACCAAAGTGAGATGATTCACAGGTGTCAGAATTGCAGTTTTGACGCCGTTCTAGAAACGCCCCAACAGCAGTGACATGCTCTGTACCTCTGTCCCATTTTACCCATTTATCACTACTCTATTTACAAAGAGCAGAGGAACACTTAGCCATGCTGGAGAGGCTACCTGGAGAAATCAGAATCCATCAGAGGAAGTGTTATGACATCACCAATGACTTGGCCATTCACATAGCTCAGTTCCTTATGTGCTCAACCAAGGCTGCAAAACAAATAGGGGTCTGTCTATATAGCGCCATATTCATAGCTGCATTTTAGAGAGGACATCTGTCACCCAAGAGCAGCACTGAGAGTACTGACCAGAGGAATATGAGCTTTTAGCACATTAAGCATGTTCTGCACTGATCCAGTGACCTGGGGGGGAAAACCTTCTTGCCTGACCCCAAGGCAGTGGTCTCACCTCTGTCTCTAACCAAACAGAGCTCTTACAAAAGTACAATTCTCATGCTTACACTCCTCCTCTCTCTCGTGATGCTATTAGCTGTGTGCTGAACAGAAAGAAATTCTTAAAACTTGCCTGTAGCTTTCGCATACAGGTTTGGAGGTATGATTTAAAAGCATAGCTTAGAAGCACATGAATTCTTTTATAGAGCTTAAAGGAAGCTTAAACAACTAGGCCTTTGTTTCAACTTGCATCATCAAGAAGGGTGGAAAATAAAAAGGATTATGTGACATTTAGTATAGTCACAGCTTTAGGTATTACTCATAGTTAAATTAGTTGTAACTAGAAAGGGGAAAGAAAGGCAAATAACCAGAATGAATTGGTATAACCAATTCCTACTCTCAGCTCCCTCACTGCCATAAACACTTGCTTAACTATTTTCTGGAGCATGAGGCCTGTATTCTTAATTGCAGAAATACACTACGATTCCGAGTTCCTGCTCACACCCAGTAACTGGATTTGTTTGAAGGGAGGACTGTTTGTGCTTTATCCTGTGGGAAGCTGTTAACGCCCAGTCACTTCCCCCTTGTATTCTCTCCTCACTGGCCCCAGAGAGATCACTTCACAAGAAAAAGAGTTTTTCCTGAGACAGGGATGTTACAGCAGTATGCACTATAGAGTAAATCATGAATCATTCAGGAATTTAAGAGTGGAATTCATTAACTCTGGCTCCAATCTTTACTAGGGTTTTTTTAGCACAGATTACAAGATTATTTTCAGAATAATTCAAGATGTCATGGTTCACATAGATAGAGCATCCTGCTTGAGCTTAATGCCTCTAACTTGGTTAGTTTAAACTTCCACAAACATCCCAATACAACCACACATTCCCATGAAAAGAAGGAATAAAGAGCCATATAAATGCCTTGGTGTGTAAGTAATACTAGTAACTTTCATAAGACAAGGCTGGTCTCAGATCTGTTCTGCACCAGGCAGGAGTCTCTAAAAATCTTACAACAGTTAGAGTTGACAAATATAACTGTTCTTTCTGTTCTCATGAACAGTTATTTCCAGATTTGAGATTGGCCAGGCTTCAATCCAAAAAAACCCCAGACTTTTCATGACATCCCCAAATAACTTCAGAAGTCAGGAAATATCCTAATTAGGAAAGGGGTGGACCCATCCTGCCTGAAGTATTTGGCAGACCAAGCATCCCACATCTCCCAAATGTTCAAAGAATCCATCCTTCCATTTCTGCAAGATTTCCAGGTAGGTGAAAACTGACAAGCAGTGCTTTATCACAGCTACCTGCAAACCATGCAGCATTCAGGACAAACTGTGGATCATCCAGCACACTTTATAAGCTGCAGTTGCACCCCCCTCCTATTGTGATTTATATGTCATTACAGTACAACTACAACTCAAATGTGTTAAGTGTTCCCCCTCCAACACCAGCTAAAGCACAAGAAAGTGCTCTCATCAGAGGCCTTCTGACAGAAAGCCTCAGGGAGAAGTTATTTCCAAATGGAAGCAGTTGTGCTGTGGACACTCTGCAGAAAGATTTACGTCTGCATTTGTTTCAGGATATTTAGAAAACCAGTTTAGAAGATCTTTCCTTCTAGTGTCTGAATGACAGGAAATCTTCTCACTTGTTCACACAGTCCAGTCCAAACTCACTCCTTTGGCAGACGCCAAGACAGGAAGGGCTATGCTGTAGAACACTGTGGTTGTGGTGAGGCACAGCCTACTAGTGCAAGCACAGGATGAGCACTCAACATGCACATAATTGTCATCCTAGATTTGATGTCCTGTCACATCCCATGGTCAGCAGTTGAACCTTTGCCTCTGTTTCTGCATTTATGAAAAGAATATGCAATATCCCAGCTCAGCACGGCATAGGGACTAACAGTTACACAGTAGAGGAATTTGAAGAAACAGAATGTACACAACATACACAACCCATGGATATGGTCCTCAAGAACAACAGCCCTTACAAACCTTTGCCAGGTAATGGTTTTGTCACCTGTGGTTTCAGGGCTGGGAAACCAATGGGGTACAAACATTTCTCCATTTCTTATGCAGGCAACCTATTTCAAAAGAGCTCTGGAGTGACACCATGTAACAAATATAAAAAATAACTATTGTTAAAACACTTCACTTCAGATGGCAAGAAGCACTTTCCCTGGGTAAGAAAACTAGGCAAAGTTCTCTGCTGCTTTTTAGAGATGATGCCTGGGCTATCCACAAATACAGACTCACAGGTATAGCAAGTATCTTCCCTTCCTATGCACCAAAAGAGTTTGCTGGTGCTGTTGCTTCCTTCACATGTCGCTGTGCTGGCTCAGTCACAAAGGAGAAGCTCTCTGAACAGCTCTGGTGGCAGAGGGTGGGAGCAACACGTGGTTCCTGCAGGTGTCATGAGAGAAGCAACCCCTGCACTTGGGAGCTCAGCTGTCTGCGGGGAATATAAAACCTGTGCTGGACACTTACAGGACCCAGCAGCCCCTCTTATGCAGGGATCATCTTACAGTTTAGCACCATAAAAGCTGGCTGTGCAAATAGTGTGCATAACCTAGCCTTAGAATTGTCAAACAAACATGAAACTTGCCTGAGCAAGCTGGGACAGACAGCCGGAATAGGAACAGTCTCTGTTAGCCTCCCTCAAGTACACAATAATATGGGCAGCAATCCAGCTTCTGTAATGCCCAGCTTCCATATCCCTGGCTGGGCCTTCTGCTGGGATTGAAGTGGGATGGACAATTTCCCACTTCTTTCCAGTTGGTGGAATCCTATTAAACACAACTGTTTTCATCAGCCCATTTCAAAGGCTCAGACAAAACAAGTGTATTACACCTGCTGACAGCTGCTGTTACAAGCACTGTGGAAACACTTCAGCTAACTATGGGAATATTTCTTCCCAGGAGCTGCTGACATAGCCAGGTTAACACCTAGATAAGAACCGCAGGCATAAGAATAATCCAGAGAAAACTTTAGTGGAAAAGGGTGTTCAGGGAAGACCTGACAGCTCCAAACTTCTGACCCCCAGGCCCCTGAAAGAGATACAGCTCCAGCCCTGCTGGGGTGAGCCAGTCCCTCCAGGACACACAGCCAGCAGGGAGATGTGATTCTCTCCTCACATGCACCCCCACGTTTGGCCACATTGATCCACTTGTTTACCACACCACACAGGAACCTGTTTCCCACACTGAGGAAACGGAAAGGACTGTGGAAAACTTCTATGCTACAGCCACTACTAAAAGTTCATCCATTTCAAAGAACTAATCCTGATTTTTGAGACCTCTGCGAGCTTTGATTAGGCTTTCAGGGAAAGACATCTTTCTTCTTTAAGCATCACTGTGCACAGAAGTTGCTACAAGCAGCATGTCACAGCATGGGAAACCTTCAGACTAGCTGAAGGCAAATCCATGACCTCTTCGGTTATCTAAAGGCAGCTGAAACTGAGAAAAAAAGTTGAAAATTTACACAGAACTGTTATTCTTTCAAATCATTCTTCCAAGGAGTTGCCTAAATCATACTAAAAAACCCCCCAAAACAAACCATTCTTTGCAATTAGCAGTTAAAAAATCTAATATGTTTTAGAAGTCAAGCACAAATGCCCTTAGAATTTACTAAGCTAATTGTCTCCCAAACTGTACTGATTCACAGTAGACTTTCCAAGTATTTTTCTTGCATGATGTAGTCCAATATTATTCCTTTAAATAATTACACACAGTCTTGGTGTCAAATCCTACAGAACTCCCAAGGCAAAGAAATTTGGTGGAAAGAAGGGCAAGAAATTAAAACTATTTCTTCACTAAGATAGACAACTTTATGGTTATTTAACAAAAATCTTTATTGGTAACTAACAAAACATCTAATACCCGAAAGCCCTAGCCAACACAAGATATGTATGGTTTCTTCTTATTCCCTCATTCTCAGTTGTAGACTATCTCATTTTTCTTCTATCCCCAACCTCAGACACTCCTTTTACAACCAGAAGTTAAATACAGTTCCTCCTGTCCTTGAACAACTTCCCACAACTCCCTTTTTGGTGGGAGTCACATCAGTCCTCATGACACACAAGCAAACCTGAGTTCATACTAATACAATTGTGGCAGCTGTTTTTCAGTCCCTTCTTGACATATCCAAGTCACAAATAAGAGATCACCTACAAACAGCCCTGTAATTATTAGAAACAGTCAAGGAGACGGTTAGTTTTTAAATTCAAACTCATGTGTCATTCAGTGGCTTTTATCATTTCAATATTTGGAGCTGTCATTTCCATAAAAACAGAAAAGGAAGCTCCTATACACTGCTGGTGCACTCTGCTGGGAGCTCAACTGACTTCTGAACACCCAGGGTTGAAAACTGGACACTGCAAAGTGCTGAAAATGGCAATGCACAAATTTCAGGTTTCTATAATATCTATTTGCTACGAATGGCTGCATAAACAGGCATCAGCTTTGTCCAATTTAGTCAAAGTCATGAGAACAACCCTTTCTGAGTAGTGTTAAGAGGCTCTTCCTAAGACAGTAATACCTCACCTAAAATATTTAAGTGCATTGACTGCATAGAATTTGACTCTTGAGATTAACAGTTGTTTCTGATGTAGACATAGTTAGTTTTGTAAGACTAAAATTTTCTGACCTATTAAAAAAGGGGCCCTTCAGGAATCAGAAAAAAAAGAGCCCCCAAGTGAAAATCCAACTTATGAGAGTGTGAAGGGTTAGGCAGTAAAAGATCTCTAAAGGGAAAGGGGAAGACTTAATTTATTAAGTGCAGGAAGATAGTATTGAAGCAATCAAGGTACAAGATAATGCCAACCTGGAGGACACTGTTAGTTCAGGGAATGGGGAAAAAAAGGTTGTTCAGATATTACAAAGAAATAACTCACTACTCAGAAAAAGCCTATTTGCAAAGTAGAAGAAGAGGAACAGAATGAAATGCTGTGCCCAAATAGCTGTTTGAATAATGAAAGGCAATACTGAGTCATTGGTCTTTAGTGTAATATTCCATTTCAAAATCAAAGCCACCGATAGCAACAGTTGGAGTCCTGACACATGTAACACAATATGGTTGTTAAAAATACAGGACCTCACCACATGGCAGTGAAGCCTTTGTCCAGGTCTAAGGCTCTACTGGAGTCAGGCTACACACACAGAGAAAGATGCTGTCACTTTGAAAGATATATGAAAATCTAGCCAAATACATCAAAGGAAATCTACAAGGCCTAAAAAGGCTCGCCATAATTTATTCTGGATGTGTTGCAAATTAAACCACCAACCACAGCAGTATAATCAATGATGGCAACTTCACTCGCACTCAGAAGAAGCAGCTCTAGTTTTGCCCCTCTAGAAAAGATGCCAAGGCATTTCCTTATCTGGAAGGGCTCCTGTGCACATGTATCTCTTCCTTGTGCAGCATGCCATGGATGAAGTACTCCCCTTAATGGGGGCTTTAATCTAAATGACCCCTGCTGTACTTGCTTCAGCAGCCAGGATAAATCTGTTCAATCTTCCTCCTTGCACAACTACCCACGTCGCATCTGTCTTCTCTCTTTCAAAGGTACAGGCAGCAAGAGAAGAGGCAAAGAACAGAAGGGAATCCTGTCTTTTGTGATTTAAGGCTAACAGAAGGGATGGTTGACTGATTATGATTATCCTCAGCAATTCTTGTGCTCCTTGTACTTTGTCTAACTCCACCAGGAAAGCAAAACCTGTCAGAAAACTGGTGAGTCAGCACGCAGCTGCTGTTTGTCTTAGCTATGAGGCATTGATTTTTTTTCCCCAATGCTCTGATATAGGGTCACAGGTATCCTAACTAAAATCTGAGAGGAAGAGGGTCACGGCAGCAAGAGCTGTCAGTTTAAACAAAAAAGTCTATTCTATTTTTGTTTGGATGTTTACATTTTCGGAGAGAACTGAAGGAAAGAATTCAAAAAATACTTTTCTTTAAGCTATTTAAGATGAAAAAGGAATGACCTATGCGCATTCACTATGCTCTTCACAAAATCTTTTAAGGGTCACTGAGTAGTTTGCTGTAATCGGGTATCTTATACATCAGTGTGTCTAATTAACACAAGAACTAAGGCTAAAATGTAGAATAGCTCCAATATGTGTAAGCAGAAGCACTTTTATGTCTTTAGCACTCTTTCAGAAACAAGGTCCCTTTCCATATATCTGAAATTAGACAGTGCAAAGTCACCAGGTATTTCAAAACTCTAAGAAATGCTATTTGTATAGAAAATCTTAAATTGTCTCGTTAGTACTTCGAGACTGACATCAAGCGAAAGGAAATTTGGTCTATTTTAAAAACAAAAATGCAAAGGCTGCTCAGGAAACTGAGGTTTCCCCTCTCAAACAGAAGAGCTCCATAAAAACAATGACAGTATTTCAATCGGCAGTGAGGTGTAATCAAGGAATCTCTGCTTAATAGGCGGGAGATTAGTTATGAAGTAAAACACAGAGTTAGACCATAAAAAGTTAATTGCAAATAACTGTTTTCTTGTTTAAATTGGCAGGAAATTGTGAAATATTTCCTCTATAAAAACATAGGTGAGCTATAATGTAGAATTTACCATTAACAGGGTGGAAGGAAGGGAAGAACAGAGCAAAGCAGCAATAACACACTAAAAAACCAGTTGCTTCTGAAAGAGACAAAGCGACTGAGCAGGAAAGGTCTGTACACTGACACGTAAGTCTGAGATTTATGGTTAAAGCCAACTTTAAGACAGACCCCTTAAGAGTCAGAGGCTGGAATGAAGTCACAGACCTGAAGTCTGAAATTAATCTAACACCAGGTGCTACTTACTACAAATGTGTAAGAGGCTTTTAGATACACAGATGAAAGAGTGATATAATCAGTACTGCTCAAAAACTCCGGTTACAGGTAGAGGTGGAACAGCAGGAGCTTCTTACTCCTTATGGGATGCATCACTGGAACAGAGACACCCCCGGGTATGTAATACCCTTAGCCCACTCACCAGTTTGTAGGGATGAAGCACATCCAGTAGAGTGTATTGTGCTTCTGAGGCTAACCACAGGAATGTACACCACCTAATAAAAGTAGAATCAACTAAACCCTATTAAGTATATGATGTGCTTTTTGTCTGATGACCTCTGTCTGCATGGACCTTTCCTGAAAACACTTTTTCCATTCATGAGATATCTCAGACTCCGATAGACATGCATTGGAAAATAGCTCCTCCTTAGGCAGTAACACACAAGACTATGTGAAGCATCCTTTTCAAATCTCACACTTGACATGCTGCAGTACAGAGGTGTTTAAGGCTCTCTGTGTCTTTGTGACAATAATCTCCAAAGGACTCTTCAAAGAGATTCTCAAGTCTGGATTTCCAGCAGAATACTCTGTTACAGAAATAGAAAGGGGAACAAAACTACATCAAACAGCAATTACAGAAACTGTGTCACCTTGTATCTATGCTAGTGGGTATGTTTTCCTTATCCTTCTACTTCAACTCCTTTAAAAAAAGGGGTTTTTTTGTTTGTTTTTAAGGCCGTCTACCATTTGAAAAATGAAATTGTAATGGACTACTTCAGCTCTGTGTTCCTCCTGTACTTCATTTACTCTCTAAACACATTAACATCTTAGTTTATAAAGATATTTGCTTCTCATGTGTGAATATCATTTCCTTCCCTCCACATCAAGCAAGATTCCATCAAAAAAATCATGACTTGGCAGCTAACACAATTGTGATTACGAGGAATTAAAGTCCATGCTTCAGCTTTGCTTGACAAAGCACATTTTCAGTCAATCCTGTCTCTCTAATACTTTGTGGAAATACCAGCATAAACAAAGCTTCGTGGAGTTAGACCATGCCACTTTGGCTTTCTAAAGCAAACACAAGCCCAAGTGTTCACTGGCAAAATATTACCTATTTAAAGCATTACTGCCACAAATCTGCCACCAAATAACTGCAAGTTTAAAATAGAGATATAGCAATGCTTTTGATTCTATGAGTGACTAAAGGGAATTGCTGCTTTCTGACTTTCCAAGCTGCACAAAAGCCAGAACCAGTAAAACACAGCAGGATGTACAGTAGAGAGACTCTGAGTGTGTGTGACAGATTTGATAAGACAGAGATTTCTAAGCAAATTTAAAATGAGGTGTGTTCTATCTTTACAGTCAATCTTTGCTTCCAGGTCAAAGTAACTAGAATACCACAGCCACAACCCTTTTTGACTAATCTCTACCATGATTCTTCCGTGGCTCTGCCTGTTACTGCTGTGACTAACATGTGGGATAGGAACACACTGGCCACAAGTCACCAAGGACTCTGATGACAGCCAGAAGCCTGGGCTTTGCGTACAAATGTGATTCAGACGAGGCATATCAATTTCAGCTATGAAATGAACCCATGAGGAGGTTTTCATAACTCCAGGCCTGCATATCATGAATTACTTTCTAGAAAACAGGTCCCAGGTTATGCTCCTCCAATTTCTACAGCAGGCAGCCAAAAGCTTCTGCTTGACTGCTGAACAAAGCCATTAAGACTAACCCCTCGAATCAGGGAGGGAAGAGGCCAGGAGAGGAGGCTAATCTCCTCCTGCTTCCTAGAAGGAACAGATGGCCCAGGGGGAGGGCAGTATCGTAATGATCTCCAGTTATAACATAATCTTCTCTAGCACTGCTTTCTCAAGAGGTAATATGACCCCGTCCAGTTCATAGTCTAATACCCAACTAAAGACTTTCACCAGTTCCCGCAGGGAAGAGGCCTCAGCACACTGACCAAGCCCTGCTGCCCCAGTCACACCAGGTAAGAAGCACCGGTTCTACCAGGCAGCATCAAATTCACATCTGCAGATCCCATGTTATTGGCCACCTAGAGCCCCTATAGTACTAATGAACTCCAAATTCCTTCCATCACAGATTTCTTTAAAGATGCAGCATAAAGCTGACAAGGTGGCATTGCTGAAGATACATCAGTCTGGATTGCTCAGTGAGTGTTAAAGAACAGGCCCTGCTTGGCATTTCACACTGACAAAACAGGACTCTTCAACAGAGCCTTGAAAACTGGGCATAGCATTACTTTGGCCAAGATGTTTCACACAAAACACTACAAATTGTAATCTCTAAGTAATTAACCTCAAAAAATTTGCCTGCATTAGCCTGGTGGGATCCATCAGCTGTGCATTTACCAGGGACCATTCCTTAATGACTCTCCTTACGCTGGGAGCACATAGCAAAGCATCCAATTCAGTTATTAATTACTTTACAAGATCTGGTATTAATTTTATTATTTCTGAATTGTTGGGTTTGGGTGATTATCTGAGGTCTTACTCAGAATACTGGACATTTTTATTTGTAGAGTGGGAAATGACAACAGCAAAAGGGCAAAATCTGAGGCCTAGGTAAAGAATATTTGCAGACTTCTAAGCAAGGAAAAAAAATTACTATGTTATGATACAACTTGTATTTCGAGATTAATGAAAAGCAGCCAAATGCATAGTTTTGAAAAATCAGGTCAGTATAAGCACACACTCAAGCAGGGACATATCTAGGAACACATCATTTTGCTTTATCAACAGCTGCAACAGAAAAAAGTAAGAGTAATTAAAGCTGGCATAGCACCCAAAAGTCTTCAGCTCAGATCAATACAGTACCTCAAACCTAAGGCAGCTATTGAAGAGTTCCAACTTTCAGCTGCTTTTAGAAACAATGGCAAATTTAAAGATTTTCACTACAAAACTACTCGGCCCTTTGGAATTGTTTGGCTGTGAAAGATCAGTCTGGCTTTATGGGTGAGCACAACCAGGTGCAAAAAGTTTCCTATCAGACTAGTAGGCTTTAAAATACTCCACGTGCTAAAAGTTTGAGAGATGAACCAGGCTACTAAAAATAGCTTTATATTGATATTTCTCCACCAGTTTTTGAGAGAAAACAACTCTGAACCAAACTGGTGAGTGAAAAAAATGCCCCTTGCTCCCTGCAGACAGGTATTTCTGAACCTCCAACACACACAGATCCACAGAGAATGACAAGCCTAAGCTTTTAAAAAGTGCTAATATTATAAAAATGATTTGGTAAAGCTTTTCATTCTCAAACAGTTGGTCTCTTGACAATGTGTCTCTGCAGCTCCTAAGCACACATATAATAAAAACCTCATCAAGAACAGATCCCTGCAAAGGGACAGATATGTGGTTGGAAGCTGTGAAAGTTCACACTTCAGAAAAATCAAATTAACAAACTGCTGAGCCCTGTTAATTGTTTCTTTTAAAAAAACTCAACTGAAAACATAAGCTGTAAATAGCTAATCAGAATGATGCTAGAAGTTGGACTGATCTAACAGCAGGTTTTACTAACCTGCCATAGATTTCTTACATAAAACTACGTCAATTACAATTTTTTTTCTTTCTAAACTCTTGAGGAAAAAATACTGAAATTGCAAGCATGCACACACATAGCTTTGCCATTTTTGTCCACAGATGAACTCAGAAACCAAACTTCTGTGACAGACTAGCACAGAAACACATACACAAAGTCAAGTGTCTTGGGGCAGCTCATAAGCAAAAATAAATCTACCTGTGCTTGAAACAGCCTACCAGAAGGCAGAGCTTGTGTGTGAGCTGGGGGAGCACAGAGCCAGCAATGCCCAACCAACGCTCTCCCAGTTACATGATTTCTCCCCAGCAACAGGCAGAAACACAGCTTTAAAGGAGCTGTGTGCCTTCAAATCCTTTCCACGTGAATAATGTGTCTCCAGGAAAGTGCCAGCTTAGATGCTCTTGTTTTCAGGAGGCAGCAGAAACCAGCAGAATAGCAACAAAGCCTGGCTTGTTTGAGGTTTGTTTGCAGTTTCTTTGAGAAGAGGTAGGAAAGGAAACACGTAGAATTCCTCCAGGGTAATTTATTTGTTTTATTGTTTCTGCTGCACATTTCCTTAGAGTCAAGCTCACACATGAAGTGTCTTACAAGGACAACTTCAGAACACCCAGTACTGCTCTTGTGTTGAGAGCACAGCAGTAAAAAGCAGCCAGAAAGACACTGGAGCCCATTTCTCTGGGGGCAAACAAGGGAACCTTTCCAACACCTCCAAGGGCCTTCACTCAGTCCTTTGACAGAGGACATAAACAAGTCACTAGTAAATCACTTCATAGATTTTTCTAATTCTGGAAGTCAAATTAAAGAAATGAGTTTGACTTTTTTTTTTCAGAATCAACTAAAGAGATTTGATGTCTCAAGTTTTAGGGTGAAACACATTGAAGGGAGCAGTTCACAGAAGATGCTTCATTCCATTTTCTGAAATACCAGCATGATGACTCAAGGCATGCATCCTAGTACTGCTGCTCTTTAAAAAAAAAAGACTTTTCCAGCAGTTATTTATGCCTAACAGCAGAAGGAATAAATAGGCTTCCATTCCCAAAATGTTGGAATTTGCCCTCTACTAAAGCCATGAAGAGAACTGCAGTTAAGTGACTTAACTGATAAACACAGCCAGCTTCAGAGTTCCTTGGAGTCCCAAGTTTTACAATCCCCAAACAAATCAATCTTTTTCTTTTACTGGCTGTGTATAAAACATAACATTTGCTTCAAGAAGTGCTTGTCCAGAAGTCTTTTGAATACAAAACAGGAAAGTCACTGTAGGAGAGGATGGGAGGGGAGTGAGAACAAGTATTTTGTTGTTTTTTTTTTTAAAAAGAGTGCTGACCCATTAGAACTAAAACACCCATCTCTAACTCTTAGTTTATCAATGCAGAAGACAGACAGAAAGAAGAAAGAAAAAAAATGCAGTCTTTGGCAATCTAGGGCTCCTAATCATTAAGTCTAACACAGACCAGCAGAACAGTGAAGAGAGCAATTGCATGGTAAATTTATGTTCCATGTCCAGGTTATGGAATGTAGTGCAACAGGGCACTAACTGCATTCCTTACAAAGGGAACAGCTTGAGCCTCATGATTTGTGCATGTGGGCAACACTGAGTGACCTTCATGCTTTCCAACCATTCACTAGAAGGCAGATTTATCTGTAGTCACAAGTCAGTTGTTTTGTTTTGGGGGATAAACATATAATTGGAAGAACAAGGTTTAAACTTTGTCTTATTAGCAAATGCAAAAAGTATGTTAGCTTTAAAAACTGAATTTGAAGACTGTACTCCAAAATCTGGAATGGATAATATTAGAATCTGAGAGAACTCTGCCAAAATAGTTGTTTGCTGCTCCTTTTTCTTTTTTTCTGTCCTTTGAAAGGGATTTTCATAGTTCACTCCCATTATAAAACAGCATGCCCTGTATCAACATAAAAGATCCAACACTCACAGCAGAGAAATAAAGTGATATTGCTCCTACTGTAACAGACATAATACAAGACTATTCATATTCTAACACAGAAAATCCATAAAATTTTTATTTTAAACAAGTACTGCCCGTCTCTTATTCCCAATTTTCTTAGGCATGAAATAAATCACAGTTTGGAGAAGGTGTCAACTGAACTAGACTGCAGTACAAAGATACAGGATCCTAGCACAGTATTATAAAAATTACCAGCAAAACCATCCCCAGGACACAATGAACAGTAAATTCTGGGCTTTGTTTAACAGACCAAGGTGATAAGCCTTGGATTATCTAAAGCTTCTAAATCATAGTTCTTGCACTCCTGGAAATGAAGTTCTAACTTAAAGGATGTCAAGAGACCACACTCAGCAGAACAATTTCTGGATATGCGGAGACATGAGGGAATGGGGCAGGATTAATTCCTTTTCCTGCACATCAAAAATCAAGACAATGAAGAAGTATGTAGAAGTATACAGTTTCTGATGTTCCAAAACAAATGGCAAGGAAAATGGTTGTTACAAGCATGTGAGATGAAAACAATAGGCTTCTGGTTCTCAACTTCCTATGAGTTGCATGAAGGAATTTAATTGCTACCTCACAACCTTAAGTGTCCCGTTCCCATGTACCTATACAAAAAAAAAGCAACTCCTGAATACGATGAGAAAGTTGTATCCTCAACACATAATGCATTTTAATACAAAACTGCCAACAGAAGCACACAAGGCTCTGGAACAATTCATAAAACCACACAGGGTTTTACACAAGGTTAATGGTTTGCTAGCCAAGTGCCAAGGTTCACTAAATGGGTAATTTTTGTTCCTTTTTTAAGTCAGATTTGAACTTGGCTCATTTCTCTTTAAAAATACTTCGCTAAAATCTCAACAGCAACTAGATGGGCAGAGGATATTTCACTTATAGGTATTTTCAAGCACCTTATTATAAAAAAAGAGAGCATAGGAAAGCCTGAATGCTCAGTCCTCCAGTTATATACTTCCGATTGCTGCTACTGGGTCAGGCAGCACGACAGCAGCCTGAGCATACTTGGATGACTAACACTAAACCGGGTTAGAAACAGCAGCAATCCTGACAGAGACAATAAAGAACTCCAGCAATGGCACACAGCTCTAATGAAAGAAGCAGCATTTAAAATCACTTTTTAAAAATGCGGAGAAAACACAGTTATGATGCCAAAATACACTTTCTTAAAGGTCACTTTTCATTAAACAGACTATATATGATATTAACAATAGGTGCATAAATAAAGCATATGGCATAAGCAAATATTGGCATAAGATCTTGGGTACCTTTAAGAATGAAACTTTAAGGCAAGCGATTACAAAGTGCTGCAATGAAACCACCAATACGTCAAAGAGCGCGTGCATGCTGTTAAAGAATAGTGATAATGCTTAAAAAACTGCCTTGTGAAATGAAAGATACAGCTGTGTATTGAGCTAAAAGAACAATCTTTTGGAGATCTTAATATAAGCCACTGTCTCTACCAGAGTACTTCAAATGGAAAATTCCTCTGAAGCTGATAATTCATGAAGAGACCAAGGCAGAGAAACGATGGGCTAAGAGGGCAGAAATACACTGGGTGTTCCACACAGATGCACTGAGGGGTGCTTTAGGATGGCACTCCCTCTCTCCTGGTGCACAAATGAGGGAGACTCAGAGAACATGGACCGGGCAACCCTCTTCTCCGCAAGACTTTGCCTCAGGTCTCCCATCAAGATAAAGGGACATAAGAAAGGGTGTTTAAGGAACGTTTTCTGCAACGTGCAAAAAACTGTCAGGCAGGCTAGAGGAGTAAACCAAGGAGGCAAGCGTGAGGACTGGTGTGCCACTCCTCGGCTGCACTGGAGAACAATTTCAGCTGAGGAAAAGGGGTGCACAGGTTAGGGCAAAGCTGATTGCAAAGACAAGCTTGAGGCCAGGCTAGGGCGTAAAGGGGACCGAAAAGGTAGCAAGTGATGTGAGGTGAAGACAAAATGTTTCCAAGAAAGAGTAAATAGCACAAATACATGGCCTTACTAAAGGGTTCATAGAGGCTGCCAGAGCAGCAGACCACGGGCTTGAGAGTGCAGTGTACGAGGTACGAGGGATGCAAAGAGCAGGAAATGTGGCTGGGTATGCAGCAGGAAGGTGCATGGCACAGCCTGGAGGCCGGCAGGGGAGGGGAGGTGAACCAGGTGAGGAGAGGTTCAGGGCAGGCTGGGGCACAGCACGCTCGCAGGGAGCTGCACGGCAGGGCAGGAGGCTCAGCAGGGGAAGGAGCGGGGAAGGGAGGCCGGCGGTACCTGGGCGTCTTGGCGGCGGCGCTCTCCCGGCGGTCCAGCACCCCGGGCACGCAGTTGGTGAGCTCGGTCCAGTCGGCGTGCAGCCCGCAGCTCCAGCCCGTGGAGAAGCGGGAGAAGAGCCAGGTCTCCCTGCGGTTGGGGCGGTAGCAGGTGCACTTCTTCTGCCCGGGCCGGCAGTCACAGGGCACCTCCAGCCGCACGTTCTGCACCAGGTGGCGGCCGAAGGTGGTGCCGCCGGTCTTCTGGATGTGCAGGAAGACGATCACGTCCTCGCCCTTCATGTCGAAGGCGAGCTCCCGCTCCAGCTCCCGCACGGGGAAGTAGTACTTCTTCACGTAGTGCGGGTCCGGCGTGGGAAAGAGGTCCAGCTCCTCCGAGTAGGAGCGGCCGCTGGGGGAACCCAGGCTCAGCCCCGGCCCCACGTACTGGTACAGGATAAGCATGAAGCACACCGAGACGGCCACGATCAGCAAGAACTTGCTGGTCCTCTCAACCATGGTCCTTCCCGCACGCTTCATGTGTCACCATCTCCCGGGGCTGCCGGCGCTGGGCAGACGGCGGCGGTGCCGGGGGGCGGGCGGCGGAGCTCCGGCAGCGCTGCCAGCGCCTCCCCGCGCTGCTCCCCGCAGCACAGCCTTTCCCCCGGAGCACAGCCTTTCCCCCGGAGCACAGCCTTTCCCCCGGAGCACAGCCT
>JAWWMO010000011.1:22342398-22377036 GCA_035047845.1 Dendrocincla fuliginosa
AGGACCATATGGGTGCAGGTAGGAGGGGTGGCACTGCTTGGAGGGGACCCCACAGTGAACATGACAGCCCGAGAACTTGCCCCACTTCCCATGGGTGGAGTTGCCATAGCAATTCCATAGGCTCCAGCTGGAGCTGGAAAAGAAAATATCAGCAAGTTAGGCCCTGTCATATGTAATCACACCAATAAATAATTACATGCAGCAAATTGGAGCACTGCAACACAACATGGTTTGATGCAGATCCAAGACCTGGACTAGTTAAAAGTTCTGACAGGAAATAAAACAAGCTGAGTGGACAGTCTTGGTGACGCACAAGAGAAGTCAAGCTTACAGTTTACACTTATCTTTTTACTTTCTGTATCAATCTGTTCTACTCTCACTCAGAAAAGAGCAACAGAGACTCCCTCAGAGCTTGAAGACAACACCAGTCCCACAGAAAAAGATACAACAGAAAAATTCTAAAGGCCAATCATGACAGGTCTGGAGGACAAAGACCAGCCCAGTCTGCAGAACTCCTTCCACCTGCTCACAAGTGAGAACTTCTGGTGGCCACTTGTGGCAAGGGACAGGCTCAAGGAAGGAGGAGTTAAAAAAACAGCAAGGATGCAGAATTACATAAACTGGCTTTCCCATGAAATCAGGGTGGAATTAGGAAATGAAACAGCCACAAACGTTGAATGAAAAAGAAAACCAAATCAAGAAAACCAAGCCCCTCCAGCCACTACAGGCAGTCGAGGTATTTCTGTGTTTAGCACAGAAACAGATATTTTCCTGTATCGGTCATTATTAAAGGTATGGTAAAGAAATGGAACATTAAAAAAAGCCTTCTGTACTGAGGCTAAAAATTGTCAGAACCAATTATCAAAGTTGGAAGCAGAACTGCACCTAGTGTGGACTCCATAAAACCCTGGGCACACAGACTCCAGCCCTTACCTGTATCCATGGGCCGCTCTGTATTCAGGCTGTCTGTGCTGCCCTGGTACAACTGGCCCCCAAGGGTAGCCTTTACCTGTTGATCTGACAGCTTCCCAGTACTAACAGACCTGGACAGGAAAACATAAAAATTCCCAAAAGAGTAATTCAGTAAGATCATCTAACTTGCAACTCAGGATGACTTTCAGATTCAAGGTATTTATTACAGAGAGTTTTTCAACAAAAATAGAGAAAGTACTGAACTCTTGCTGTTCATCATGGACCTACTACAACAGAGCTACCCATAAATATAAAGAGACCTTTTTCTCTTAAAAACTTATGTTGCAATTTTTGTCATAGATATTTTCAAGCAAGAACCGAGCAGACTTTACAGAGGCAATGAAATTCCAGATTCAGACAATCAAAACAAAAGGGAAGCAGACAGCAACACAGAGTGCTGCAGGAAGTCCCTGCTATATTTATACCCAGTACAAAATGTTTCTGTTGCACCCAGCAAACCTCAGCATCCCCTCAGAGCTCACTGTCTGCACCTCATCCCGTGTGCAGTGCACGTTCTTCCCCCCAGCCACCTCCCCAGCGTGTCAGGGTAGAAACACTGCAGTGCCCACCTGCCAAAGGTAGCTTTGCTGTGCTGCTCTCCTGCCTGTCTGTCACCTCCCTGGGCCGAGTGGAAGGGTGTGAAGTCTCTTGGGTCAGTGATATCTTTAGGCTGCAACGGGGTTTCGGCCAAGCCCTGGCGATTCGCCAGGGCCAGCAAGTTGGAGGACGCTTGAGTTTTAGGTATTTTGAAAGGAGCTGTTGCCTTGAAGAATCAAGAGCAAGAACACACAAAAAAAAACAAAGTTAGAACCCCAAAATATTCTTGGGAATGGTTTCAGGCAGTGTGTTACCACTTCACATTTTACTGACAACAGCAAACTGAACGAACCTTAGTGGGAGAGCCGATGATTGTTGGGAGTGGGGTTTTGAACAGCCAGTCTGAGCTCCTGGGTGAGGATCCCATATGTTTGGTAGGTGATGTTCCCAGGCTACCTGGCCTACTTGGTTGTGGAGAATGGCTGTATCCATACCCAGCATAGGATGGGCACACTGGGTCTGAGTGCTGCTTTCGGAGCTTCTGCTTGTTCTGGTAAATATCTGTGAGAGTGGGAGCACTCTGCAACCTCGCTCCCATCAGCAGGGACTGTGGAGATTGGGAAGGTGGGACTGGAGAACCTGGGGGGATGAGAAACAATACAGTAAAATTCTACTTACAGTGCTTGGAAAACCCCAAACTGATAAAGCCCCAAATTCCAGAGAACGACGTTGAACTGAAAGGAGATGGCACTGCAAATATTGAGATATGTTTGATGATTAGCTCATTAGATGGCAAGGAGACTGGATTTAGCCCATGGATTATTTGGACTAAGGCTAGAGTACACTGATGAGAAATTCAAGCTGCCAAACAGGCAAGATTTCAGGGTGACAGCTGTACTGGCAGCTGCAGGACATCTGGCAACCTGCATCAGGACAAATAAAGTGGTTGGATTCAGCAGGAATGGCATAACCAACACTGAAATTCCAAGGGCATCTGCCACAACTCTTGGTTGAATGGATGTTCTCAAGCCCTGGAATGATATTCTTGCAAACAAGTGCGTGAACACGACATCGCATGTTAATGACTTGTTTTGTGTGTAATGACTCCATTTGCAGACACAAAGACAGCTCATGTTCCTGCAGGAAAACTAGGTACTAAACCAGATTATTCAGATGGAACAGTTTGGGATCACTACTCTGGACAGTCAGTTACTTTTTAGTCTGTCAGACTGAATCTATTTCAAATGCTTACAAAGGAGTCCACACTTAGGTAGGAGTGCAAAGTTTCTCCTAAAGCAAATGGAAATGGAAGAGCTGTAAGCTGTCATTTAATCAGAGGGCTTTGGGGCAATATCTCTTATAAACATCTCACCTACTCTAAGGTGCCCTTCCTCTTTCAAAATAAGGAGCCTGAAATGTGATGAAACGGTCTGTTCCTTGTATATGTTTTTATGTCTCATGATAAGGAACTGGGCAAAGTTTCAAATAGTACATATTTCAGCTTTATGGTCACAACTTCCCAGAGAAAATGCCTGTCTATAACCTCAAAGAACTGACACTAAAGTGACAATTTCACTCATGTGAAAAGAAACAAAAAGAGAAGAGAAAGAAACAGGGCAAAACTGAAAAAGACCCATACAACTAGAGAAGGGTTTTACGAGCTGGCCATGCCAATCTCCTGAGACAAGCCCCATTTCATAAATGTCTGCTCAAAAAACCCATCACAAACTTCTTGCAGTTTGCTCAGTAAAGTGCCCAGCTGTTCAGACATCCCTTTGAACCTTCTTAAGCCTGTGCTTTCACTAGTTAGATTTTGAATATGAGCTACTTCATCTTGATTTCATTCCACCCCATTAAGCAGCGTGTTTCAGAACAGCCTGTCTGCCTGCAGCTCCAGCAGAGGGATTGAGTCTATTTCTCATTAACTTTCCAGCCAAGAATTTGCTTGTCTGAAGTCCCTCTGCTTGTCTGTCTCATGGCACTGCAAGTCCTCACCTGTCTCTTCAGAATCAGTCTTAAATCCCACTGGTTACTGTTCTAGTGCTGTTGCCACCCCAGGGAAGGCTTCTGAATCAGGAGTGTGTTCTCTGCTGCCACTGGCAGCAAGAACAGCTCAATTAGTTCAGAATCTACACTACAATCTTCAGTCCTTAGAAAAGTCCCAGTACAGATGACCTCACCTCACCCAAAGAAAAAAGATTGCTTCCCACACCCACTTTAATGCTGAAAGACAGACTTGCTGCAATTTGTGGTGTTTTACAAATAGAAATACCACTGCAGTCATTTGAAATTAAGAAATTAAGTTAAGTAGGAAAAGAATGCAGAAAACATATGAAGAAATGAAATACTAAAAACCCTCATAGCCATAAAAACAGTGCTGTGGTATGTTACAAGTTAGTTTGATACTGGCAAAAGGCACTAAACCAAGAGCCCTACAAAATTCTATCCAAAGAAAAGCTGCAACAAGAAAAGCATACACAGTGCTTTGTATTCTCTTCACACAAACCCTTTTCACTTTTTAAGAGAAGATACTATTTCAAATCTAAGGAGTCACTCATTCCTTTTGTTGAGCCTGCCAATGGCATAGCAATTACAAAAGCAGTTTTTGAGACACACCATAGAACTTATTTCATGTGGATGAAACCCTTCCCAGACATGGCTACTCCAAGAAATGAGGCTCTTATCTCCAGATGATTTTGGGAAGTGTTTAAGTAGGGGAAAACTCACAATGCAATTTCAACACTACATCTTCGAAAAAGTATAACCAGTATTTTAGGCAAAGAATACACCCAAAATGTGCATAGAGCAAAAGAATATTCTTATGCCCAATCCTTCTGGCATTACAGTGCAATTCCATCTTTAAGTCTCAGAACACCTCAAAGTCCTATTTCTTCCTGATCTTTTTTTTCCTGCTGGCATGCCATCATAATTTATGACTTGCAAAGCTCACTGACTGCTTAGCAACACTGACACCAGATCCCAGCTGACTTCCTAAGGGAATGACGAAAACGTGTTGCACGCTGCACACTGGCAGTTCTTCCTCCCTTTTCTGAGAAGTGGCATGACAGAGCTGGTCTATCAAAACCAGATTCTGAGAAGCAATTTACTACCAGTCATTATAGATCATCCCTGCTAAAAGGCAGGTTTCATCAGGATTCTCATCCTGAGGAAAAGAAACTTCAGTCACTCTTATGGGGTAGGGAATCAGTTATAGGGAAAGGTGTCACACAGTCCACAACTGGGCTGTTTCCACAAAAACCTCAGTGCACCACTCACTCAGCATCTCCTGTTAACCTTACTGACAAGTGTTGGCTCTCCTCCCCCTTCCCAAAATGCTGCAGAAGCTCTATCAAAATATCAAAATAAGTACTGGTTCCATTGTCTAAAGTCACCCACCTGAGAAGTTTCTACTCCTTGATTCATGTCCTTGAAGTTGTCCACAACAACAGTGTCCAAGCTGCTCAGGTATGGTTCCAACTATGCAAACAAAGCCAAAATGTGAATTTACATGTTATACTTCACCTACAAATGAAGGTAAAGCAAATGGTTAGTTTATTACTGAGTCATTTAACAGAAATTACTTCGGACACGTGAACTAGCTGTGGGCAGATTGTGGTTTAAGGCCATTTCAAGCAAGAATTGCTGTTCCAGATAAAACTTTACTAATCGCTAAGAGTTGATGGTCTTACCTAGTGGTGAAGGAGAATATGGCCTGGAAGATCCTGTGGATAACCTGCGCCCAACCCCCTGGGCAGTGTCAGCTGGCACTGGAGAGCACGAGCCCATCTTCATGAAACCCATCGGGCTGGTATTGGAGCGCCTCACAACCCCAGCTCTGGCAAGGTGAACAGAATGGTTACACACACTGTGGGAACTGGTGCCTTGAGATAAGCTTCAGAGGCCCCTGAGGAGAATGATCACTTAAAGAAAATACTGATATTTCCAGAGAAAGCTTAAATGTTGAAGCTTATTAACCTAATACCTTAAGTGAAACTTTTCATACTGGAAATAATCAATAATTCCTTTTGTTCATATAGACTTATTAAGCTGCAATGCCATAATGGTCTGCTAACTGGAGAAATTAGAACAGATATCCCTCAGTACACCCTAATCTTCAAACAACTTGATCATCCAATTTTTTAATTTCACAGTCACGTGACATGTATTGCTGCAAATGCCCATTTTTAAATCAGCAAAGATTCTGACAAAGTTTTCATATTGGGCCTGGTGTACAGGTCAGAGAACACACACCAGATTGTTTAAGGCAAAGGCATCTCCCCAAGTGTAGCAACTACCATCAGATCAGAGATCCTGAAAAAATATGCAAGAAACACTGGGGTTTGTTTTTGTAAAGATCTCCAGAGTTCTCAGAAGTCCATTTATGAGACTTTGACCTTCACCATCTTGACCCTGTAGAACACAAGGCAGAGAATAAGCCTGGCTCACTGGAGCTTTGTAATGAGACAAGCTGGTTAACTGGCATGCCAAAAATTGTTTCCTTGATACTCTACAGAACAAAGCATTCATCTCATCACGACATGTGTGAAAACAAACATGACTTATTACCGACATTCTAATTCATGATGTCATGCCATGCAAGACACAAAGAGGAATCAAAAAAGCAAGACTTCATCTTTTTACCTTCTTGGGTTGCATTTGAGCAAAAAAACAAGCTCATTTTGTTTTCATGAAATGTTTCAAGTGCCCATTCAACAATCTCGAGATTGTGAAGGGCTATTATTTGTTATCATAGAAACGTCTCTTTAGTGTGTTTTTGTGCAGGAAAAAAAAAAGACATCATCAAGAAAGCACGGACATCTGCCAGGGTACAGACCCAAGAAGAAGGAGTTAGAAAGGCCAGGCTCACCTCGGAGATCCGTGGGGGTTTGGCACGGGGCTGGCAGTGGAGGAGAGGTTCTGCTCGATGCGCTGGTAGTTGCGGAGCTGTGTGGGCACCGGGATCGGCGCCGTCTCGCTGCGGGGGGACACCGAAGGCTGACAGTGCCTGCAGTTGCAAGGTATGGAGGCAGGAGGTGAATACAGGCAGACAGGTCTCTCTCAGAACTGTACCATTGTAGAAATCTCATGAAAATCTAGGAAACAGGCACATAAACTTCTCCTGCGCTCCCTGCGCTATGAGCTTGGTTTCTCCTGACCCAGCTCCAGCACGGCGTGGAGGAGGATCAGGAACTGTTCACTACCACCTGCCTTTCCCACTGTGGCTGGGAGCAGCTGGAGCTGGGAGTGTAGCACAGGCTGGAACCCTCCGTCACACATCCCAGCGAGCCCCAGCTCCCTCTGACCTCCTGCCAACTCCACTCTGTTTACCGCACTTCAAAATAGCGTTCTAGGAAAAGCCACTGCGCTCAGAACAGGAAGTTCAGCAGCAGGGCTGGAATGTGGACAAAAGGCACTGAAGCACAGGCAGAGATATCCCAAGAGACACGGTGAGCTTGCAAAAGGAAAACATATTATGTAACCAGCCCCTGACAAAAGGACCAAAGCCACACACCTGAACATTAATCCACAGACTCCAGAGCTGCATTACCCAAGTTCAGCTGAAGTGTCAGTGACCTGGGTTACCTCAGAGTGCTGCCTGATAAGGGACTCAAACTACTGCATGTAGTCAGTTACCAGCACTTTTAAAGGAAGACAGAATTCAACGGAAAGAATTTCACACAAATAGGCTCTTTCAAAGATAATCAGTTTAGTATCTGGTCCTTTATTGACCACGTCTTCAAAGAAAGATTACAGGTTCTTAGAAGAAATGAGAAAAAATTTCTAGAAGACAAGCAGTTACAGTTACACTGCATGGCTACAGCTGAACAGAAATCTGGGTTTCTGACTGGATTTGTCCTATTCCCTTTGCTACCTCTGAGAATGAAATATTACTTCCTAATATGCACAGAACTTCCTCAGCAAAAGAAAATAAGTTTGTCCTTCTATTGCCACCCATTCTCTCTGGATACCACAGAGTAATTTGGAAGGTGGCTGTGGGCACACAGTCAGCAGAAAGCCTGAAAGCTCCCATGCAAGGAGAAGGTCTCCCAAGTGGAAACCACACGAAGGCTGTGGGCAAACAACAGGGAGGCTCCTGAGTTCCCCGGAGAGGGGAACCAGATGTTCATTGAAGTGTGGCAGGGACACTGAGGAGACCATGAAGGCTCTTCAACTTTTAAAGAACTCAGCATGGCAATGCCTTCCCCTGCCCTCCCACAGCCTTGCAGGTATGTCCAAACCAGCTCTTGAGCCGTGAGCTAACTGGAGGCAGCAGTGCTGTCAGTGTGGTGGGCAGGCACAGCCCCATCAGGGCTCTCCAGCTCAGGCCCAAAGATGAGCTCTGGTCAGGCATCCTCCAGCCTGATGTGGTTTGTTACCAGCTAGGAAAATGCAATACAGATGTGTGCAGAGCTGCATGCAAATCTTGCTTCTCTGAGATCCAGAGAATAAAATTAGCCATAAACCACAGGAGAGTGAACAGCCTTGACCTATTCTGCCCATTCTGGTTGGAGACTGAGAAGTGCAACAGCTTCTTCTATGTAACATAAAGCAGCATAACTATAATTCATTCAGTTTAAGCAGCTAATCAGAAAAATTCACTGTTTCACAGGGCATAACCTCTTGTAAAAAAACAAACAAAACAACCCACAAACAATGAAAAAAACCCCCATTTCTCAGGAAATAAAAAACCAAAACCCCAAACCAAAAGCAGCATATTGCAGAGTACCAGACACACACTCTGCTTTCTTCAGGCCACGCCCCAATCAGCCCCAAATTCAGTTACTGAATTTACTCAACCAATAATAAAATCAAACTATTTTAGTACAAACAGAGTGTGAACAGCAGGGACTTGTTTCTAATCACATGACCATTTAGCTCTTAACTTACTAATGTACAGATAACATAACTGGCATATTTTCATGAAACCTGTAACTCTGCTTGACACAATTTAAAATAGGAAATTACAGTGTACTTTTAATACCTTTTAATACGTTTAATATGTGGCCAATTCAAAGCAAATGGATCTTTACAAACCACCCCCATTATCTGCCCTTAAACATAAAACATAAGACTAAAAGCTGTATCGACAGCCCCTGTCAGCACATTTCAAAGTGCACAAAGATCAGCACAAAGTAGCAAACTTTTCTTGTGACAAGCATTTCTAAACAAATAATGCTGACTTGCAGCCCTCCAGTACTGGCATAAGCCAAAAATACACCCAACATAATAGCTTTATTCCCCAGTTAGCAACTCATCCTCTCTCTTTTTCTACCGAAAACATTATGAAATTCATCACTTGATCAAATGACAAATCTAACCCTTCTGTTTAGATATTACATGAGTAGTTAAACACCATGATTAAGCTTTACATTCTCCAATATAATACAGGAAAGATTTCAGGCATCACTGATGAAAATTGGTTCTCTTGCCAACACGCAGAAACTTAAGCCTACAGTCATGTGGAAGACAGGGGCCTAATTACCAGTTCTGCAGATGGAAAACCTGCAATACATGTTTAGCTCTTTCACATGACTTCTTTGGTATCTTGTGAGACACAAATGTGAAATTCACAATAATCACTTGCACAAAAGCCACACCCAGTGACCAGAAACAAGCCAAGCCAGCCACGAGACACAAATCCATAGCAATCAGGGCTTTGAAAGTTCCTCTTTTCCCAACTACTTCTCAAAATACATCTGCATTCAACATTTCGACTCACTCAGTGAAGACTGATGTGCTTCACAACATCAAAAAAGGCAAGTCAGTTATTTCTCTGAAGTTTCTGCTTTTAAACAGTTCAAAATTCAAACAGACCCTCTTTCCTTAAAAAAATCCTTTGGTGATGCACCAGAGATTGCATGAAGTGTAGAGAGCCTGAGAAAAGACACCTGGCTTCTATTTTACTCCAGTTTCCAGCAGCAAACAATTAAAAGAAAACAAGCAACCCAAAACATTTAGCAGCAGAAAACCTTTTCAAAAGAGGAGAAGCCCAAAGGCTGCATCACACACCTGTTGGCTGTAGCAGAAGCAGTACTTCGAGAAGAGGCTGAGGATGGTTTCTGTACAGTTCCTGAGCTCCCAGAAATAGTTAAGGGTGACTGCCTGTGAAAACAAAACCCACTGTCAAAAGACAGGTCCTCACACCAGAGAAACACTCTGCTTGCCAGCAAAACTTCCTGAATTCAAGCTGTTTGGATAATCATAGCCAATTCCACTTGGCATATTAATCTTTAAGGAAGTCCACAGAGCTGCAGCAGCAATTTTGGAAGATGAGGCTTCTTCTGGAGAGAGCTCAGCACACCTACCCTCCACACATCAAGAACTCGCTGGAAGCCCGCCTGCCAGCTGCTCCCAGTGGCATGTCATCTGCAGGAACACAACACATGGGAACCCACGTCACCAAGCAGAAGCTTACAAAGGAACAAACCTCCAGTATTACTGCTGCACAAAACAACACTGCTGGAACAGAGAAAAGTTTCCCACAAACTGGGGGTTTGTAGGAAAATGCCTCAAATGTGACCACCAACAGAAGTGTAACTGGGGGAGTTATTTAACAAGCTGTTTTGTTGTTTGTTTGTGGGCTTTTTGCCATGCTAATCAAAATAATTTTGAAATGAAATTATTACTTAAGAGCACAAGGTATCAGCATTGGGATGTTTATAATAATGAAAGACAGAAGCCCTTCAGGCACTAATTTAGTGCAATATTTAACACAAGCTGGTGGCATTGTAGAGAAATCAGCTGACTTCGTGCAGTTCAGGTTGGGACAATCCTGTAAAATGGGAACTACATCCAAGCCTTTCTTTAAGCCCAGCCTGATGCTCTACTTTTTATGGGGTTTATGTTTTTACTGCACTTGTTTATTATCTAAAGCTGTACAGCATGAGCTGTTCAGTTAGTCTGGAGGAAACAAAGTGCCTGCCTCCACTAAGAGAACCCTTGGGCCTCTTATCAGCAGCTGTTTACAACTGACTCTCTTCTTCTACTGCCAAACCCCAATGTTTTCCATGACTTTAAATCACCTCAGTATCTCTGGTATATCTGGCTGCTCAGTTGAAGGTGAACATGTCCAGATGGACATGCAGTACCAAACAACTTCCCTCCAAAGAGCAATCAAACTAAATTAATTTCATTGTGAATCGAGACAGATTAAAAGAAAAGAGAGCCAAAGAGTAACAGGATATAAACATATGAGTGGAAATTGGTTTAAAATGTAAAAATAAGGAAGGTTCTTACATGAGTGGTCTGAAGAGATATTGTGTGGGACAAGGACAAAGTCATCTGTGTCACAAGAGGAGTTCTTACTACTGGTACTGGCAGAGTCTTTAGAGACTTGAAGGTAGTTAGGAGGGCCCAATGGAGGGGAAGACAAATTTTCTTCTTGAATATGCTGCATGTCTGGCAGAGACTGGAGGGCAGTGGTGGAAAGAAGAAAGTAACAAAACCACTGTAAATCCAACAACTCAGAAAGTAGAAATGCTTTTAAACTATGAAGCTTCCAAAGTAAGAATCAACACTAGCCTTGGGAAAGAAAAAAACCAAAAAACCCCACACGCAAAAATCAGCCAAAATTTAAGTTTCTTGTGGAAATTTCAATATTTCAAATACTGACTAACCCTGTAGTATCAATTTAGATAGTCCCATATTGATTAAGCTGGGAGTTCAAACAATTGTGATTTATTCAATCATTGCTGAGGATACAGATGCAGCTCCTCCAAATGTCCTGTAAGACTGAAGTCACTGGTTTGTAATAAGAGGCCTTAGCCAAAAAGACCAATTCAAAGTTTATCTCCAAGTCATTACTTTGCAAACCATATTAAAGTATCTGTAGATTTGCTACTCTAGCATTTGATATATGTATTTTTTGCTTTAACAAAAAGAAAAAAGAAAACAAAAAACACCCCAAAAAGTACAACACAAGGAGCAGGAGAAAATCAAAATGTTGATGGCATTCTAGCACAAGCCAGGGGTATTCCTTGCTCTTTGCTCTTAAAATGTGACAGTTTACCCTGTTCAGGAATTAAAAGATTTAAAAAGTTCAGGGACTCTTGGCTAAACATTACAGAAAGGATTTTCTAGAGATTGCTCTGTAGCACAGAGAACTTACTGGGGGAGAAGCAAAGCGGCAGGAAGGGGAGCTACCACAGGAGCTGCCAGAGACTGAGCCTGGGTACGTGGGCACTGGCACAGGACAAGCTGGAAGAGAGAGGAGGGGAAAAAAAAAAAGGGATTAAGATTTTGAAAGGCTGAACTTCAAACAAATTTCCTCACTGCTTCTCATTCATAAGCCCTTACACAACTTATAAGCCAGGCACATCCTCAATCACAAGGGTATTTAAGTTCAGTTGAAACGTCAAAGGAACTCGTAAATAAGTATCACATTTCAGTCTGGCATAACACAAGAAAGGATTCAACACTCACAATAGAGCACAACAACAGGCAAGCTGAGGAAAATGTCTCATAAACACTTAGTGTGGTATTTGGCAGATCCTTCTCCCTTCAGCCCCCAACATTCATCATTTACACAAATAAGTGGAGAACCAACATTACTTACACTTTTTGACTGTTGAAACATGATCCAGGAAAGGGTGGTTGAAAAACGCTTCTGTAGAACAAGAAACAACCACCATTGTGAGTAAATGTACAACTGACAGGATTTAGAGACTCTATTGCAGATGGTGATAAATGGCTGTTTTCCCAGCATCAACCTTTCAGAGCCAGAGGGCGAAGAGCTTATAAAAGATTAAAGCCTTCTATGTTATGTGCTGCTATAGTATTTGGAAAGGAAACAAAAATCAATTGAATAACTTCAAACATCAGTCAGCAAGGCAAATCAGACTTAAGTGCACTCCTAAGATGTCCTCCAGTAATTCAGAATCACATACACAAGAAATCTTTCTACACTCCTCAGAAAATTGTGTTCTCTGTGGTACTAATTCAGTTCTAGTCTGCTCTTCAAAACAGTGAGCATCTTTCACATCAGACACTGGAAGTATTTTCACTTCTGCCTTTCCCAAGGATTGACATTTATTTTTGATCTCAATGCTACACCTTAGGTGGCCAAAAATCACAGCAGAGCAGCAGCCATTCTCCTTCCCACTCCCCAAGTGCAGAACATGACCTGTGCAGCCTTTCCATGGCAGAAAGCAGAATTAAACACCCTTTCTTTAACAAGTCCTTCAATTAACTGGCTGCTGTTACAATAGAAACATTTTGCTTTGGTTCAAGTGGATATGCTGAGGTACTTTTAACTGAGCACAACCAGTTGGCTGCCAGGTTACAGGGAAAGTTTTGTTGGACAAGAAGCAGCGTTCAGCCCGTTCAGGGCAATTGAGGGCTGGTGAAATGCAGCTGCTGAGCTTTGTGAACTTTCATGTTACAACACTGGAGGAAAAACAATGCTGTTCCTCAGAAGTGAGCAAATAACAAGGAGGAGGAAAAAAAAGAAAGAACCCGAGGCCTGCAATATCTCCCCTCCCTTCAGCAACACTTTCCTCCATGGCCTGATAAGGGAGGGAATCCAGGGGCAATGCCAGAACAGTGTAATTATTAACTGTGAACATGGGGATCAGGTGTTCCTGAGCTTTTGTACAACACCTGCTGTTCTACTTTATATTGCTGGAAGATCAACAAGATTCCCAAAGCTATTTTTACTTTAACAACAGGCAACTGGGCTCAGTTATACACTCTCCCTTTCACTCCCTTTGCTAAGCACATTCCAGAGCAGCCCTTTTGAGGCCCTTTACGTGGCTCAGCCAAGGAAAACATGACTTTCATCACTGCCATTCTGCTTTCTATTTCTCTTTCTAAGCACAAATGCCTTCTCCCACTACCCCAAATGATACAGTGAATTTCCCATGTTTGAAGAAACTGCAGGGATCAGCACATCCACAGTGCACAGTGGAATCAATTACTCACAGTTCATGTTTGTGATGTACTGTTTCTTCTACTCATCCAGATTTATACACTGACCTCTGAATACTGTCACTATGATTTGTGACATTTTACCCAATTAAAGTGAGGTTTTTCTGGATCTGAACTAAAAGTTTAAAATTAACATTTGCTGGCAGCTATGATAAACTGCAGTAACAAATAGTGCTATTAAATTTAAATAACCATCATGAATATCATGATATATAGATGGAGCTAAGAAGGAGTCAAGATTTAACTTTTCAACAGTGATCTTTTTTTAAAAAAGCTGCCTGAGTTTGCATTAAAAAAAAACAAAAGAAGGAAAAGCATTACCACTTGTGCAGTAATGGGCAACCAAAACCCACAACACAAAGGCTTTTTGAGACTGAAGTAACAGACCATCCAGCCAGGACAGAACACACACAAATCTCAACTCTACTCCTGACTGACTTTGAAGAGGCAACAGTTGTAACCAAATTGAAGGATTCAATAGCACAGATTTGAGACCTTGAAATCTCAAGTTAGAACAATGTTCTGCAGCCAAAGATCTCCAGCTAAAGAGAAGATGCCAAACACAGCAGCAAACAAGGCAAACAAGTCCCCTTTTGCAGAGTTTCCATCTAGCTGGTACCAGGTTTAACTTCCAAACTAATGCTGCTAAGTCACTGCACAGCTTAAAAGTATTAGAAGTTCAAGAATACAAAGACACAGCAGTTGTTTCTACTTCTTTGGGGCTTAAAAAACCCCAGTGAAAATATACCACTAAAATAAAGAGGTGCCTACACTTAGCAATACCTAAGCACATTACCAGGAACTCATCTCTGCAAATACAAACAATTTTGATGTAGCATCACATCTCTCACTGACATCAGATTTCCACATATACAGCTTTGAAGGTCAACTCACACATACACAGTTTGTACCCCCATTAATACTGTTGATATTTGCAGTCCAGAAGAAAAAAGAACAGGGGAAAAAACATTTAAAGCAACTTAAAGTGGGTTCCTCCAGTACTTTGCTACATTACTGCAACACATGAAGATTCAAGATATGTATTCCCAGTCTGAAGCCACAACACCAATTACAGCAACAGAAATAAGACTGGGACATAAAATTTAAGATATATCAGTTAACATTGGAAGGGAAGGGCACAACTGAAAAAATTAAACTGATTTATATTTCACTACTCAAAACCAAAGTCAGGATTTATGTGCATCACTGAATACTGACAGGAGATATCTAATTATTCATTGTAGCTACTCTGCCTTCTTTATGATAACTGAGGAAAAAAACAACTTCACTTTTCATGTAATTGGCTGCAGAGGAAAGGTCAAGACAATTATCCTGGTCACATGAATACAACAATAAGGAAAGTCAAGAGAGCGAGAGAAAAAAAATGCATACCAAAGTCCATTCTATCTTTTTGGTTTCTCTGAAGCAAACCCAAGAGCAGGTCAGCCAGGTAAGTTGATGTTTCCCTAGGAATACTGCACACAAGAGAAAGGAAAACATGCATGAAATTTAATGTATGCATTAAATAATGCATAGCACATTAAATTCAGGAAATCAGCATTCTGCCACGTCCCCAAGTCATCACTATCCATGTTCTACAGCCTTAGGACAGGACCCTTTCAACTCAGCTGGCTACAGTGAAGGCAAGATGCAACATGAGCCTCTGGTATCATACTACATCCTTGTAAAGAGGGCAGCAACAAACACTTTTATGAATCCCAGGCATTCCCAAAGTGAAAAAGTGTTCAATCAACAAGTGCAAGTGACAGGAAAGGCCATGGTGACATACCTAGGAATCAAATTCCTGTTCTTTTCATAAAACATTCTCAAATCTTGAGGACTATTGGCCTGCCAAATAAAAATGTACATTAATTAAAGCTCAGTTTCATGGAGAAAGCAGCTTTTGTATCTATTCATACATACACAAAATAAGAGGCTTTTGCATATGGGCAGTAAAGGAGAAAACCCCAAGCACAGCAGTGACCCCAGCACTGAGTACCCTTATTTCTTTATTTCCTCTGGATTGAACACACACTGGTCACACAGACCAAGCATAAGCAACTTCTCCCTTGGTATTCTCAACTAATCTGGCCTTTGCAGCATCAACACTGCACTCAGACATCATTTAATGCTACTTTCACATGAGGAGAAGCAAGAGCCCCAGGAACGTCCTTCAGGCTGAAAAGAGGGAAAAGGAGATAAAGTGTTACCTGAAAAGGTGGTTTTCCAACAAGACACTGATAAATCACAGTTCCTATGCTCCACAGGTCTGCTTTAGCATCATAGTGTTGAGACATAATCACTTCAGGGGCCTGGGAAGAACAGCAGAATCTCAGAAGGGAAAACAAAAAAGCAAAGCCACAGCAACTTGAATTCTATAGTTCTTCTGTCAGAGTAGTAGTAACAGAGACCACTTCAGTGTGAGAAAAAATTAACATTCTAACGTGTCACATGACTTGAGAGGTCAGTTCTACATCAAATGAAAGCTGTGTTTCAAAACTACAGCAAACTAGAAAAGCTGATGTTCTAGAGAAAGCATCCAGCACTTGGCATGCATGGGAAGAAAATGTAAGTATTATTAACTGGATTTATGCAGTTCTCCTTGTGGGCAAAAAAACCACTAAGAAATGTTCAGTGTCTCTCTGACTTTAACAATCCTCATCTCCAAATCATAAGGGAAAAAAAGGTAGTAAAACTATGGAAAGGGGAACTGCATGCTGGCCCTAATGCTTGTGAAGCAACATCAGGCATTTGCCAATCTGCAAGCAGTCAATTATTTTGTTCTGGCAGGAGGATGTTTGAGATAAGCAACATAATGTGAAATGTACTGCCCTTACCATGTACATAGGGGAACCACACAGAGTTGCAGCCATCATGTTGCTGTGCAGATAACGAGCAAACCCAAAGTCAGCTGTGTGAAAAACAACACTGGTCAATGAAAAGAAAGATCATTTTCAAAGTTTTATGGTCTAGAAATTACCTGTCTCTTACTGACATCTGCTGCAGATACCAATGAGATTGAAAAATGACAGGTTTAATATATAGGCAACTACTTGGAATAGTCAAATCTTTGTTACACTGAAAGAATTATGTATTACCTTTCAAATAAGCAAGCCAAGAAACAGCAGTGACATCATTTGCACAAACTGCTGCTCAGCCACCTCCCCAGCTGCAGAGGCTGCCTGGCGTCAGCAGGAAAGGATTAAAGTCACTGGCTAAATATAAATGGCTCATTAAGAATCATGAATATACAATCTGCTTCAGTGAAATCACATCAGGTAGAAGTAGTCAAGTTTCAGATGCCTGAATTTTCCATGTAGGCAAAAGCATCTGAAACTATCACGTAAGGACAGGAAGAGAAGTTGTTTTGCCTCCTCTGTGCACTTCAGATGCTTGAGTTGGAACACATCCCTGATTTTGGTTGAGCAGAAGCACAGGAAAGAAACTTGTTAAACACAAGCTATTCTTAAATGGACACTTAACAGATAACAAGGAGAGATTAAAACTCCTAGAGTGGCCTCAAAGAAGAGTTTGGGAGTATCCTGAACAGCTGACATCTCGCCCTGGTTACAAACCTCCCTCTGATAAAAATAAGTCATAACCTACGTTTCTAAACTTCTGAAATAATCCTTGGGAGGGTCTACCACTGAAAAAGCAAAGAGCTGGAACTGTGCCTGGAGCCTCACATGCACAGTTTTGAAATGGGCTAAAGGCTACTCCAAGGTTTAAAAGCTACAGACTTATGTCTAATAAAAATAGCCTGATACCAGAAACATCAGCTAAATCTGTTTCTTTGTCCTGCAGGTTCAAAAAGATCTCTATGATTCAAGCTTTTCTATCCTGAGAAACTACACCACAGCACAAAGCTCATCATTCTAGACTTGCTGCCTGATTTGCATCAGCTCATTACACAGCCCTCTCTGTGCACTGGATCTCCAGAGACATTCTGGAGCAGGGCAACGACCCAGCAGGGATGCTTTGGCTCTGCAGCTCACCTATCTTGATGCGGATGCCGCTGACGCTCGCCTTGCGGCGGCTGGCGTAGGACAGGAGGATGTTCTGGGGCTTGAGGTCCCTGTGGATGATGCCCTTGCTGTGCAGGGTGCGCATGGCGGCCGCGATCTGCTGCAGGAACACCCGGATGGTGTCCTCGCTCAGGGTCCCCTTAGCTGCAGGCAACACACACAGCACCAGGGGAGACAATAAATAGCACTCTCTCTGGGCAGAAAGTAGTAGAGTTCACAGTGATTAACTGTGAGAACGATGCAGACAACTGAGGCAGAGTGAATTATGACCAAATCAGAGTGAGTTACGTTCAGAACAATCCAGTCTCCAGGGTTTTTCTACGAATGCATACACTCTTTCAACAATATATGCCCCACCATAGATTCACACTAGATACAGAACTCTGAATTATGGGTTTTTACAGTAGTTTATTCAACTTGGTAGCATCTTAATTGTAAAGCTTCTCAATCACCATTAAATCCTAAACTCGCTAAAACGGCAAAGGAGACAGGAAAATAAAACAACTGCACATTAAGTGTATCCAAAAATCATTTTACAACCTGAAGCCATAAAACTTGTCTTTTAAACAAATGATTATTGGGATGCAGATAACCACTCTGCTCAGAAATTCTATCCATTATAAAATTTAGTTTGAAGGGAAAAAAATAAGGTGCACTTTTGAAAGTCTCTTTGGAAGGTATTAAGTCATTCTGCAGCCTGAAAAAGTCCTGAACACAGGAGCTGGATTTCACTGTATGAGTCTTTCCCAAGATTTTAATGGGAAGTGAATTAGGCTTTTAATATACACAGTTACCATAACAATAGCTGTGCACAAAAAGATTTCTTCAACATACTAAGATTCAAAGGCAAGTAGAAGAATATTTCCATCAAGAAAAACATGAAGATTAACATCTCTGCCTAAAATTTTATCTGTAAAAAGAATCCATTTGTCATGATTCTGCAGTCTCTGCCTTCACTTTGGGCAGAGACACGTAAAATCTCTCCTGAGCCAGCACTGCCTCCTTGTTGAAAGCATATTATGTAATTCAGTATTTTTAAGTTCACATCTTGAAATAAAAGAGGTGGAATCAAAACACTGAGAGCAGCCTCCAAAATACCATTTTAGAAACAGAAACCCCCACAATTTTCAGCATGCTACTTATGGTTAGCTACAGCTTCTCCCTCATTTACAAATAAGGGAATGTTACACTCAGTTGGGGGAAAAAAAAGGCATTTTCTATCTGTGCATTATTACATTCACCCTCATTCACAAGTATTTAAAACACAGGCAAAAAAAAAAATCTCAGAGAAACACCAACGGATCTCAGGAATATAGAATATAAACATGCAAAGAAACATCTTCTTAATAGGGAAATACAGCAATCAATTACCTTGTAAGTAATCTGCCAAATCCCCACCATTGCAGTACTGTTAAAAACAAAGGGTTTCATTCAAAACACAAGCACTGAAATACTGGTTATATCATTTTTACTTCATAATCTTTTCTGAAAATCATATCCTTTCCATTTGTTTGCTTCAGAATTGGTTTATTAATGATTTGTAATTAATAATTTGAGGTGCAACACTTCATCAATACTTACAGTATCATAAAATGGAACTGAATAATTTATAAAACAAACTGTGCTGATAAATTTAGTGAGTCATAGGAAATTCATAATCTACTTATCAGAATTGCTTTTCCAACAAGTCATGGTTAGTTTGCAGCTGTGCAAAGGAGTAGCTTTGTCTAAAAGTCTTTAAAATCAACCAGAAACAAACATACATGTTAACACATACCTCCATGACCAAGAAGACAGAATTGGGCATTTCCTAAAAGAGAAGAAGAAGAGAACAGATTTCAGAATGTGAGAAGACAAAGCCTGTACCTGCATTAGCCAAGTGTAACATGAAATTTTCCCATCACTCAGACACCTCACGTTAAAGCCACAGTTTCAGAGGGCAGCAGATGTGTACATTCTTCACCATTAAATATTTCCCATTTCCAAAAGTATTTGCAGATGTAAAAAAACCAAATCAATCACCAGGCAATAACCTGAAGACTAAAGCAATCATTTGCCAGAGCATCATGCAGTAAGAAACATCAGTTTCCAGTGTATGTCCCTCCCTTGGCTCTCACCTGCCTTAGATGCTCCATCAACAGCACATCTACTTGAAGAGCCCTTACAAATGGATAAACCTTTTGCTACCACACAGCACTGAAATCAGTCACTGACAGGACAGCGACATTTAGTCACAAATACACTGACAGAATACAAACTGTAAACAGGACAATTTGGCTATGACAACCCCCTCCAGGGTAAGACAAGCGTTGGTTCTGCCATCTGACAAGCCGAGGTCGGGCAGGAGTCACAGAGCAGTTAACTGTCTGGAATAAACTGATTCCCAACGCTGTGTTGTAGGATAATTAAATCAGGATTCATGGATTCTGCTGTTAAGCACCTCCCTCAGTGAGTCACTGGCAGAAGCATCTCCCTGCCATGCACCTCATGGCTGAGGTGTGAGTTGTTATGTCCATCCTCCCGAGACTTTCCAAAGCACTGACCTCCCATGACCTACTCACAACCTCAATTCCCCTCTTGTAGCTGGGGAAAAGTTCCTGGAAGACAGATTACCTACCTTCTCCTGTAAATTATCTCTACACACTCCACAAAAATGCAGTAAAACTGTCTGTGCTTAAACCTGACTGGAAGAAAAACATTCATCCTTATTCCAAATATTTGTTTTGTGTGCTGGAAGAAAGGCCCCACCTGCCTATGCCAATGACCAACATTGTTTCCCACAAAGCCTCCTGCATAAAATAGTTCTGTTCTGTGCACAAAGTTGAAGGCACTCTGAGAGCTTTTACAGAGTACAAGTATTTTTCCCCTCTGAGCTCATTAAGACTGAAAGGAAAGCACACAAAGAGAACTGGAAGGAAACATAAGGGAAGTATACACTAAACAGGATGATGCTTTTAGCTACACAGTATGTTACCTCCCTTTCCCTTTAAAAATAAACTTAAACCAAGGTTGACAGATTGTGGGAAAATATGTTTTTAAGACAGTTGGAGGAAAAGAGCGAGATGGCACCAGACAGGGCCAGGCACATGTCCCAGTGGGAAGTGGATCTGCAGACAGTCTGCCTGAATTCTGCTGAGCAGCATCACAGGAAAGTCAAAAGGGACACTGCACTGTAAAAATAAATGCTGTGCACCCTGCCACCCTCCTCAGTGCTTGCAGTGAAACCTCAGCACATGTTCAATGTGACCACACCGGCAAGAACTCCCACCAGAGTGCCAGGTTGAAGGGCTCACTGACAGCTCAGGTCAGGAAACTTGAGAAAGAGAAAAGTAAAAATGGGCCCATGGGCCCAAGCCAGAGGAACCAATGACCCCAAATACCACACACAGCACAGAGCTCAGGGATGGCACAACCCTTTAAAGCCAATTCCTACCCATCCATCACAGATACAGATGTCCAGGTAACTCCATATAACTGTAATACAGTTCAAGATGAATTGGTTGTTTTAAGGTTAATTTAAGGCTGCATTAGGCTGCTTCACTTTCAGGAAACATTTAGTTTAGTCACTCATGTCCATGTTACAGAAATGCATTTGAGGTTCTTTCCAGCCCAGAACATCAAGTGCATTGCAGATTTGTTTACATTTGGAAATTAGCTTCCAAGAAAGCAAGTTTCTAGGAACATTAGTCAAATCTGTTGGGAATGAAAGGCAAACTACAACTAATATAGAATATTAAAGCAGCAGTAGATTACATTTCAGGAAGTCCCAATTGTTCAATGTTTCTGTAACAGCTGTGGCTGACATGAACCATAATTGACATTGCTATAAACACCTCAAAACCAAAGTGCACACATCAAAGCAAAGCAAAGATTAGTAATTACTTGCTTTGCAAATTACTAAAAATATACCATGATAAACGTTCCTTTCTGCATTGTTCCTTTGCAACAACATCTTTCAAGACAGAATCTCACCTTGCTGCTGGAACCCCAAAACCAACAAACAGCAACTCTGAGAACCCAGTTGACCAAACTGAAAATTCTGCCAACTGAGGATCACTTCACCTAAAGGATGACTGTGATGTGTAAAAGAATAACCCAGCCAAGGAGCACTGTCCTTTCTGCAGGGGCAAGAAAGCAGCTGAGCCAGTGGATTTGCACCCGAACATTGCAATCCCATGAATCAGAAGGATGTTCCACAGCACTCTACAAAAACAGCAGCTTATGGCAGCATGTAATGCTCAGCTCATCACAGACATTTATTCATCACAGAGCTAAGGGAATGTGTTTTCTGGATTCCCTTGGAAACAAAGTCCTTTCAAATGAGCTGCTCCCTTCAGAAGCACGGGCCTGATGAGTTGCCCTGTTGCACCAGCCCTCACCTGGTTTGGAAAATCATTCCTACAGACCACACTGGATTTCCCTCAAATAGCACGACTCACCCTTTTGGGTTTAGTTTTGACTGAAATTCTTGATTAAAAATAATGAATCAAGTGACCAAGTCATAGTGAGAAGCAGAGTATGTTTCCTTACTGTAGCCTGGATAATCCTTTTTTATTAAATCAGCAGAACAGACTGGAGATTTCACAGATGTTTTCCCAGGCTCAAAAGTCCTATCTAATTCACAGTGAAGAAGTAATAGTTTTGCAAAGTACTGGTCCAAGCTCCCCAGCCACAACTGGCATCAACTTTAACTCATAATCAAACATTTTTCAAGATCCCACCAAAACAAGCTTTAGTTCAAAACAGCTGAAGTTGTTCACCCCTTCACAGTTGCTCAGATTTTGCCTTACAGTTCTTGGCCAGCCTGACAAGGAATGTGAGCTCCATTTGAGGAATACATTCAGAAGAGACATGTCAATTCTGGAGACACTTTTTTCCCTTCTATATTATTCTGCTGAACAATAATGCGCTCCCTATCACCCCTGCCCAGACCTGTGATTTCTGTTGACTTGCTAAGCAGAGCAAAGTGCTCAAAAACAGAGAGCTTAGTAAACCAGCACATTTCAGATCTAACATTCAGGAATAAAGCTGACCTAGCAAGTTATTTTAAACTGCCTCTTGAAACAGGTAACAAAGCTTTCAAAAAATTGCACTGATGTACAGATCATAAAATTACTGCAGTTGGAGTTGTTCTGACCTACACTTCTACCTAGGTAAATAATCAAGCAAAACAAATATCTGCTGTGTTGCAACAATTACCAAACAGTTCTGTCCAGCGTGCCTTGCTTTGTTGCTTCAGGTTTTCTTGACAACAACCTACTTTTGCTCCCTCTTATCCTGAATGTAGGTTTTACTTGCAAGCTGAAGTAAATGATAGGAAAGACTAACAGGAAACCATTTTACAATTATGAAAGCTAACTGGTAAACCTAAGAGACAGAGGTTAAGAGGCAACACATTTGCCAAAACTTGCTATGTTTTAATCCCAGGCTTCCAACAGCTGTCTCAGGAGATGTAAAGTTTCATCCCAAATCACAATCTCAGCACAGCACTCCCATTTGAAAAACATTAATCGAAAAAGAAGTCAAAACATCCACGGTTACTTCTGACAGCTGTTGCTAGAACTGCAGCATACGGGCAGAAACATTCCCTAGACTTCATTTTGGTTTGGAAAGCCTCCTTCAGAACAAGCTGAAGGTCTGCAAGGAGCTCAGTGAGCTGCCAAAGCAGAAACTGTGGCAAAGAAATAGTTACTCTCTTTTTGCTCCCAGTAGATTCTGTTTAGCTGCAGTTTGTGATGGGAGTCCCAGGAGCATGAGAGTTAACCTAACAGCTTGTGCACTGCTATTATCTGATTAATTTTCTGCTATGTTAATTTGTGCTATATTGGATATAATTTTTTGGCCAGGAACACCCTTCTCTTTTTTGGGGAGCTTAAAATACATTTGGCAAAAGTTCTAATGATATGGTGACAAAGCACTGGTCTGGATCTTTTTGAAGTTGCTTCTCACTGTATTACAGATACTCTTGTTTTACTTTGCAAGTGCACCACAGCTGCAACTTCTACCACATTCAGCTCCCGCCACCCAAAGCAGTGAACATTTTGTTAGTTCTGACTAAATGCTAAGTCTCAGACTAAATGTCACTTGACATATGCCTGTAGGATTCAGATAGAGTGCATGGTGCCAGTTCTTCACATGAAAGAGCAATCAGCCATGGAGGAATGTACCACAATAACCAGATCACTCATTGGCTGTTATGTGAAATGCTGTACTTAACTAACATGGACGGGAGGTGGGGAAGGGGACTGGAAAGGCAGAACTGCCCACAGCACACCAAACGTTTAACACACTCATGTACTAGAAAATCTGCTGAACCTGTTCTGAAATTCAAATTAAAGCACCTAGGCACAGCAGGCAAGCTGAGGACTGTGCAGTGACTCCAATTCTTTGGTTCTGTGGGCCAGAACAAATTATAACTGGTTGTTCCCAACCTCCAACATCTACACTGGTGTCATTCCTTGCAGCCAATACTGTCATAACCACCCTTTCAGCTGGCATCAGCTGCCAGGGAGTGTTTCAAAACCTTTACAATGTCTACAGGGCAGGATTTTTCTTTTCATCTGAACAGCATGTTCTCATGTGATTATTTCCACACAGAGTGAGGGTGGATATTGACAAACACAAAGGCCTTAAAGCAAGGAACTGGGGGTAAAAAAATAAAGATATTGAAACATCCTCACTGAAAAGACAACAGTTCAGAAAGAGCTATGGTGAGAGTATGAAGGCACTCAAAGCTGTGAGACACCAAGATCAGGAGCACACACAGGATGGTTGAAGTGAGTATCTCAGGAAACATAAGCAATACTACCAGACCAACAGGAGACTTTGGGTAAATCAGAGGTATTTAATCCCTGCTGGTAAAACAACAGGTTCCTTCCAGAAGCAGCCCTAATAAGAACCCCTGGGCACTGTGCATAAACAAAGGCTGAGGTGTAGGTCCCAGAAGGAGCACTGGCTTCAATCCCACTGGCTTTCACTGCTTCCAAGCAGCTGCAGCTTTTTTGTCTGCTCTGTACCAACAAACCAAGACAAGAAACCATTTCTGTCCAGACACTGCTTCTCCAATAACACTGTGGAAATTAGTTCTCCCTAAACTACTGTTCAAATAGCAAACTTCAGACTCCATAGAGCGAGGACATTAATTCACTCCCCTAAAACGTTATCTCCAAGATACATTACAGGCTTTCATTCTGAGGGCTGACATTCTAGAGAGGTTTTGAATTAAATTATTTGCTAAAACAGGCACTGTCTGGCACTCTGTAAGAGATAGTTCTACTCATCACACAGTTGGGATCATGAACTGCACAAAACTGTAAATTCATGTCCTAAATATAGCACATTCCAAATAACTTAGTGGTACCTTCATACTTCAGTAGAATACTTTATCCAAGGATCTCAGTGTGCTTCATGCTAGTGAGTTAGAGGTTATTTTAGACTCCTTTTGCTTCTGAGAAACAGTAGGCTCCACTTCCCCAATTAGATTGATCTTCTTTTGCAGCATGAATGACATCCCACAGCACCAGCATGGAAAAAGAGCTGCATCCTTATACTACTTTAGAGATGGAGGAGATTTTTATTCTTGAATGAAAGACTATCAGAACTCTTGCTCAAGAACAAAAGTGAAAATTGTTTTAAGAGGTTCCATCTTGCTATCCATCCATTGTATCTGAGTGTTTTTAAGCATTTCACAAAAGATCAATTTCACATTTAGAGGTAAGCTGTACATGCCTGTTTTTCAGAGCCCTACCACTGCAAAGCCCTTGCCTCTCACAGACAGAGGGTTCACATATAAGGATCTCCACAAATGCCTTCAGCCTGAGCACCAGTGGCCTCCACACCCTGGCATGTGCAGCTCCCTGGCCTCCTGAGATGGCACAAAGAGCAGTGGTGTGCTCTGCTTACATAAAATGCTTATCTGCAGCTCCAACCTGCCAGTGCTGCACGTCACCACCCCACGGAAATCAAGGGCAATTATCGTGCTGGCTCCAGAACAAACCATTTTTATGCCGACCAATGCACAGCATTAACACACACCAGTTCACTTGGGTGTGTCTCCAGATGAATGGGCACTTCTAGTAATTTAACTCCATGCACCCCAGGCATACTAATAACATAGCAAAATGGTATTCATAGGAGATGAAGCATCAGCAATGCAGAAGGTTTGAAGATGTTCTTGTCCCATCAGCAGAATAGGCCACAAGTTCTTCTGGGATCTAATTAAAACTTTAATGGTGCATATATCTTTATTATGCTGACTTGTGTGACTGGTCACTGATCATCAACAGGAACACAAGCATAAATGAAGAGAGATGAAGAAGAAGGAATGTAACTAACTCCTGTGAAAATCAATCCATAGCCTTTTGCAATATGTAAAAAAATAACTACCCTTTCATTCTCAAATTTCTATGCAAGGATACAGCTTTAATCTCAAAATACTGCCACTAAGCATGATTTCATTTAATATGATGAGATGGAAACGTATTTATTCTTCATTGCAGAGAAGAAAAAAGCTTATTTTTGCCACTTTCATTGAGCACCATCTTTTCTATCTGAAAACTCAGAATAGCAATCAACTCTTGGATTATTCAGCTAAATGGTCTGTCAAACAGTGCATCTGAAACATGAGTGTTTTCTTATCTCAAACTGTCTAAGGTTAAGAAAATCTTCAGATGCACAGAACCATAAAAATGAAACAGACTCCCAGTCACACTGAGAACTTCCTACTGTGACACAGACTCCACTGGCTCTATCACTGAGGGAAAAAAGTAGCCCCTGAAAACTCAGGAACTGCTTGAAATTCTAAAGTCTTATCTGCTGTACTGTATCACTGTGCTCACAGTACCATGGCAAACAAAAAGGGCAGCACATGCTAGAACATGAAATGCTAAAGAAAATTAGTAGGTGTAACAGCCTACGAGACATGTGAATGCCTTGCATAGTGCTCGTTCTTGCTGGGTTATAAATTAATGTAATCACACAAGTTAACGATGTCTGGATTTCACAAACACAGCCCTGTGCAGAAAGGGAAAAGCTTATTTGTGCAAGTGTCACACTCTTTAGACCTTATTTTGCAAAGCAATTTCTTCTGTGGAAATAGCATCATACTGCCAAGCTTTGTGTTTGCCATGGATGTATTTGAAATGTATTAAGGTACAAGACACAGATTTGCCTTCTCTTTGCCTTAACTGTTTGTTTTATTTAAACACAACAGTTGGTGGCAAGCACCAAGATCCACTTCTCAATCAGAGAGTAGAGCACTGATCATTTAAGAAGCCCTGTCAACTCTAGGGACACCCTTTCCTGTGGCAGAACAGAAAAGCATAAAAGTTATGTTTATAAATAACCTTCAGGTAAAGAAACCATAGGCAAGTGTAGGGCTCTGTCCTCCCTTCCCTCTTGGATGTTCTGTGCATAAACCAAAAGAACAAGTCTCTCCAAAGCTCAGAAGATGCACAATTTTAAATCATTAAAATACATAACTAGTCAACTACCCCCAGGCTGAGCTATAAAGCTTACCAAGGAAGCTTCACATATAAACAAGTGTAAATGATAAATCTGAAATTCAGCTGTTTGCTCACACACCAACGCCCTCAGTCAAGAATTCCACTTGCTTTTAAGATGTCTGGATATACTAAATTTAGGATGCTGAGAGATTATTTCCACTTAGCAATACTTAGGAAAACCTGGTCTCCTCTAGAAGCACAAGAGACCCTCTTAGAGCAGGTATTACCATTCAGAATGAAAAATCTTGAAATCTGGGAGGGAAAAGAGTCTACACAAAATGGGAAGTTTTGATGCACAGTCTGTTGCTACATGACCATCACTGCTTGTACCAAAACTCAAGACAAGTCAGTGCATGTCCTGTGGCCCCAGACACCAGAAAACCTGAGCCTGCTGGAGGTATGGCACATGAACACAGATTTCTATAGCTAAAGATATACACCTACACATAAACTGGAAACCTTTTAGGATGTGAATGAGTCAAGACAGAAAACACCAACCAAAGGCCCAATGCCTTTTTTGTGTAGCTTTAACCATGCAATGCCCCAAGGGTGATTCTTTGTAACTTTTTTCATCAATGTAACTCTGTATTTAAAATTAGAATTGAGCCCAGGAGATAAATGTATGGTTCTTATTCAAGCAGAACAAATGGCTGTATGAGCTACCTCATGTCTTATTTAGCTTTGCTCAACACTCACAGGCCTTAGGATACAAAAATGTACTTCCTACTAAGTAGAACACACTACCCTAGATAGGCTGGAGAGCCAACTCCTCCACCTTGTCAGGCACAATCAGGCAATCTGAAGCAATTTCACACTTATTTCTCCTACTTGAAAAGATCCAAATGTCTGCTTGGCTTTGATACTTCATCCTTTTGAACACAGGCAACAGCAATATATACATGTGTGATCATGGTCTTCTACTTCATCATGACATGGTACAATACAACACATTTCTCTGTTAACAGAGATCTCCACGATGCTGCTCTTTGTCTACAACTATTTTAACTATGCTGACATTCTTAAAGTCCCCTGCTTCATCCATTTAGATCAAGTCCTACCAGTACATTTTCCTTCAGATGTATCCAGATGTTATCCACAAACACTCACTTTCCAATTAAATTATGAAGCCAAGGAAACAAGGCTAATTCAGGAGAATAGTTCCTGCCACTGACAGAGCTCCCAGCCCAGCTGGTGCTTTTTCTCTGGAGACAGAACTAAACTACACAAACAGCCTCTGCAGAAATTCTCAGGCTGCTACTTGCTTTTTCTAAATACCAGACTAATGACAGCAACAAAATATATGGCCATTCACGATTTTCTACACTATATAGTTATACACAGTATGTTCTTGTAAATAAATTTTAATTAAGAAAAAAGACATCAAAATACATTTTACCTGGACATCATAAAGAGCTACAATGTTCTCATGCTGAAGTTCCTGTAAAACAAAATATTTGTATTATGGAAATGGGCTGTTACTGTTATTATTACTTTAATTTGCTGATAATGCTGATTTGGTGATAATCAAAGAGAATCTTTTTAAGACAATCTGATGGAATTCGGAGGAAATCTCAGCTATTTAGACAATATTTACAGGACTAGAAAATTAGGCAATCTCTTCAGAGGTCATAAAAACATTTAGTTCCAGAACTTAATGTCTATGACTTGTTACAGAAAGTACTGGAGCACAAGACCCTTTAATGAGCACTGAAGACTGACCAGATTTAATTTTCTATTCTTACACAATTTCTTGCTTAGTGAAGCAACCAACTACACTATGTTCAAGTCAACCTTACTTTCATAATATAAAGGAAATCAAACCCAGTAACATCAAATGAAACAGGACAGCTCATGCAATTATTTGTAACTGCTCAAAACCCCATGTCTTTGCTAAGTACTTGCAGCACACTGACATACCAATGGTACATAATAAATATACTGCAACACATATATTGGTATATAGACTAGAGAGGTATCTCAAGGAGCTTGCAAACATGGAAAGAAAGCAGCACTAATTATCACTGCAAAGCTATGTGAAATGAGATGAGAAGTTCAGAGAGCACAGAATGTTAAATGACTGTCCAGGGAGATGTTTCCATAAAATAGCACTGAAAAAACCAAATGCTCTTATATTTCCTGTTAGAGCCACACTACATGTTCTAAACCAATTAACTCCACTCAGAAGTGGGCAGACTGCTTTAGGAATCAAATTCAGCATGCTGACTTCAGCTTTCAAGGCATCTTTGAGCAAAAAAGGTGAAGAAAGGTCGAAGCCTGATGTTTTACCCCGAGCTATGATTTGCCTGGGAGAGGGGCCACGCTGGCCATCCTGAAGGACAGAGTTTTCCACATGTGCAGTGAGCAAAGCACAGACACTGGTTCCACAACAAATTTCCACTTTTAACGACAGAAGTGCACCCATAACCTATTCTGAGACATTTCCAGAACTAAACACGTACACTTTTCTTTTTTTCTTTGTCTTTTCATTTCTGGATTACTAACAAAGAAACAAACAGCACAACAGCAATTACTGTGATAGCACCCGTGACCCGGAATGAACTAGGTCAGAAGTCTCTTTTCCTTTTCAAGCAAAGCAGCTTTAAAAATCACTGCAAATCAACATACCTTTAAGATTTTTATTTCTTTTCCAAGTAGGATTTGTGACTTTGACAAGTTCTTTTTGTTAATACTCTTTATGGCTACTTCCCAATCAGTTTTCTGGAAACAAACAAAAATAGTATTGTCAGTTTTATTTTTTTTAACTTTATCCTCTAACAACGATCCGGTACAGCACTGGGAAAAAGTTGCAAGATCACCCCTCCTCTATCCACCAGTGATTTCTACATCACATGACACCATCAAGAACTATTTCATTCCACAATAGCTTAGACAGCTATTAAAATCCAATTGCAGCTATACTGCATTTTAATGGATTCCAAAGCATTAAACAACAAAAAACCCCAAGTAATATCCCATTTCTTTCATGGTAGTGGTGCTATGTATGTGCTTTCTAGTCCTCTCACAATGACTGAGTTACTTTAATTCTCCTTTAAGGACTTCCCATTTATAGCCTTTTTATGTTCTGCAGCTGAAAACTGCACAAAAAACCGATCTGTTTTAAGTAAGCTTACATATTGTCTATTTATATAATATCCAAAAATAAGTATTTATTTGTAAGCTGCAAGGATGTCCATTGGCCTTTAAAGTTTCTCTTTCCCTTTCTTCCCCCTCCCAATTCTTTTTAACCCCAAAATCACAGCGTTATGCCTCTCCAAGATGTGAGTGAGCACTGCCCTAATCCTCCCAAGACGATAAATCCGAAAGGGCTGTTTTCTGGAAAGCAAAGCCCTTTAGGCACCAACACCAGAATAAACTCTCACGGCACCACGAAACCATAACGCAACTATGAATATCCGGGGCGATTAGCAAGTCACGCCAGGAAACCAGACACCTCTGAATTTAAGGAATCTTCAGCCCAGCCCCAAAGGAGACGATTTTTCCATGAGATCCTCTCGTTATCCAGCGAGATAAACACGACCCCTCCCGACAGACAAAGGGCGGCCGTGGCAGGGGGTGCCAGCCGGGGGTCCGGGGCACACACGGGGGTCTGTGAAGGCCGGGGCTGGATACCCCGGGCCCCCTGCCCACCCCGAGGGTCGCACTCGCCTCCCCACCCCGCTGTCACCGCCCCGGGCCCCGGGTTGTGTAACCAGCCCCGCTCCGGCTGAAGCCCAGCGCTGTTTACCTTGCGGTGGCGACCTTTGAAGACCACAGCAAAGGCTCCGTGTCCTATCAGGTCCTTCTTGCTGTACTCAAAGTCCCCCACCACCTCCATCGTCCCTCAGCGGGGCATGGAAGCCCCGGGAAGGGCGGAGGGAAAACAAAGGGGCTCTTCCTCCAAAAGCTACAGCCGCCTCAGGGCAGCGGGCGGCGGGCTGGGAGCCTGCCCCGGTCCTGGCTGCCCCCGGCGGCGGGGGCAGCTCCTCTCATAGCGCCGCGCCCCGCACCGCCCCGCTCCGCCCCGCACCGCTCCAGTCCCTCCCGCACCGCCCCGCTCCCCCCGCACCGCCCCGGCCCCGCTCCGACCCGCGGCGGCCCCGCTCGGCTCCGCGGCCCTGCCCGCAGCGCAGCCCGGCTCCGGCTCCCCCGCACGGACCGCCCCCCTGCCCGCACCCCGCGGGGATCGCCGGCGCTGCAGACACGGGTGGGCTGCGAGGCGGCTGCGGCTCCCCGAGCTCTCGGCTCCCAGCGCGTCCAGGGGCGGTCTTTATGTGCCGCCGTAAAATGAATCCCGAAAAGCGGCGCTCGGCACTCCTCGAGGGCTAGATTTCTACTCGCCTTTTGGAACAGCAATATTAATAACAACGAAATGAGTATGGGAATAGGAGTGGGTCTTCCCCACTTCCCCGCCGCCACATGGGCCACCGCAAGCCTGTAGTGGCAATGTCGCAACTGGATGCAACAAGAAAATACTCTGGCCACGCAGAGGGTGGTGATGGCTGTGAGCAGGCACACCATCACCCACAGAATGTGTAAATAAAACCAATAGGTGAAGCTGAGGCAAAAACCAAGAGGGGTTATTTACAGCAAACTTTGTCAGCGACTGCTTTGTGCTGCTCGGCCGGGCAGGCTCCATCCACTAGCGCAGCTGCTGCAGGGCTCGTTTGCAATACAAGTCTTCCAAATGAAGCAAAGCCTTGGGAGCGCCAGGAAGCGCCAGGCACGCAGCCGGCTTCCAGCGATCTCCTCTGCAGGGCAGCACTTAGCAGAGGAGATGCTGCTGCAAGGATCAGAGCAACACGGACCCACAGAGCTCGGCTGGCGTGCTTAGAGCCAGGCATCACCACCTTACCGGAGCGGAGTCACACAATCACAGAATAACACAACATGCCGAGTTTGAAGGGACCCAACAGGGACCATCGGGTCCGACTCCTGGCCCCCTCACAGGACCATACCCAAGAGTCACACCGCGTGCCTGAGAGTGTTGTTCAAATGCCTCTTGAACTCTGTCAGGCTTGGTGCTGTGAACACTTCCCTGGAGAGCCTTCCACGGAAGGGGCAAGAGGGTCCCGCGACTGGCGGGGCAGCGCGGCACTGAATGGCAGGGGAGAGTCTCTGCCACCAAGTGTCCAGGCAACCCATGAAAATCGCCATCTGGTGCCTCTCTCCACTGCCTCTAAATGGAGGATGAAATATGGCCCCGTGTCAAAGAGTGAGGCTCGGTGTAGCGGCAGTCATTGAGACATGAGTTATTGTCTATGCAGAATAAATAATATGAGCAATTGTTAATTTCTAGCTGAAAATCTCTAACTGAAATGCCCTCTTCTCCTGTAATTACTGCTATTGGAGAAAGTTTTCCTAAGTTTCTATAAAACAGAAGTTACAACTAGGTCTTAGCACTCTGGCATTGAAATATTCCATCAGGTTACATTTTTTTAATCCAAGTTGTGCCTTATGTACATGTAAGGGAACACATGCGGATGGGTCATTGTTAAACACTGGGTCAAATTTATAAGGGCTGAGGAGGAAATGAGATCCCAGCTTTTGATTTGAACACCATGACTGATAAATCTGCTCGGTTTTGAGATGGCTGCATTATTCATAAGTTATGGAGCCCTAGTGAGTTATGCAGTTCTTCCCAAACAAGTAACAATAAAATGTTTATAGCACCCAAAAGTATCATATATTGTGTTCAAACCATTTATTTTGTTTGATATTTTCCTCTTAAAAGTCTGCTTCTGATTCTCATCTTCTCATGTAAGCTAGTTACTCCAGAAACAATGATGTCATTCTTATGCACAAAGTTCAGCTACATTCAGAAGCATAGTATAAACCTAATTTACAGGTTTGAAATTTATATTATGATTTGGGAAATATGGGCATATACATGAGGTTTACATACATGATCGCACGATACACTGCGGCATAAAAAACACAGGGCAGATTTTAGTATTGCAATGTGTTCACCTGCAGTTTTAAACATATAAATATTTAGAAATGCCAGAATTATGAAGAAATCAGCCATTAAATTATTTCCAGTTGCATGAGCTGTTGTTAATGAATTGTTTTAAACTGTAAGATATAAAATATTTTGGCCCTTTTCATTAGTTATATAGATGGAGATAACTAGTTACTGCTTTATACTTGTGGTAAGTATAGTGCCTGTTGGTTTGTAAAAGACCATACTAAAATACAATCCGTGTAAGATAAACAGACCACAAAGGAAAATACAGAGTTATGCCTGAAAATGTGCTGGTTTTTTTATTGCAGCACCTTCCATCTAAAACTGGGGGATAGGGAACATGCTGCAAGCATAAGGAAGGCCTATGCCCTTCTGATTTACACCCACCCACACAAGTACTAGACCTCCTGCCTAGGAAACACTGCAAAACCAAAGCTCTGGGGACAATGATTTTATTTTTACTGAAATGCTTTGGAAACCTTCCCTGCTCTGAAATACTAGTATTTCAAAGGTGCTTGCAGGTGTGACTCACCTATGACCACTTAAGAAAGTATTTAAATCAATCCCTCTTTAGAGTCAAGGTAGAATTTCACCGAAGACAGTGATAGAGCAGTTCTCCATTGCATGGGGAGTTAAACATCAAGTACCACATCAGTGCTAGTTTAGACCAGCGTGTTTCTTACACAATAGAACAAAATGGTAGAGTTAAAATAGCAAGATCTACACTTCCCCTGGCCCTTCCATTGAAAACAACAGTGGAAAGAGGTGAGAAATCTGAAAAATACAAGTTGTTACTGCTACCTCCTGTTACCTACTGTAACTGCCTGCTTATTCTCTGAGTTCAATTACACCATGCATTTAGCCATTATCCACCTTTCCAAGCTGCATTGTCCACTCTCAGGCCAGACCTCCCTAGGCTTTCCTACATCTCAGCTGGGATTCATCACAGTAAGTCTGCCTCGCTCCAGGAGCATAGCTCTGTTTCCTGCAAAGCAGTGAGGCTGACAATCTGCAACCATGAAGATACCTAAAATCCAAATACTTATGTAGAAAGCATTTTAGAGTTAAAAGAGCTGTATTTTTGTCTCTAACCTGTGAACTAGAGGAGGTACATTTCAGATTTTCTCTCTGCATTCTCCTAGGCAAATGCAAACAGAAGATCCTTCCATAGGTCACTGAAAAAGTTCTCTGACACTTTGATGTCTATCTAATCCTTTGCACCCTTCCACTCCTGATCTATGTCAGACTGAGCAGAACCCTCTTCTCATACAACCAAACAGAAAGATTTTGTTTGGCACTTTCATAGGGATCCAGTTGATCTAGGAGTATAAGTTCCATTGATTTTCAGTGATTTTCACATGACTAAGTCCCTTCAAGTGTGTTTGAAAGATATATTGCCCTTAGTAACACTAGCTTTGAATTCTCACTACAAGGTAAATCAGACTGAGGTCAGGCTAGCTAAGTTACCTAAGCTTGATCTACACTCAGCCCCTTTCCTAGTCAACAGAAACCTAGACAGGTAAGCCAGCACTCATGATTTATTCACAGTAAGACATTGCTAGGACTGAGATAAGGATAAGAGATCTTCTCACAGATAACCAGAAATAGACACACATTTTGCAAATGCAGTTGAAAAGTAGACTCAGAATAAGCTGTTCCGTTGCAAAGCCATAGTGGTGGTTCACACAGCAAAGTGCAGTACCATGTTCCCCTG
>JAWWMO010000011.1:22377136-22423822 GCA_035047845.1 Dendrocincla fuliginosa
TAGACTCAGAATAAGCTGTTCCGTTGCAAAGCCATAGTGGTGGTTCACACAGCAAAGTGCAGTACCATGTTCCCCTGAGTCTTCGGAGACCCTGTCCCCGTCCTACTCTTCCCCAGCAATGGCAGAATGCAGGCACTGGGACTGAGCCTTCAGGCAGCTTAGCCTGCACCCACACAGCTACCAACAGTGAGAGCAAGCAGCACTTAGGCTGAGCTTAGACCTGTACAATGGGATGGGTCCTGGAGCTTGGGTGTAAATTGCTAACACATGCTTAAGCTCAAAGTTTGCAGTTAGAACTCAGGTGAAGAGAAATGTCTGAGTTAATACTGAGGTGAGAACAAACTCAGATACAGTAAGAGTACAGCTTATCACAGAAAACCTCCCATGAGAAAACAACAGTAGGAAACACATAAATCACATACCACCTCTGCCACCAAAACCTCAATGAAGCACTTATCTCAAAACCTAATAAATAAATAGTAGCTTTATTAGGCAAGGGAAGTCTAAAGGCTTCTTGACTCAGAAGTTACACTACTTTGCTGTGATCTAGCATAACTTAGTTAAGCAAAGCATTACAAAAAAAATCCTCTTTAAACACTTGCAAACCCTAAGAAATACCTCAATAAAGACATCTTTATTTAAAAGTTCTACTACTCACCACTAAGGAAAAAAGAATGCATTTCTTTTGTTTCCAAAGTATAAACTCTCTGCTTCCTTAAATAGGTTGAAACAAACCGCTGTAGCCCTTGGCCTGCAGTATCAATTCTCAGGCCTGCAGCAAAGTGTAGAACCCTTGTTTTGCTAATCTAAACTGGTTTTGCTCCTCCAATGCTGCTGCAGCATCCAGGGCAGTTGCCAGCCATGCACATTTGCAAGGAGTGGCAGCACTCACACACATCATTTTCCTATGATACTTGTATTCCTAGCTGGAAACCTGTAGCAGTTTGTAATCCCTGGTGTGAAGACTCTCTGGCTTCAGTGCTAATGCTACAGGTTAGCCACACCACCACAGAGCTCTGACAGCCAGCCAGGCGATCACTGCCCCTTGTCTACAGCACGGGCCCATTTCAGTCAGGGAAGCAGGGACTGAATGATGCCAAAATTTATCAGACTCTGCAAACCAAGTTCTGATTTCAGGCTCTTGCACTACTTTTGTGGTCCACTGGAAAAGTCTGCTGTTTGAAAGCTACCAAAGACAGTCTTAGAAACCCTGACAGAAACCAAAGCAAGGAAGTCTAACTTCAGCAGCTACAGAGACCAAATCTGAGTTTTCAAACTACCTTCATACACTGTGTATTTATGTTATAATCCTGCTCTCTCTTCTCATGTGGATGCTGTGGATCTAAACACTTGGGACTATACAGTTGAAGCAGACCCAGCCTCCCTGTGTTCTGAGATGTTCTGTGATAAGCAACAGTTGAACTTCTCAAAGCCACAAATACATGCTCCATAGAGTGACTGCAGATGCCCGACTCCAATGTGTGACATTGGAAAGACCTTAAGTAAACTTCAAACATACAAATGCCTACAAGTTTAAGCAGGGAGCTGGGACTGCAGCTGAAATATATATAGTTTCTAAGGTATTAGTCCTTCTAAGGGAGACATTTGTGGGTCCACAGAGAATCACAGAATATGCCAAGGGACCCACAGGGTCATTGAGTCCAATTCCTGGCCCTGCATCCGTTCCCAAGAGTCTCATCATGTGCCTGAGAGTATTGTCCAAACATTTCTTGGGCTCTGTCAGGCTTGGTGCAGTGACCAGCTGTTCCCCATTCAGTTCTTTTTTTCTACTTGCAACAGCTGCAAGATGCTGTCTAGGTTTAATGTAAAGGACAGGCCTATTTGGCTGTAGCATATCATTAGCATTATTACCCATTCGTTCATGGGTATTAAATAAACGTTAGGGAAGCTTGGCTTCTACAAGATTTCACTTCCACCCAACTCTCTCAATGCAGCAGCTGTCCACTATGACATGCCTGTTAGCAGGGAACAAGTGTAACCCTTTCAGCCTTGCTCTGTAAAACCCCTCAAAAAAAAATATTTGGCTTTTGGTAGGGACATTAGTGTGACGTATTAAGAAACACCACAATGGTCTCATCAGAAGGCAGGCAGTGCAGCCAGCAAAGTTCTTGGCTCTCTCCACAGCCCTAACATGTACCTAAGGCAGTCAGAACACGGTGCTGGAATAATTTCTGTATGAACAGCTAGTAACTTTCTGCAGTGACTTGAAGCTCAAGTTTGGCTTATGGCCAAGCTTGCTGTGATGGAGTTTTTGTATCGTACATATTAATCTAAATATTATTGGAAATATAATTTTATCTTTTTTGCCTTCAGTAAACACTACAATGCATGAGGAAGATCCTTGTCTCTTTGCCACTGGGACTTACACACACATATAAATGCCCTATTAACACATGCATGGTTTCTTAATGTTTTATACCATCGTTTCCTCGATGTTTGTAAAAAACCCTGACAACTCAGTTTGGAAATTGCATTCTAAAGCAAATGTACTTACCGGATTTTGACTTGGGATCTCTGTGTGATACTCCAGAAAAAGAAACCTAACTAGAACAGGCATTCATCTTTCCTTGTTGAGGTTGTAACATAAATGGTGAAGAGACAAAGCAGGGATGCTAAAGTTCATGAGAACTGAGTTACATACAGAAAAGTGACTAATCACCTTCCCATTTAAGCTCCAAATTAAGTTGTTGTGTAATGAAGTGAATAAGCTGAAAGCTGTAAAATAAACTACCTATATAATAATGATGCTTGGAGATGTGCAATTAAACAAGAAATGTGCACAATTCAGTTCTTAGAAGGTCTTTAGACAGAAATCAACCACCTGAAAAGTGCAAGGACTTGAAGTGCACTGCTTAATGGATTTTTTTTTTTAAAGAAGTTGACTGACAAAGCCAAGCTGTGGATAATCACAACCTCTGCCTTGTGTTCACAGCATCAGCTCTTTCAGTGATGTTGCTTCTACAAGCAACGTAGCAGAAGAGCTGTAGGGTTGGCCAATTAAAAAACTGAATACTTGCTAACCAAATAAAAGCCATTGCTTTAAAAATCCCTTAATGTGGGAAAAAAAAAGAAAAGAAGTGCAGAAATGCACCCCCCCTCTCCCCCCTTCAGCTTTCAATATTTGGAGCACTGTAAAATTAGCTTAGTGGAAGAAGTTCACATTGCAGCTGCCTCTGTGCAGGAGGAGCTGCACGTCCCAGAACCGAAAGGTTGTGGATTCCCCTGCACTGCAGCCTGTCCACCAGGCACTGTGCTCAGCTACGGATCCAGGCACTCGCAAACCTGTTGATGCTACAGACTGAAGGGATTTGCCACAGTTGGTTTTATCACAGCGATTGTGATTGTCAGTGTCTTATCAAAACAGTCCTTATAAATGGTATCAAATCAACACTTGAGAGCACAAGGAAAAGGAATTTCATGGAGATTACAAGACAAAAATGAAGTCCACGACATTTATTATTAAAGGAAAATTACTATGAAAGGAAATCATGAGCGTTAAGCATTTTTAGGCCACAGCAACAAGAAAATTGGGAGAAAAGGCTGAAATGACCCCAGACAAACAAGTTCTTGGTTACAATGAAAACAGTGAGGCCCATGTAGAGCACGAGGGCTGTAGTGAGAGGGTGCTTGCCCAGACTGAATTTCCACTTCGTTTCTGGGCTGTTCAGTCCTAGGTGCCACTTCAGGCCCTTCTGGAACTTTGTCATGGGGTAACTCAGCAGAGACATAAGAACCAGTGATGTACCCAAACTGTAACTGATAGTGGTGACTTAAAATTGCAGATGAAGGAGTGACCAGCTTCAGAGGGGGTGATCACTTAAGCCTGATGCAGACATATAGGGGAAAGAACTGTAGATCTAGCAGTTTCTCTTGTGAGGGCTTATGTCTTTCAAGCTTGATCTACTTAAAGCATTATCCATAGTATATGAATCTCTTAATTTGTACATTGAGCATCAGTGATAGATGGTGGCACAGACTTTTCTGCCTCTTCAATTTTCATATAAAGTCCTAGCAATAAGCTTAATATGTACAGATGCAGTACACTGGTATTACAGACAGTTGGGATGAGCTTGTAAGAATAGTAAGAGAAAATGACAAAGTAAATTTGAGCCTACTAGTCCATACATAGCAGAAATAGAGAATTAAACTTTTAAGCACTATAAAAATGTATTACTTAATTTTAGCGTAAACGTAGAAGCCCAACTACCCTTTCATCAAATCTCACATGCCAAGTAAGCATAAAACTCTGTACAGTTAAAAAGCAACAGAGATACACTGAACTTGTGCATATTTTTTTCCTAGATTTGATTCCTAGACACTGGCAATTTCAGTTAACTGATTCCTCCCCCTGTCACTACAATTCACCCAGCTCACACTTCCATTTATGTCTACTGCAATAAAAAAAATCCTGCCTCTTTCTCATCTGTCAGGAGGAACAGAAGTTATGGTCAACAACTGTTCACAGTCAGAATTAGTGGAGAGAATTCCACATCTTTCCCTGAGAGGATGCAGTGCTACCTTCTTCATTGTACCATTTTCTAACCACTGGATGATGCTGAATGGAAACAGGAGGAATTCCAAGAATTCTTCATCACTGACAGTAAAATAGCTCCTAGGTATTAATTTGTAATGAAAGAAAATGCTTTCTTCCTGTTTGGAAAACTGTTAGAGAAATGTTCTTAGTTAAAAATGAAAAGAACTGAATTTATGGTAATATGGAACATTCTTTTCAAGAACAATGACTATTTCAAATTTAGTTTCCTAGTTTTAATAAGTTTCATGATGAGGTTACTTACTAAGCCAGAGGTGAGAGATGATTTCTCTAACACTTGTTGACTCAGACAAAAGTGTCTGTCTCACAGAAACACAGTTGTATTTTCCGTAGGAACTGGACAAGGTACGGTTTAAGCACTTCATAACAGTGCATAAGATTCTGTTTGGACCAAAAAAACCCAAGGGGAAGCTGTATTGTCTAAGGAATGGAAGAAGAAAAATTTCTCTCTCCAGCTGGAATATTAAAGCCATCCACATATCTGTCATTTCAGTAATCTCTTGGAAAACAGCTTTTGAGAACACCAAGATAAGAATCTCTGAACAGAAACAAATGGTCTAATACTATTCCTGCAACAGAAGTAGCCTGAAATGAGTCCACACAGGCTGGATATTGTTTAAAATAAAACTATTATTCTTCCTAGTTTGTGCTTTGCAATATAGTGTAATGTATTATAATAGTTCCCAGGGTGGACACTCTTCTATAATAAAAATTATTTATTTTGGAATAGGTTTGATTCAAATGCAGTGTAGGTTCTTCTGGTATAAGACAGACAGACAGAGACACACACACAGAGCTATTTTTCTAGAGCAGTGTACACACAGAGAACTGTTCTGAAATTCTTACTGTGGTCATTTACTACCTAATAGAGACATGCTGGGAGCTTGTGGGAGAGATTATAGAAATGCTCCCTCTTGAGGGAGAACCTCTTTATGAGTGACACATGGCTTCTGTTTTAAGAGGTATAGCCCAGAGTTTGGGGCTTTGTATCAGTGTTAAACTATTGCATCAGTTCAGAAAAGAGATGTGACAGTTAGCTAGATACTGGCATTATTAAACACTGAAATGCCAAACAACAGGAAAAGATGAGCAGCTGGAAAACAAAAGCCAGGTTGGGTATTTGTAACACATTGGAGCATTTTAATTGGAGCTTCCTCTACTCCTGCTGGTGGCTTACCAGGTTGAGAGTGGGAATTTTCTTAAGGGAAAAGGGTATAGAAAGGAAGGTGTTTAAAGTTTGCCCATGGAAAAAATGAAAATTGGAAAAATGTGTGTTGTAATGAAGCAAAAGCTCTAACAAAACAGTACAAGTCCGTGGCATCCCTTCCATGAATAGATGAATATGGCTGATAACTACTGCTGCTACCTGTGAAAAGAATCCGAATGTCCCCAGTAAAGCAGAAACCAAAAGAGGTTATGAGTATTTCATTATTGTTCTTCAGGTAATCCAGCAAAACCCACTAGAAAAAATTCCACAGCATTCCTGGAGAAGGTTTTGTGTTGGTTTTGCAGAAACTCAAGTAAAATGTGGTTAGCTTTTTACTCTTCTTTTCTTCCAGGAGCTTTCCAATTGCCTGCTGATAAGGCAAAGCCTCTGCATAGCATTTGTTGCCACTGGACTGTCAAGAATTCCTTGAGATAACTTCAAGAGTCAACACATGCAAAACTGTAGAAACCACGTGAGAGATGGATACACATCAAGCTGGTCAGCAGACCTGCTTGGTTTGGATATTCTGATCAGTGAAGAAGAGAGAGTGTGTCTTGTTCCCACAGCTTTTTATTGTTTCTGTTACCACAGCAGCTGTAAGGCCTGGATTGCCAGGGATGGCCTTTGCCAGTAAAACCTCTGACAAAGATGCTCAGCTCTTGAAAAAGCAGCTGAAAGTGCCCGTACTCCAGCAGCAGAGCAACACCAGCAACTGGAAGCCAGCAGAATGGATGTGGGCTCTTTGCTAACAATATTGGTTATACCACAAAAATGCCACCTTTACTAACACTCATATGGGCACAGTGAGTGTGTCTGGCTTGACAGCAATGCTCAGAGCAGATTTTATAGCAGTTGCATGGCAAGCAGCCATGGAAGGACAGTTCTGAGCTGCAGACTGGCCCAGCAGCAGTCAGAGGACAGCACATGTGCACGCTGACCTGCAACTCTTACTGGCAGTAGCCACAGGAGGAAGCTGTGCTGTTTTCTGGTGGCCTTGCACTGCTGAACTGCAAAATGCTGTGAAGGGAAAGGGCAGAATGTGGAAAAAATACTCTTTCACTATCTCCCCATTTAGGTTCCTCAAGATTATTTTCCAAAAATGACTGTCATTCTGGGAAAATGTCTGGGGCAAGAAACACACATGCCTTAGCAGGAGGAATAGCTGTTAAGTTTCCAAACACAGCTGGATGTCTCACTGCTCCCTGAGATTTTAAGGGCCATGAGCTGAACTGTAATAACTTACAGAATGGTAAACTGGCATTGATTTTAGCTTTCTCTATTATGTCAGCTGCAATTTGCAATGATTTGGGAGCTCTTCAAATAACTGAGTCTTCCTGCACTGGATGGAGCAGGCACCTCTGTAGAAAAGATAATGTGGGCAAACAGAGAGTAAAAATTATCCGACCTCTTCCTAGGCAGGCCACCCCTAAGAATTACAGCCCCAAAACAAGCCCAAAAAGGGCAGTTATTTGTCTGTAGGGGAAAAGAATTCAAACACAACTTCTGTGGCATGCCAGAGAAAATAGGTGGTAAGAAAAATAAGCAGCATCCTGCCACTTCAGATAATCTGGGGAGAAGAAGGAGCAAGGTCTTGTTTCTGGACATTAGACTGCATAAAAATTAAAACTTGTGCCTGTTCTGTGCCACTCTCTGGCCCCAGACCAAGATGAAGAGACTGATGCTCTGCAACACATTTTCCTTCTTGCTGTAGTTCTGAGGCAGATAACTACACGTGAAACCACAGAAAGATCTTGCTGTAGATCCACACGCTAACAATTCTCAGTAAACTTCATCATATGCTTTTTAAAAAATTACAACTTGAGTCATGTGCATATAGGAACATCTTAAATGTGTTGATAGGAGAGTGTGCAACCACTAATAAGTGATCAAAAAAGCCTGGGTTCCAGAGAACTGAGATCTATTATCAGTGGCTTATGACCTTGGCTAAAGAACGATAGTCACAGTCACAAACAGGGAAGTTTGAGAAAGTATCATAATCAGAAAAATACTTGAACTAAAGCCATACCACAAGGAAATGCCACATCCTGTATGACTCCCTTTTTCGCACTGTGGTATGTTTTATCATCACTGGACCTTGTGCTCAAATTTACTAACTCAGGGTAAATTTTATGAACTTCAGGCCATGAACTTTACCTACAATGTTTAGTCCAAACAAGGCCCAGAATTTGTGCCATCTTGCCCTAGTCCTGCATAAAACATAACCTCTTTCTGCACTATAGCAGCTGTGTGGATGGAAAATGCAGATGTATATATACAGACATGGTTTAGTTTTAGACAGTGAATATTCAGTCTTGACCATGTTGTATTCAAATTTACTTTTTCCTTCTTACAGAGACTATATAAGGAGTGAATAAAGGAAAGGTTAGTTCATATTTATTGTGTCCCTGCAAATAACCAACTCTAAACAGACAAATCTGTTACTATAGTAAAAAAATGTCAGACAATCCAGTGCACTCAAATTTGAGTTCATCCAATCTTTTGAGTTGGCAACTAATGTAATTTACTGAAGATAGAGGCAGTGGAGGAGTCTCAGGGATGATTTGCAGAGAATTATCTCTGGTCAAAACAGAGTTATATCTGTGCCAGAGCCTAAACTGAACACACATGAAATTTAGGCTCTAGCTAGACAGATCAGAGTTCTATAAATTGCCCTGATCTTTACAGTATGGTGAACTAAACCATTAGAAGCAAATGTTCTCTGATCTGGCATTGAAGAAAAATTTATTTTTCCTGTCTCTAATTGTCGAGGCTGGTTTCCCCTTTCAGCTCTTAAGATTATCATAACAACCATCTCTTTTTTTCCTAAAAAAGGAAAATGAAGCTATCCCAAATTAGCAGATCAGTGTGAATACAGCCAAGAAAAAAAAAAAAAGTTTACATTAAGCTGCTTGGCAATCATACAGTTTCAGCAGATTTGGTTTTTATTATTCTTTCTTTATAAGTAGTAATCTTCACTCCTTAAAACCTCATCATCTTTTGATCTTGTTCTAAATTCTTTTCAATTCTTAAAAGAACGGAGTTCTCTTTTGTTATCTGGAATTTTGTATCACTCATTTCTAACAGTGCATCCTGCTGATAATTAAGCTGATCTCATGAATCAGTTAATTTTCTATCTGAATATTCTTAGCATTTTCTTAGAAGCTCATTTTGGACACTGGTCTAAGTCCCTGATAGCTTGTTTTTTATATGTTGCTTATTTTTAATGTGGTTTGTGTTTCATTAAAGTTTAACTCCTCCTGTCATAGACCTCAGATAAAGATGTCATGCTGACACTAGAAGTATCAACTTAAATGTTTCAAAATATTATGTATTGTTGGGAAAGCTCAACACTTAACAAGCTGTTGTGTTAGGGACTCATCACACTGGCTTTCTGGGCCCTTAACCTCAGTTGCTAGAGGCTGTCTCATGAGCCTCTTCCATAAACTCTGTGGAGCACCCTGAGAACAGCTTTTTTCCTTGCCCTCTCAGAAGTAGGATGCTGCTGCCAAGACAGTGCTCTGAAGTAGCTTCATAACTCCATTTCCTGGGGCTGGAACCCTGGAAACATTTAGGGTTTTCTGTCAACTTCTTTGGGGACATATGGTCCCCAAAGCAAAAGGGCACTGGAAATTTGAGAGGGCTCCAAAATACCACCCATTCACTTTTTTAAATCTGTGTACCTGCTTGTCACTCACGGCTTGAATTCATTTACACACAGCTGCTTCCTGCTCCTCACTGCCCCGGCTGTGAGGAGTCAGGATCCTATTGGAAATGAGCATTGCATCTTCTTTCAGGAATGCAAACCCCTCCTTCTCTCTATGCCACCAGTTTTTTGAGTTTTTGCTAATCGAATCAGACTTCTTCAGCATGAACATGTAACGCTTTTCCCTCCCCTTTGTGCAGACTTGCTGTATCTGTACATGATTCTTTCATTCCAGTTCTCTATGGTTACCATGCCCAAATAACATTTCAGACTTGCTTGGATACTGTCCATTTACCAAACCCCACTCTCCTGTTGCATTTCCTCCATTCTTGCATCTGACTGCTGTAGTTCAGCTTCTGTCATCCCTTGCTCACTTGGGAAGGCAGCCAGTTCAAGGCTGGGCTTTGAGCAGTGCTTTGATGAATGGAATATGACTTGCATTTCACACCTAATGAAATTTAGGAGGCAGCAGTTTGAGATACTAGAAAACTTGGCAATAAAGTGCCAATTAGCTGTGACTTAACGCAGTGTATTAACAGAGTGTTTGAAATATCCAATGTACTCCCACTATTCCTTATTATTGAATTGTATCTGTTTAGTCCCATTATGCCCTCTTGATAAAGAGATTATACAGTCCTTTGCTTCCAATCTGTGTTGCTCAGGTGTATTTTACAGGCTCGTCTTAGCTCCACACTGCTGTGACCAGCTGCTCTGATACCAAACCCAGCTCATTTAAAGCAAGCTCTGATATATCTGTACTGTAGACATAGTGTAGCACAACAGCTGTGAAGGAAGCTGAGGCATATCTTTTGATGATACAGTTGCAACAAGGGAAATTCCATCTGTATATTGTAAAAAGATTGAAACAAGCGTGGTGAAATACTAGAAAGGGCTGGTGATTGTGAAATCTCCATCCTTGGAGTTACACAAACCTTGGCTGGACGACCTTGAACAAACAGCTGTAACTGTAAGGTTGGTCCTGCTTTGGGCGGGAGGCTGAACTGGATGACCTCCAGAGGTCCCTTCCAGCCTAAATTATATAATTCTACTGTTAAAATAATACAAACCCATCATGAAGACAGTTATATATATATATAATATTAACTATCGCTGCCATAAAAAAGGTGGTAAAATTCTTCATTCATGGGGGTTTTGTTGATTTGATGGCAGTTTAAAAAGCATAGAATTTCCTTGTGCTTAAGCTGTGGTTTGCATGCAAGTTTTCTTCCTAACCCTCAACCTTGCCTTATGGGTTTATTTTTGGTTTAAATCAAAGGCTTTTTTTGTACATATAAGCCACGGCTCTGGGAAGTGTTTTACATAGGCATAAATACTTAACTGGGCTCCAGTGCCAAGCTAACTGTTTGGCAACAGCCTGCATGTTTGCATCATTTGGACCAGCTCACAGCATGGTGGTTTGTTACACTGCATTTTACTACTTGGGATTGGGAGATGCCCTAATGAGTAATGGAAGACTATTTAAAAAGTAGAACTGAAAGTGTGGTGGAAGACAAGAAAGAATGCCAGTACAGCAGTTTTTCATGTGAATAGTTTGCTATGATGCAGGAAGAAATACAGTTTTCATCATGATCATTTAAAGAATATCAAATAAAGAGTGCTCTGGTGTTTTAGGAAGTGCCTTTCCTAATCCGTGGAAAAGCCGTCAGTTAAAAAGGAAATACTTTTGACTAGTAGCTGGATCTTTGCAGCAAGTGGACAGCTAGGTTATCTTAATTTGTCAGTTTGCCAGGATTGTGGCATTGTAATTCTCTCAAGAAAAATGTCCCTTCCCCTGTGCTAACTGCCCTTGTTCAATGGCACCCCAATTTATCAAAGATCATTTCTTAATTGTGACAATTGCACACTTGTGCTTACTGCCTTGTAAAGAATAGGGCACGTGTCCATCTCCTAAAATTACCACATTCTTGCTGGAGAAGGAAAGAAAACACCAAAATGCCTGAAGGTCAGAACACAGAGGTGTTAGTGGATAACAGGTACAGCTGTTGATTCCTTCCTCCCTGATCATGCTCAAATCACTCTCAACTCCCTGTATTGATTTGACTCGAGGGCCATCCTGGCAAAAAAGGACAGAGACTGAGGAGGAAGGAGGCAGCAGAAAAGCACAGTCTGGAGCCTGATGATGAGTGTCTGAGACTGGAGACTGGGCAAAAACAGGTCTAAGGAGATGGAGAAGTCGCTGCAGCTTAGGAGGTGTCTGTGCTCACAAAAGCAGAGCGACAGTCCCAGAGTCTGCAACAACATTTCATATTTTCCAAAATTGTAATTTCTTTTGTGAAAGCAAAACTTTCTAAAGGTAAGACAAAACCCCTTCCCCTCCCGTAGTGCCTGGCTGTATAGGGAATGCTACCATAAGGTGCTAGCTCTAGTGATACATGTTCTAACATGCTTGTTGGTTAAGTCAGTACACAGATGATGAAATTTGAGGAAGGGGGAGGACAAGGGGTTACTTGTCAAAAAATTGAAACTTAAAAATACCAGAAATAAAGGTTGCTGGTCTAATAACACTCTCTTTTCCTGCTATGAAGGATACAATATTGAATGACATCATTACACATGTACTTTTTTGCTGGAAGAGGAAACAAATCTAGCCTCAAGGGCCTAGGCAAAACCAAAAAACAACATATTGCTCAATGACTGAGTAGGTTCATGCCATTGTCACAACAGTCAGCCTCCTGTCCCAAATACCTTCTATTGGTTAGTGGGCTTCATGGCCAAGGCCCTGATTAACAGTTGTTGAGTATCAATTGTATCAGTAAAAGAGCATCTATAATGTTGGCCATCTGTTATTTCATGAGTCTGACCCAGAAGAATTTCTTTCTTACTGTGAGAAGTTTGGAGAATGCTTCTTAAAAACAATGGCTTTAACTTCCTTCAGCATGAGATTCCAGCTCACAGCCACCTCAGAAGATGGAAATAAATATGCCTGAGCAAGTACTGCATAAATATGCTCCATAAATGTGGCAAGCACCACAGGGGAAAAATTCTCCTTACTATTACTGCAGAGTATGAATCAGCTGCCTAGTTGTCATACAAGACAGGACTCCGGTTTGGGAACCCAGATGTAATGTTGTGCCTTCAAGACAGGCAGAGGTCAGTAATGTCACTAAATCTAGGGGTCCTCACACTTTGAGTACTACAGAAAACTGTTTCCAACAGGTTTTAAACACTAAGAGGATACAAGGTGATACTTGTGTGCCAAAGCTCTCCAAGGCTATGAATCCAGAGCTGTATTTCCTTTCCTTGAATGCTTTTGATAAGAGAATTAGTATCTAGTCAATAACAAAGTAAGATAGAAGTCTCTTCCAAACACAAACAAAATACCCTATGGTATTAGTTGTAAAGGTGCACCACATAAGTTTTACTTGTCCTTGGTGTACATTTGAAAGTTTAGAAATTACAATTATTGCACTGCTGATCAAAAATGCCTGAATTAATACAGATTCTGGGCCCAAAAACATATCAGAGAAATCTGTTAAATCAAAAATGCAAATGAAGAATACACATTTTTGGACCTGGAGCTCATCAGTTCTGGAACATCAGACACACATGTATTATTTGGATTACTAGGAAAACTTCAGAGAATTTGGATATTTTGACACAGCATGAATCTTAAAGAAATACAAATCACATATATCTGTACTGTGAGTATTAGTATTTTGGTTTAGAACATTAAAGATGTAGATACTATTGAAAGAATAATATTGACAAAGATTTCTAAGTGTTTTTCTTCAGACGAACACGTTTATAGAAAAGCAAAGTGTCTGGAAAATATTTCCTCTGTCCTTGAAACAATAACACAATAAAAAAAGAGGAGTATACTGGAATTTCAAGTACAGCAAAGACATTGGAATCCTGCAATTTAGTTACATTTTTGCCTTAAGTAACTAATTTAACCTCTCCCTTCTTAGTTTTTCTGTTGGTGAGATAGGAATTACTTGCTTCAAAAACATGTCTCAAGCATTATCAAGAAGAAATGCCATCACAGTTATTGAGGTAGGTAAGGTCCTGTCACTACATAGTAAACCATCCTCACAGCGAGAGTTGCTGTGACATCCTGGCAATCCTGAACCTGAAGATTCAGCACTGTTAACAGAGTGAGATTAGAAAGGTCATAACACTGCAAACCAGCATTATTTTCATATTTGACATAAGTGGAGATTGCCTCCATAGCACATTTGCCTAACTGAATATTGATTTGGCTTCTCTGATTACAAACGGAACCTAAACTGATTAGAAAACAATTAGGAGTGAATCTATATGAATGGATTTTTTTTTCTCTTATTTCTTCTTGGCCAGTGATCTTGATGTGACATGAGTGAATTTGACTCTAACTTTGCCACTGACTTGTGAAAAGTAGGCAACAAGACCAGAAGTTATCATTGCTGATTCAACTGTGAACTGGGAAAATAACTCTCTACTAATTCTATTTCTCAGGGATTAAAACCTCTGCCATCTTCAGTGGCCTTACAAAGGAATAAGAAAAACCTAGGTATGGCTTCTTAAGAAAATACTCTCTCACTGCCTCTGACCTTTGTTCAGCCCTGCTGAAGTTGTACTGATAATACAGTGTCTTGTTTGTCCCTTTAGTCACTCCCTTAAATGCTAATGTGACAGTATAAGGAGAAGTTGCCATGGATTCACAGTAACTGCCCGACCTAAAAAAGAGTCTAATAATGATGAAGGCTGAAAAAACTTTTGCTTTTAAATATAGCACCGGGAACTAATGCTTAGTGCTATTCCACTCACAGTTTGCATGTACTCCTGTGCTGCAGGAACAAATTCCCTGGAAAAGTTACGCTTTTTTGTTCTGTGAGGAGCAAAACTAACAAAGCCTGGGTCTGGACAGATTTGTACACTATGTTCCCTGATCCACAAAAGTCCCATGTTTTCACCATGCTCCCAATGCTAACTGCCTCCCCCACATCCTGTGTCCGCAGTTATAGAACACTCAAGCTATTCCAGGCATGACTCATCATCTCTAACTACTATATATATCAGAATAGATAAGAATATGTGTGCATATATCTATATATAACTGTACGTATCAGAATATTTAATACCCTATTTAAGAATCGGCATATATCAGAAAGGTAAAATTCAGCCTACCCAGCTTTCTCACAGAAGTTGTGACTTTGTCATACACCGAAAGATTTTTCACAAAACATTTAGAGACTCCATGTCTTTGGAAATACTGCTCATCTCTAAAAATTAATTGAAATTGCAAGGACCACAATAAAGGCAAGAGACTAATTTTAAAAGCCTGCTAGAGATGTGTAAAAGAGCTGGTATCTTCTACTGTATGGCTCAAAACAGACACAAACCTACGCAAACTAGTCTGTTACAAGATGATATTGCAGCTACTGCTTATCACTAGACCATAAACACTCTGTGCCACGACCTGGGTATTTGGCACTGATATCACCTTTACTTCAAGAACTTCTAAGTTGTACTGCAGCATCTGGGAGAAGGAGAAGCAACTGAAATCCTGAGGTTGCTACATGAAGGAGCGATTAGCTTTCAATGCTTTCCCTTCCTCTCTTAGTCAGAATTTGGATGTTATTTCATTAAAAATGTCTTGCAAGGAGGGCTTGATCATTTATATGGTATCAAAGTCCAAAGTACAGCTCCAGAGAGCCAATAAGGTGGGTAATTCTGTCTTTCTTGTCAAGAAGAATTTTAAAAAATATTTATTTTTCATGCTAAGAGAGCTTTTCTTCAGAAAACACATGGATCTAAAGGTTTTAGAGTCCACTGCTCTGTAACTTGATTATGGGAGAAAACCCCATCTTATACCTTATGGATTTAAAGTCTAAATATCTATTACATCAACCCTTGCTTGGCTTGTCATAGATCAGGTTTTTACCCTGTTATTTTACCCTAAGAGCAACTTTCAGATGTTATGAAAAGCTGGTAGTTTTTGCATAGCTAACACTTGAAACTGGTTCCCTCAGAAAACTGGACACTAAGCCACATTAGTGTCACATATTCTCCTATGCTGTGAGGGCAGAGTGCTCTCAAGTTTCACATCTGGCAATGAAAGTAGTTATAGATTAAAAATACTTGAAAATTATTATCTTGTTAGAGCTTTGTGTACCACTAATGTTTATGCTGTGATGAAAGATGTGTCTTCCTACTTGACTGAAGAGACATTTGTTGCATATGAAACTCAGATTTGTGATGTCCAGGGTTGTTTCTTCACTTTCATGGTCCTAAACTTCGTGAGTGATGTGAGTACAGAACTGCCACTCAGCAACCTTGAGAAAGTCTCAAGACAGACTGTTTTCTTGTGATATAAACAAGGATCCCTTATTTCCTTTACCACTTTGGACTACCATTTATTCATTCTGCCTCCCTGTAATGTATTCTTAAAGCTACCAACACAGGCTTTCTACATCATCTCCCTGCATATGCCACTGCTTTCTTTTTCTTTTTCCCCCTTTAGTTTTTATTCTCTAAGAAAAACAACTGCAAAATAGTCTTGTTCATTACTGAGAGTCACTTTCAGGACAAAGTTCAGTCACACTACAAACAATTTTCTTAATTGCTGCTTTTCTTATGTGGGAGAAAAGCAAGAGAGCCTTGAATTCAAATTATACTGTGTGTGGAGATGAGGGGCCAAGATTTCCTGAAGTTACAGTGCTCCAAGCCACTATTGGCAAATATTGTTTGGACCAGTGCTGCTTTAATTCTGCAGGGTATGCAGGCCTAAAGAAAGGGGAAAAACCACAGCCAAGGAAAAGCAGCATTCCTACCTGTGGCAAATAACTTAGGATGGTAAGTCACAGAAAATGAGGGAAGAGGAGCACAGTGGGAAAAAGAAGAGAAAGGAAACATTAACATTTTTGTGATTTAGGTAGATCATTACTTTGAAGATTCAAGTTTCTTACTGATCATGGATCAAAATGGAAGCTATTTTGACTGAGAAAGCACAGTCGCATAATGAATTGCTACTTAAAGATAACGGTAGTACTGCAATGCATTCCACAAATAAAGTATTCTTGAATTAAACAGAGACATTTCATTCCTCCTTCCACCCAACACAATAGAAAGAAGACACAAAAAAATGGCTTGTCCTCTTCTAACCCAGACCTAGATCTAAAGTGTATATGCAACCTAAAACCCTCAATCAACATAATGCAATCAGAAATTGCTGACGTAGAACAGTGTCATGAAAAACTTATCTTGGTCTTTTAGGTTGTCCAAATTTAAAGGCAACAGAGAACACGTTCCTTCCTTTCTAACTAATAACTGCTGATTGATAATCTATACTACATGTTCAAATTTCATTTGTGTAGCAGAGAAATATACAACTCTGTTATGGAAAAAAAATAAAAAATAAAAAAGAAGAACAAGAACACCCAAATAGAAAACATAGCAGTTAGTGCAAATAGAGCCAAAAGTCATGATCCCAGATCCTCCCAGGGACAGCATACTGTAGGACTATAGGTGGCAAGGAATTCCTGGATGATGTTTGCAACTCTGCATGCATTATCCTTGGGAAAATGCCTTTGGTTTGTCAAAGGGATCAGCTCTATGAGATACAGTATAAGCCTTTTTACAAAGGGCTGCTGTAAGGTATTATATTGCATAGACTAGATAAACATATGGAAAAAACTACCTTGGCCTAGTTCTGCAGCTTTGAACCTTCAGTGACTGCTATTGAGCAGTACCTGCTTTTCATGGTGATGATCTGGGCTTTTAAGCTCTTCAGGGTATGTTCATCCATGACATTGACTTACTGGTCAATTCTGAGGCTTTATGGGGTAGATATAACACTAAACTACACATGCAGATCCACTTCTGTCCTAATACTGGGGTTACCTTCCATAGCTGAGTACAGAATACTAACATTAAGCATTTTGTCCCATTCTCTCTCCTTCCAAAGCACACAGATTCTTCCATGGCAGTTCTTTGCATCTGGCTGATCCCTGAAGATACATGGAAGAAGCATTTGTGAATCCCAGTATGAGATTTAGCATTAAGAGACAAATAGCTTTGTGTGTGCAGAGTAGTAAAAACTGGCAGCAGGCAATGTCTGAGGAGCCAAGAAAATTAGTGTTCCATAGCTACCTATTTTTCCTCTCCGTATCTTAAAGACTTTTAAGGACTTTGGTTGCTCTGCAGTCTAAGTGATTAGCTAAAAGTCTCAAACCCAGCATCTGAGGGGAAAAATATTCAAATTGCTTACATGCTCTTGCATCACTCAAATAGCTCTTGTATTTGCTGTAGAGCTTGAGTGGTGCTCACCAAATCATATCAGCCCATTAGCTGACCATACATGACACAGAATGTCAGACTGCCAGGCTGTGTGGTTCATGTGTTCTCTTTAAATCAACTTCTAAATTAATCTCTCAGTACTCAAGTAGAGGTGGAAGTTCATAAACTCTTCTAGCCTTTTCAAAGCTGTAGCATAAGTTCATACTGTTACCTGGAGAGTAGCTACTCTGGGCAGTCTGAAAACCTTCAGGGCAAACAGACATGGGCAAAGGGTCCAAACACTGACAAAACCTGGAGGAAGTGGCATGGATATTTGAGTACAGTGAGCTCCTTCTCTTCATTCAGTAATGGATCTTTGCTGTCTCCTTGCTATGAAGCACCATAACCATTTGTGGTTGTTGAAATTACCACAAGGTAACCAAGATAGCATAATATCATAAGCAAATTCTAGCTCAGGGAAATGCACTTGGCAGTCTTCCACTTTCCTTCCCACAGCTGGTGTTCCTTGGCCTGTTCCATGATATGCTGAATTGTGGTACAGCTGACCACCTCGCCCCCAGGCTGCTTTTTTAAGACTGACTTCCACAAGGTGACCTTGACCATGCTTGCCATCTGTGCCCTGAGCCAAAAATCAAAGTTACTGTGTATTTCATTCATGTTGCAGAGAAACTAATTGTGCAAACTTAGAAAGAAGTAAGCCAGGAGGGATCACTGGATGGATTTTATACAGCCACAGACATACCCATTGTTCCAGTTACTGTCTTGAGGGGGAAGAGGCCACATTTGTCACACTCTTACAGCATAGTCTTTGCTTTTTAAACTTGTCTTCTCAGAAACTCCTCACCTTAGCTGAGAAGAATTAGACAACTGAGCCATAACACTTTAGAAAAGGCCTGAAAATTTTCGTTCCCTTCTCCCCAGTGCCCTTGACCATGCAGACAGAGACAGGTTAGTCATGCTGTACCGTGGGCAGTGGGGCCTCAGCTGCAGCAGGAAGGTTGCCTGAAGCATCTGATCAGACTGGAGGCCAGGCCATGCATCTGCTCTTGGTTGTAAGCAGAATTTTGCTTTTGCCTGGCTGTTCTACTGCAACTAGTCCAATGCACTGTGCTATTTAAATGTATAACCTTGAGCTGAAAGGAACATCTGCCCTCTCTGTACCAAGAGAGCAGCGTGAGTAGAAGATGTACATGCAGGGAACTGCCCTTCATCCTGAGAGCACAGAGACCCACCACCACCCAGCACGTTTCACAGGCAGCCCTGCTTCCCCTGGATTGAAAAACAGTCTGGAGCAAAGGCACCTGGGGGCATTTGGGTTGCCCATTCTGCCAGTTCCTCCCAGTGGGGGAAGGGAAGTAGAGCACAACACAGCTTACTTTCAATGTCTGCATTATCTCTAAGGAGAATGTAATCAAATGTACTCTCCACAAGCTTTTCTGGGCAGTATCTCAAACACGTGAGCTGCCCCTTCACCAGACACTTCAGAGTGAAGCCTCTGACTAGAAAATGAGATGCTCAAGACAGAGACTTGTAAAACCTCCAATATGCATGTGCATTCTATCACAATCTCATGACCCATGCAGCTCACCATGGTGGTCCCTTTTCCTTAACCTCTAATGCTATACACTGGAAAGGACCACCCAGTCTCTTCTCTCACTTACTGCATGCTCTTTGCAATATCTTGAAGGAGAAGTGAAAATACTACAAGAATCTTGGATGCTGTGCTACCCAAGGAATATCAAATTGGAAGCGGGTGTGCTGGAAGGTGCCCTCTGCACTTGCAATACAGCCTTTCCATTTTCATATGACTGGAAGTACGGGAAAGACCTGTCCACCAAGGCAATGAATATGTATTTGAGAAGTCTGCTGACAGAAAATCCTTCCACCACAGGCAGAGTCTTTCCAGCCAACAAATTAAGCAGCATTGAAGTGACTGTGCTGTGCCCCACACATTTTTCCTATGTAGAATCATCCTTTCCATCTCTAAAAGCACAGTTTCTCTGCCAGCCATTCAGCCTCATGCTGCTGCAATACAAAAGTGAAACTACTACTAAATGGAAGAGGTAGGTGATTTATGAGAGGTTTTTCTATGAAAAAACAATAATCCAATTAAAACCACCAGTGATGGATGTGTGGTTAAAGATATTCCTAAACTTAGCATCCTTTGACTTCCCTTGGCTACCACATTTGGCAGCTAAGCAACAAAAACAAACCTCCATCCAGGCAAATAGTTTTAGCAGCCAAAAGCTAAAAAGCATCCACCACCTTCTCCATGGGACTCCCAGGACAGACCACAAAGGAGCACTCATCCCAGCCCCACTCATTGGTTTGCAATCCCAGGTGTCAGGGGCTGAAGGGGGACTCACACAGGGGAATGCTGCCATTAGAAATAAAAAAAGATGCTTAGAAATGATGGCTCTCAGTGTGTTTCACAGTATTTAGAAGTTCTTCTGATTCAAACCCACTGGCAGCCTCATTCACAGTACAAATAACACTTCAGCACCATCCTCTTTTGCCTTGACCTGTCTGTAACCCAGCATCTGAATTTGTTAGGAATTGGCACCATCAGGTTCTCATATAAGTGACCTTAGAGTGGAATTATAAAGTTTATGAGAGGGAGAAAGTTTTCCTTTATAGGAGTTTGGAAAGATTTCTATTAACTCAACATGCCGTGCTTGCAAATGTTCTAGCTCACTACTGAGGAGAGGCAAGAAGTGCACTAGTAGTAAATCCATATGACAGTAGGTATAGTGGGAGCCAGCCTTGTCTTCCTACCTAGTACAATAATGTCTGTGTAGTCAAGGAAAATTGAACTGCTTTTTCCTTCTTCCTTGCCTACTAGGGCATGGGTGAATTATTTCCTAGTGTGTTAGAGTAGCTTTGCTGAAACTACTGGTGCTGCAGCATTTCAAAGAAGCAACCCCTTTAGTTTAGAGATGCTGATTTCAACAGCTCACTAAAGATGCTGGGGCCTGCACCCACCCTTCTTACTGCTTTGCTAAGATCAGAGAGAGAAAGAAAACAGAGGAGAAAGGGAATGAGATGAAGTAAGCAAGGAGGAGACAGAAGGACATCTTTACTGTGTTGCTGTATCCCTGATGAATGGATTCTCCATAATGAATATAACTTGCAGATTTGCATTATCTCTTCCTTCACCTGCATGGCTCTGCACCACCAAAATGAATTTGTCAGCTGATCAGAGCTGGGCAGCTATTCCAACTAAATCCCTTCCAAAAGGAAAAGGAAGGTTGTTGCACTGGCCAGTGGTTGCAGACACCACAGAGATTGTGGGAAGGCTCTTTTCTTGCTCAGTGAGAGCAGCATCTCAGCTCTCGCTGTTTCCAACTCATTGCATATATTCTGCTGGTGTTACGCACTTCAACACTATGCTCAGCAGAGAAATAAGAGGGTCTTTCATGGCATCACAGGTGAATGATGGATTTTCATATGGATGTGGGGAAAATGCATTTCAGGCCAAGTTTTCAAGTGTTTGGAAAAGACTGAAGTCTGTAAAATACTTAGAGAAACATCCTTTTCCTTTTACCTTGGTTGAGAGGGATTTCCCAGCAGATCTGAAGGTCTCTTCTGAGGAAGACTCTGTCTGTTGTGGGGCAGGGGAGGCTGGAACCCTTGGAGGAGCAATGAAAAACAAACACCACTTTTAGAACAATTTCACAAAACATTAGAGACTGAGAGTTGGATGTAGAGAGGTGGAAACGCCATAGTAAGGTGGGCAAAAGGTTGGGGCTTTTTCTTCAGATTTGTCTACCTTTTTCTTACTGTTTTTCCATATAGGTTCATAATCCTTCTTGGCATTTCTGCATCTTCCCCTGCCTCAGTAAGGGAATAGTTTCCTGCAGTCTTACATCTTGAGAGAAGGGAGACAGCAAGTCACCCTCAGCATGACTGAAATCATGTGGTACAATGCCTCTGGGAAAACCTTTTTAATTTCTCCCAGTAAGAAGTGGCTGAATATGTTGCAGTAGCTTTCTCTTTCTTCCTTTGCAAGACAATGAAAACACACTTCTAACTGTGGCCATTTTATACTTTCCATCAGAGTATTTCCTGAGGCTCTTGCCAGCCTTTCCTTTATTTCACTACTTCTTCAATCAATAAATCATCATGAATCTCATTTCTATTTGTAAGTCCATTACTGCAGCCACTGACTCTCAGCTGAGCTGAGGGTCTGAGGTTTTAAATTGTACCCACCACTGCATTTCTATTAACACTGTGCCTCTTCTTTGAAAACAGGTTTCCACTTCATTTGTAAACATCTGCCCAGACCTTCAAAGACTGCCTGACTTAGACTATGCCAGTGAGGAGTGTCCTGGCTGCCCTCACATCCCATCATTAAGTCACTGGAGGAATTTTATGCGAACAAGAAGAGAAAGGCAACAAAAATAAATGGGAAGGAAAAAGAAAGTGAAAAAGGAGAGAAAATTACACCTGCAAAAGGAAAAATATTGCACTTTTAATATAATATACAGACTATATTTCGCTACAAGTACAACTTTAAATTCCAGGTCAATATTCCAGAGATTGAGGAAGATCAGGAGAGAATAAAGTGTGTAGTAGGACTTGATCATCAAACCTGGTCATCAGCAAACCTAGTGGAACTAATCACATCTTTATTTCAGGTTCTCTGCAGTGCACCTCCTATGGATGATATCTACTCGTAGGGTTCATTCATTATAAGCCTGTGGCTGCCAAGCTCCCAGATTCAGGTGCTTGAATAAACTGGGTTGTCCATCCCCTCTTCAGGTCTACAACCTCTCAGTAGCAATGATCAGAAAGCACAAATGAAATGAAATTGCTTAAGTCTTAAAGGAATATCTTCCAGTTACCATTGCAAGCATTACAGAGCAAGAAAATATTACAATATGTTTGGAAGATTTCCTAGTACAACAGTTTCTAATGGCACATCCAGGCCATATGCCTACAAAGCTCAGTTTTAAACTCAAGTTACTAGCTGGGCAAAATTTGCTTGAACTTTAGAGGCAAAGTTAGGTTTCTATGTGCCATCAGGATCATCAAGTCCACCTGTTAACCCAGCACTGCCCAGTCCACCACTAAACCATGTCCCCAAGTGCCACAACTACACAGCTTTTAAAATCCTTCTGGACAGTGACTCCACCACAGTCCTGGATAGCCTCTTTCAATGCCAGACCACCCTTTCGGTGAAGAATTTTTTCCTAATATCCAGTCTGAACTTCCCCTGGAATAACTTACTGTCATTTCCTCTTGTCCTATCACTTGTTACTTGAGAAAAGAGACCAACTCTCCCCTTGAGGTCCCCCCTGAGCCTTTTCTTAAGGATAAACACCCTCAGCTGCTTCTCATCAGACCAGTTTTTAGGTCTTTCACCAGAAAACACCTGCTGCTCTTCTATAATTTTACACCATAAGAAAACCAGCCTTGAGAGATTGAACACTGAGCTTCCAAAAAACTATGACAGCACAAAACACATGACTAAATTTACACAGAACTTTAAGTTAAGCTTCCCAAAATCATGCTACTGCCCAGAACCCCTTCAGTGACAAATGTCACAAAGCAATGACACCCAGGAAACAAAGTATGTGTTCAAGCACAGGAAAACTCTCAAGTATGCTCTTCATGGTTACAATGAACTCTCCCACAGTGAGGCTATGCTAGGACAGGGCTCCCAAATAACTAACCAAAGACAGCTGACTAGAAGTTACCTATACTGCTAAACTATCCTAGATGTTCAAAGGATAAATGTTGCTTTCACAGGTCCTTTGTACTAGCCCTGCTGACTCTGTTTTAGCCAACTAATTCCTATTTTAAAAATTTGCCTCAGACAGGAAACAGGAACAGACTGAAAGTCATCCTAATCCTTCACCCCCACTCAGTGAAGAGAGAAGGAATCCAGGGCAAGATTATCTTCTCAGGTACACTATCTATCTGTTCTTTTCTCCCATCTGCTTTCTCTGTCCATATTCTGCTTCTTGCTCCACTGCTGCTGGATGCCCTCACTCATTTTGCTTCATGTTTCTCATGCTGTTTGACATTCCTCATTCCTTGCTGTTAATCTGCTGTTACTTTTCTGGTTTTCACTTCTTTTCATCTGCCTAGCTCTGTTTTGCTGAGTAGTTTATTGGTGAAACAGTTTTCCAGTTTCTGGAGCACAGAAATCTTCCCTGAATACAACCAATTTGGCCACTGGAAGCAAGACAGAAGACTCAAATCTCTAGAAACCCTACACTGAGGAGACGAGTGAGGGAAGCAATTCTGGCTTATTTCCCAATAACATGGGAAACATAATATCCACCTTCAGTAACCACAGTTCAGCATGCAAGTGTAAATAGACACAATTTACAGAGTTACAGTATGGATTTTATTGGGTAATCTGGGTAAATATGATAATAAAGTATTTATAGTGCATGTTTGTATAACCCTGCTATATCCTTGGAAGAGTCCTTTGTTCCCTTACATGCTCCAGGGGTAGTGTACAGCCTTCAGTATGCTCGTCTTGTGTGTGCTCCACTCAGGATTTGCTACCACCCTTTCCCTGTGTTATTTACCCCAGGGCATCAATAAGCAGGTCTCACTCCAGGCTGTGAAAATGCAGCAGCTTCTCCCCTCTGTGTCACTACATCATCTCCTTATGCTGTTACACATAGCTCCAGCTACCAGGCTGCCTGGAAATTACACTTCCAGCAGCACCGGAGCAGGGTAACTTGAGAGCATGCTGGAAAAATAATTTAAATTCCCCATTTGGCTCAGCGGCATGAACATGGCTTTGTTGGTTATTGTCCATGAGTAAGGATAACCGCAACTCAGTATCCCTGCTTCAATTCTTTCCTAAGAGTCTCAAAAGCCTTGTGGAAACTCAGCTGGATCCCGATCCCAAGGCGCAGGGAAGCGCCAAGAGATGGCAGCAGAGAGCCCCTGCGGGAGTGGGACCAACTTAAATATAAACTTAATAGGGGAAATAATATTAAAAAGGTGTGAAAAAACCCTCACCTCGGTAACTGGATGGTAAAGACACTGACACTCACTCCTGGCGTGATCCCAAGGCTCTTTTCTGATTTTGTTTATCTGGCAAGGGCAGAACCACAGGAATGATGAGGACTAGCTCCTTCAGGAAGCAAAAAGTCCTGACACATGCCAGAGTTGTACAGGGAACGGGACAAAAAGTAGCTCCTTGAATGCTACAACAGCCACCCTGCAGGTCTCTGATCCCACCAGCACTGTCAGCACCACAGAGACAGCTGGAGTAAGTACAGGAGTAATTTGAAGAATTGCCATGGAAGGGCTTACTGCCTTTGTCAGTCTTCTAGACTGGCCATTCTTCATGGATGCAGTACAGGGTAAAGAATTGGCACCAACTCTAAGCAAGAGGCCAAATATATTTTAGAGTGGCTGGAAAGCACTAAGTGCTAAAGAACAGTAGTAGGAGACTTGAGAACTTTTAGCTTTACCAAAGGTCAGACAAGATGAACATCAATCTGAAAAGCTGTACCAGTCCCACCATCTGAATCTCCACTGATTTCCTCCAGACTTGTCAGAACTTTGATTTTGCAGGCTGTTTCTTGTCTGATGACACACAACTTGCATAAGATAAGGTGAACATCACTATTTATCCCTGCATGAAGTAGGCAAATGCTTTTTCTCCAGAGCTGGACTTCTACAGGACAATGGGAAATGAAAAAGAAAATGGGGATTTTGTTTCCAGGCCACTTAACTCATTTTTCATTTTGGTTCCCTATTATAAAACTACACTCCCTCACACACATGCATACACACCATCTCTCTCTTTTTATCCAGCTGTCACAATCCAGTGTTGCAAGACACTGACCTCTGATTGCAGCTGAGGTCTGCTCTTCCAGGTTTATTGTCTCTATTGATCTGCCATCAGAGTCAACATAAATTGGCTCTTCTTTTGAGAAGGTTCAGCATCAAAGGGTTAATTCTGCCAGGTATCATTCTTGAGAATTGGTAAAAGTGAGGCCTGTGCATGACAGGCTTCCAGAGCTTTCTGCAAGATGCAGATGAGGTGAATATTCCAGTTAAGATACTACCACATAAATTCTTTTCTAACAAGTCTCCCCTTGGGAACTGCAATCTCATTTATACTTGTGTAGACCTGTCATCAGGTGTAAGATTTTGAAATGTAGTAAAAAATTAGCCTAAAAATAATACCTCAAAGTCATATATGCAAAGTAATATAAAGTTAAGAGATGCAAAGCCTCTAGAAATCAAGCTATTATAATGCCAGGATAATTATCCATTCTTTCTACAAGTCAATAAGCAAGCACAGCTGGTATGTGTTTTCTTTTTTATTACTATATTCAGTGATACTTTAATATCCTTCACTTACTCTTAAATATCAAATAAAATCACTGTTTGATTTATGAGGTTTAAAAATCTCTTTAGTTATGGTATTTTAGGGGTTTCATAACAAATGGAACAGTATGTTGCCTGGAATAAAAAAACAGAGCCTCATTCACACTCCTAGGTGAGAGCTACCAATACCTTTTAGCCATCAGACTGGACAAAATGATGAATTCCTCTAATGAACAGGTGAGTTGGAGGTCAAACCAATTAGCAGATAAGCTTTTATTTAAAAGCAAGGTTTAAAGGTTTTTGTGAAAGGAAAGATAAAGCTTTTTTCTGTCAGTTAGTGCAGTCTGTTTGAGAGAGGTGCCAGCAACAGGAGCACACTGCACTGAGACTGGGCAGCGTGTATTGTCAGTTCTACCCTGCTAACACAAACCCCAGTTTGTTTCCTCATGTAACCCTACCAGGCCACTCAGCACAGCTCTGAAGGGACTGAACATTGCTGTAGTATCAGGATCCTGAGAACTGGACAAAGCAAGACTGAGAAAACAAGACAGAGTAATGGCTGGAAACTTTTAAAAAGAGATAATGGGAGCATGGTCACAGCACCAAACCTGCCAGAGCTCAAGAAGCATTTGGACAATATTCTCAGGCACAGGGTGTGACTCTCAGGGATGGTCCTGTCCTGTGAAGGGCCAGGAGTTGGACTCAGTGATCCCTGTGGGTCCTTTCCAACTCAGCATGTTCTGTGATTGTGTGAAACACAAAATTGTTCTTTATGGAAACCACACAAACCTTATCTTGTAGGGAAGCATCCACTGAGGGGTGTGTGTACATATGCAATTTAATTTGTACTTCCTACCCAGGAGAGCATTATTGAGAAAGATACAAGGAGCACAACAGCAAACCATTCTGCAAGGCAACTCACAACTTCCCACAACATGTTTTATTGTGCTCTTAGTTCATCTGATCTAGCTTATTACTTCTTAGTGGACGTGCTTTGTTTGCTTTAATTACTTCCACAAATTGTCAAGATGTTACCTGTATTTTTCTATTGCAGTTTATATAAATTCCTTTGTCCAAGGGATTGTCCAAGAGAGCTTTGCTGCATTTTCTCCTGAAAACTTATTCTTGATTTATTCTGAAAAGCATTGATAGGAAAGCTAAATGTACCTGCAAGATGCTTGGCTGAAGAGTTTTATTTGCAATAAAGGCAACAACAACATATTTAGAATTAAAAATTAATGAGCACATTCAGGAGCCATGCAATCAAAACTTGAAGGACAACCTCCCTGAAATCCACAGTTACTAGCCTAGAACACAGAAATTACATCTGTGTCATCTCTTTCCCTCATTCAAAGTGCTTTCAGTGGCCATACTGCACCCCTGGAACCTCAGCTCTCACCACAAGCATTGCATTGTACACCTGTCACTCACTTGACCATCCCTTCTACTTTTTGTCCTGTCAGCAGTTTGTTATGCTAATTAAAAGTAAATTTACATATCTCACACTATTTACATTTCTTTTTTGATATGACAATAATTCTCCCTTCTGCATGAATGAAGAGCATCTGCTTGTGATGTCTTTTCAAAACTTTTTTCCTTATATCCTGATCACACAGCTCTGACAAGGTCTTGAAATACTCTCACATGAGCTGTGCTTTAAGCCTTCAAAGATTATATTCACAATTTGAATTATCAACACCCTGATCTATTTCTCAATTTAAATACTATGACCAATTAATTTATATAGTTCTAATGAGAACAATCTCTAAACAAGTGATAAAATGAGGAAAAATCATTTAATTCCATCTAGGTTCTTCACAAATATTTAGGTTTTACTGATTCTTACAGTAAGTACAACACCCTAAAAGCTGGCCATGTAAAAGACCAAGGAATGGGTGGAGTTTTGTTCTATTTTTTTTTTTTTTTTGCTGTGTGTGGTTTTACAAAGGCCTGGGTCTCACAGTGTGGTAAGGAAAGGACAGTGTGAAGTTCACCTTGCAGAAGCCCTGAGGTCTCTGCACTGACCTGGTGAGATGGGTTATGTGTTTAAGCAGCAAGATACTTCTCTCAAGCTCATGTGAGGGGAGATGGCACAAGAAGCATAAAACCCCAGGAAATGCTTTTCTAGAGTATGTCAGTATATGTCAGTGTTGAAGATGAATTTGGTCTCCACTCTCTAAAGCTGACATTCTCTCCTTTGATAAGGAAATGACACTTGCACTATTTCATCCAAATAGTAAGTCATCAAAGCTGAAGCAATGACTGAAGCAATAGAGAGCAAATTACTGTTGATATAGTATAGATATGCTCAAAATTTAATATGAACGCCTTTTCAGGCTGTCCTGTTAAATGCTGGACTTCAAATTGTGCAGTCCAGAGTAGCTGCTGTCTTGGGAAGACGATACAATAGCAGAGTAAAACTGTTTGGAAACAAGAGTTTCCAAACTGTTCCAATGCTGTTACAATCAATTACACGCAGCACTTCTTACTAAGAAAACAGAATATTTAATTATAAACTAATACCTCAAACCAGCTTAAGGCTACATTGATCAGTGCTCCATTCAACAAACAGCTCCTACACTGAACAGGTTTACTGCTTTTCACCATCTTACATTTGAATTGTCTAGGAACTAGGACGAATATTAGATCATTTGAACACAGGAAGAACCAAGAAAAGTACCAGAAACAGCACAGAAATAAAGAGACAGCAATAGTATGCGTGAATCAGCACCACCAATACCAAGTAGAAGAAATGCCTGTAACATCTGAAGTGACTCATGAGATTTCACAGCAGATATTCACAACGAAAGGATAGAAAGAATCCAAGATGTAACTACTTTGATCTCCTTCGAAAAGGTTTTCCTATCAGGTATTAAAAGGTTAATGATACAGTGATACATTAGCTCAGAAACTGAGTTTTCTGTGCAATGGGACTAGTCATTGACATACTGTTTTGCAGCTTAAATTGCAGTAAAGCCAAGTATGAAACAATATTTTACTTCCATGCAACAATTTCTTTCCTGCGTTTCTATCCAAATGAAGATTATTGATTATCGCTATTGATTCCTGGAAAATATGGCAAATTTCAAGGAAGTACCACTCAACTTTTCTGATAAAATGCTTCATCTAGTAACTCTAAAAGGCTGTGTAATACTAATGATTGTTCTCACAGCGTGTACGTCTCAATCAGTTTGGGAAGAGGAGAGGCATTCTAGCAGAAGTGTCCAAAGGAGTGAATTGCCTAGCTATACCAGGGCCCTATAAACGTGTCTGGAAAGAAATCCTGCATCACGATAGTACTGAGGACAGAGTGGTGAGAGCAGAAACATTTACTCATTTTGCAGATGAGCTGGAAATAATTTACATTTCACCTAAGTCTCTCTTCATAGTCCAGCACTTTAAAGAACCAGATGGTTTCCTTGGTGCTCACTTTTCTCTCCCCACCACATTTCCCGACACAGTCATTGCATTACATTGATTTTGACACAACCTTTGTTAGAGACTTTGGCTGATGACCATGGATACTGTGCTGTATATCACAACACAGATGTTTTTGGTACCTCTGTGACTGGTAGAAACTCTAATGACAAAAACATAGGTTTCGTTGCCACCTGGGAATTTAAAGCTTGAACATTTGTTTCCAAAGTTACTAGCAACTAGAATTCCTGGTGACAGTTACATCCCTAGGGGTGATTCAGTGTAACTGTAAATCTCTAGGTGAAGAGATGGATATGTGACAGGGAAATCACTTCGTTACTCTGCAAATACAGTTTCATGTCAGTCATTTTAATACAGCAGTGTGTCAGTGGCATTTGCCTTGCAAGGGTCTCGTCAGCAAGGAAATAGTTTTGGGTGTGGGTGCACAGCCTCCTATAAATACTGGAAACTGTATGCAGTGTTTATCACTGCCTTCCCTGGTATGTTGGGTATGCAATAACAATTCTCTCTAGTTCAAATGCATTGTTCATCACAGGACTCCTTCACCTTTTTACACCCAAGAAAGGCCCTTTCAGGCGTTTGCAGCAATGAAACATTAGACTAATTCAGTAGTTAAAAATGGCCACAGAGTTAGGTCTGTGTACCTTTGAATTGGTTTTGCTTCACGTCAAGATGAATCATTTGAAGCCCTCAAAATACTTTTATTCTGTTTGTGAAGGGTCTGACACAATAGGCTCGTCCACAGTGAAGATCCCAGATATCACAGTAAAATAGTCAGTGGGATTTCACAAATAGTAGAGACCCATCAGTATAAAACCAGATGAAAAATCAGATACTAATTTTGTCAAAAGTGCAGTAAAGACATCACATGCTGGGATTAACAGTCTTCTGAAAACTGAATTGTTACTTTGAACTTTTGAAGCAGTTCTCCAACTTATGGGAGCCTTAGGACAAGTTACCAGCCTTACAAAAGACACTAGCAGTCTCCACAAAATATTGTCAGGAAAAAACTCCTTCAAGATCCTAAGTTCTTCAGCTGAAGGTTGGCTTCATTGCTTAGCAGCATAAAGTGAATTCCTCTTGCCAGATTTCTTATGGTTATATAACAGCAGCATCAAGACAACATAAAATAATCATCTTGGGATCACAGCAATCATGAGATCATGATTTTACATGTTTGCAGTTTGTCAACACATACTTTGCCTTGTTGAGCCTTGTTATTCAATTAAAAGATCCCATTTCAAACAGTGAGAAACACGTAAGGCTGATGGTAACAGTTGTGCAATTATGTTTGAGGACTGTATTTTTAGAAGGTAATAGGCCAGCCTTCAAATTTAGTAATTAAAAAATGTCTTTGGTCAGCTAGCAGCAGCAGCACTGCTAGGGGGAGTGAAGAAAACAGAGGTCATGAAACAGGAGATGCTGCTGCATGTTTCAGACTCCAGTCTGGTTTTGAGGCCAATGACTCATTTACAGCAGGATTTTATATGGCTGGATTCCAAACCACTGCAGATAATGTTTGATACAGCTTTCTCTCTCTCCCTCTCTCTGTAACACCATACAAGAAAAGTGTCATTAGATCTGGAATATATCTTCTAGCCCTAAAGAGGACATTCATATATAGAGAAAGAAATATCATCCCAAACAGCATGCACCTTTCCCTGATTCACTGCAGAACATAAGACCTTATTCCTAAACTCCTCTTTTCATTTTTCTCTGAATAAAATCAGAACCTTTAGAAAGAGCGGTGAACAAAAACCAAGGGTAATTTCTACCTCCATCATATGTACTCTGTTCTTATATACAGCTACATTAAACGAGATTTGTGTCTACTAAAAGTATTTTTCAAAGCATCGTTGAAACAAAACAGTTCACCTCTTGGAATGAAAACAACTGGCAGAAAGCTACATTAGAGTTGCAGCAAAGCCCTTTGGGCACACTTTGGTGCACATTACCGTGCTGCCTGGGTGGTTGAAGGCAAGAGACCATCATAATCCCCCTGAGGTAGCCCATTATGATGGAGCAAGGCATGGTCTATTGGGTTTTAGTACTTAGATGAACCACACAATTATCAAATTAACACTTCGTTCACTTGGTTTTATTGAACCTAAGCCATATCATATTTTACAATTTCATAGGACTTGAGCTACTGTGGCTTAAGAGTAAATCACAAAACAGTAGTTTTATGAAATTCTGCTTTGGCTAAGCAAATATAACCTGGTTTTGCTAGTTACAAGATTAGGACGTTAAAGAGAGTTTCATTAATTAAGTGTATGAAGTCAGCAGGGCTGTTGAGATAACTTAAGGATTCAGTGTGTAGAGGACAAATGTCCAAAATTATTTCTCCCCATTTATGCTATGTAGACCCTTTTTCCAAGCATGTGTTACCCAAGGATTAGTTTTCTCCTTGCTATTATATAGTAGAAATCACTTATACTTTACCTAAATGCTAATTATGATTCTGAGTCAAACACTAAGGAGAGCAATTTCTCAGCTGATACAGACACTTTGGAGCTATGTTGTCATCAGCTGAAGTTCTGGCCTTGAATCCAGAGAAGGACAAACTGGAAAAACAGGAAGTGCCTTTATACAGATGTGATCTACCTTTAAAATATTTACAAATCAGCAAATATTTCCTTAGTGTGTGTGAACCCCGTAAATATTTAGTATTTAAATATTTTAAATCTACAGCACGGTCAGCCAGCCAAGGGTGGGGTCATATTTAGTAACTGTAAGAACCTTCTCTTGAAAAATGAAGGATCTTGTCATTCAGCACAAGGTAAGTGGTAATTTGCCTGTGACATTGGTATATTCAAAGTGTCAGTTTTCCTGGATGTTCTGGGGTGGAAGGTGTAAGAAAGCCAGTTGAATACATTATATCCCAGTTTCATGCAGCCTTTTGGCTCTCCTCCTGCACGTGCATTCAAGTATATTCTCAAGTCCTGAACAGACGGGCTGGCAAGCTTACATTAAAGGTATAAAGCCTGGTTAAAAGGAAGACCCAACTCTTTCACTGTGCCATTCATTCAAATATTCTCCTCTGATGCTCCAGTAGCACCACTGGCCATGGGTAGAAGGACAGCACGGTTCACACTCACCTTGCTGCCAACCCTGTACCTCCAGCAGCTGACCAGGGGGCAGCCAGTGCCAGTCCTCCTGCCTAAAAATCCTTGCTGGCCCTTTCCCTTTCTAGCTACGAATTCTTGAAAGCTAACAAAAATGTTGACTTAGCAAAGATTTTATCAGCTTTGCCTTAATTGCTAGAAGGGAATAACTAGTGATAAAAATCATGTGCCTTATTAATATATAAATAAATTATGATAGCAGCCTTTCTATCTCTAGGATGTTGGCTGAAAACAGCTTGTCATGGTTGGGTGGCATTTACTTTTCTGTCTGTCAATATTTGGAGGATATTATTACCTTGCAGTGCCAAGTTTAAAATGGCTAATGGAAATACTAAAATGGAATTAATCTAACTAAATAAAACTGGCTCTCTGTGTGCTACTCCCTTGACAGTAACTTAATGTGCTTTATGAAACAAAGCTATGGTGGAAAAATGGATTGTATTTAAGTTTATGTGTTGCTATTTACTTACTCTCAGAAACTTTCTTTTCCAGTAGAGGCAAGCCATGGTGCCTTATAATATCCATACCTCAAATATTTACACAGAAGAGAAGGTTAGAAGTGGCTGTAGGGTTTCCAGCTTCATTAACTTACCAAATGTTCTACTTTTGAAAAACAGCAGTAATACAGTGGCAAGTAATGACCCATGTCAATAACAGCACTGCACTATAGCGGCCACTAATAGGTCAGTAGGACAAAGTTTGGCCAGCCTAACAGTGGTGGCCTAACGTGAAAATTACACACTCCTCGAGCTCATCCTGCAGTGTTTAACAAAACCCCATGTGCCAACAGAAGACTTTTGTCAAGTTAGCTTTCCTGCCTGCAGTGACAGCACCACTTTGTCATCTGTGGACTGGATGCAGCCTGCAATTCCTGGGGCTGGGGAGAGCGGTGAGAGTGGGGGGATACACGGCTCCATCGTGCCTAGAATAGTTGCTGTTCAGAGACATCAATAACAGGAACATTTCTAGTCAATTTATGAAAGAATCATAGACTAAGATAATCAATCTCCCTTTACACTTCTCATTGCACCATTTTTAGACTTTATAGGCTGACTTCTGTTTTATTCAGAAGGGCTTGATGAGCTGCTTGCAATAAAGAAATACACATTTCCACTTTAGAAAGCAGAAAACAAAAGACCCAGGAAATGAAACAAAGCTCTGAAAACACAATGAGCACTGACTGCTGAAAAGAGAGCCTCAGTAAGAACCAGCAAGGCACCAGAAACTGGGAAACACAAAACACGATCTCATTGTCAAGGCAGCAAGATTTGGTAGTGGTGGGAGGTAGACAGACATTTATCAGGTACCTGCAGTAGATCTGCTGTTCCACATACACACACAGGGGTTGTTACCATGAGAGCAAAACTCTCTCATAGTTGTTAGCACAGATGCATAAGTAGTGTCCAAGGGGAGCAGAGGCAGAAACAAGACACACTAATAACACACACAGAACTTGGAGTTGACAATCGACCTTTCCATTTTAGGCACTGTAAACACAGTAGGTGTTTCACAACTACATTAAGAGAAAAGGGAGTGGGAAGATACTGTGGCACAAACGTTCTTTTGAGTTCACTCACCTTGCTCTTGGATTGCATTGTCCACACAGTTCATTTAAATTCCCTGCAATTTACTTCCTACCTAGAGATTGACGTTGAACATATGTCAGCTTTTTCACAAAACACTCAGACTTGCTTCTAGTCCCATATCACAAGTGTAGGAGCTTCTGGCACCTCAGAAAAACTCATGACAATTACTCATTCCCTTCCAGAAGCCTATATGAAATCTCATTCACTTCTTCATTTTAATCTTTTAAGATACCACTGTCAGCATTTCTAGGTCTTCACTATCACTGCAAGAGCCTCCTGTAACTATGCAGATATATTATTAGTCCACAAGTGATAGATGCAAATCCAAAGAACCACCCACGATATTCAAGTCACTGAAGAGGAATGTGGTTGAGACTGAAGGTACAATTTATGTGAGCCATGCCCTACCTTCTGGCTTCTTCATTAGTTTCTATTTTCAGATGCCCTAACTTGTCCAAGGTATTTTATCACTTATTAATAAAACTGTGATTAAGAAAAATTTTCACTTTTTCTCTCATTTTCTCTCTACAGATCCACGCTGTCTCCCACCATCATCATCTTCCATGGAACCCTTTCCACTCTTCCCTTACAGAGCCCAGCTGACACACACACACTGGAGGAATTCAAGCACCATGACTCATTCCAGAAAGGATGAAACAAAAAGGCTGGAGCTGGCTCACTGAGAGACAACATATCATTTTCTCTCTGGAGACAGTCATGGTGCCAGTACATTTCCTTAGATGAGAATAAGGCAAAGCCAGTCATCTCAGTCCTTGCTTCACAGAATCCTGACCCTTATGGCTTTCAAACTGTGGCAAAGACCAGCGGTGACTTTGAAGACAACAGCACAAGTCAACAACTTAACTATGGTAAGAGGAGTCCCAGAAGTTGGGTGCGAAAAGTTGAGATTCTCATCCATATCCTAAAACCTTGAAACTTTTAATGCCAACTTACAGTTTGTAAGGGTAATAAGATAACATGATCCTTAGCCTAATTCTACTTTGTAATTGCTTGTAAAAAAGATGCCATTCATAGATCAAATTAACTTTTTAGCCATAAACATTCTTCTGACCCAGCCTCATTGTCAGCAGTATAGCATTAGCTGGGTTATCTGTCAGGAATGGGATCTTAATGCAACATCGGTCTTGATCTTAATTCCAACTTCTTTTAGACCTGGAAGTGGCATGCAAAAGATCCCCCCTGCACTGTTCCATGTAAGACTCAGCATTCAAGGCCACATAACACAACTGCTCAGAAGTTAAACAAATTCACTTGACCTCAGAATAAAATGTAAAGATCAGTGTTAGGTTTTGTTACTCTTCCCTGTACATTCCCAGCAGCATTTGATCCTTCTGTCACTCACCTTACAGGGATATTTGAATGTTAGTCTACATGAAGAAACATTGTGCCATAAGATTGCCTAATAACTGAAGGTTGTCTCCAGAATTACACATGTAGCTTTAAAGATACAGTCATGAATCCTGGCACGTGTATCTAGGACATTGGACTGCCACAGTGCCAAAAATGTAACAGCATATAATGTTACACTATTTGCCATTAAATGGTATCAAGATATTGTCACTGCAAGCAATACAAAGGTCTCTAACAAGTTAACATTGAGCCATGCCTCTTCCAGTCTGCAGTTACAAAATAAAGAACTTAGAGGAGTGTTGAGCCTACAGAAAGATGGATATAAGGGTGGGACCTTGTGCTCCAAAATGATTTTTTCACAAACTGATGAAAAACGTGTTGACAATAATTACTCATAATCCATCAGTAAATCAGTTTTTCCCTATAGAATCCTGTCTTTTAATGAACTTGTTCATTCTGAGTGCTCTGATCTCACAGACTGAAATGTGAACCTTGCTGGTGTTGGGGTATTTTGTGGAATTAACTTTCACCATGAAATTTGTGGGAATTAGCTTTCTCCATAGCAGGAAAAAAGCTTTGAGTCCCTGTTCCAGAGTGGAGTTAGCTGTCTAACAGGTTGTAGTAGAAGCAGCTCTTAAATCTGGGGGTTGTAAATGCGAAATAATATCTTCAAATCACAAAAAATTTCTTTTAAAAATATTCTGTGGAGTATGTTTTCATTTTGATGGGACAGCACCACTTCTGCAGGTTTTGCTTTGTTGAATGTACTGTACTGAATTGTAGATTTTTAAATTGATTTCACTTTAAGAAAGTTCTGTGATGCTCAAACAAGTTTATTACATTTATGCAGTTGTTGGCCAGGTAAGACCAATACTAAAAGTTCACGAGTTTGCTCCTGGAATTTAAAAAATTAGCTGCACATGGAAAAGTCCATGTTGCTGCTGATGTGGTGGCCTTTGGTTCATGCATTCTTTCTTTTTCCAGAAGCTGTTTCAAACATTTTTAGCACCATCAAGGTGATTTCATGGTGTTCACACTTCCAGGGGATTTGCAGCTCATAGCCTGACATATTTCCTCAAGCTTGTCATTATAAAACTCCAAGTCTCACTCCCTCCCAACCCCATGAGAGAGACTGGCAGCAGCTCATTCACATTGCTGGGTGCTTTTCCAATCCCCCGAAGTGCTGCTGATGCACTTCCATTATCAACTCATACTTATTCCTCTTGTTGCTTTGCTGTCAAATTCAGAATCTTGTCACTGACACTGATGAGTGATCTCCTTGTTTGCCCAGCCATTCTTTGACAGGTCTAATACTGTTGCCCTTGTTCCTGGCAGACTGAGGCAGGGAGACTGGCTAGTGCCCTTGGGAATTCCTCAGTTCTGATTCCTGCCTGTGGAATTGCAAGCAATACCATTGTATACTGTTCCTTTCTCTTACTACTGTGCCACAGAACTTTTTTTGACACTTCTGTAGTTACCATCCCAGCCGAGGAAACAGCAAGTGAACTTCACCTTCCAGCTCTCCAGACGTTTTGTTGGATTGGGAGGGAGATGAAGAAGCAATGACCAGAGGGCCAAGAGAGAGAGCAGAGCAGTAAGTGGGTTCTGTGGCTGTCTCTTTCAGGCTGATGCAGTGCTGCAAGCTGTTGTAATTGTTTAGCTATCTGAATCAGAAACAGATTATCTATTCCAGGCACCTGGAACAGAAACCTCTGTGGCAAAAAACTCCGCAGACTCTTATGAAACTGAGCAATGACTGAAGATAAACAGTGGCCAAGGGATGTCTGCCTTATGAAACAATTTCGAAAAGAAGTTGAAAGTGTTCTTGACATTATTTTATAGTGATAGTTCCTTTTTATACTCCAGAAAGAGATAAAAAGAATGATAAAAACCAGTTCCTGCACTAGTGGTACCTCAAGAAAGGCATAGTCTGACACAGCAATGAGTGCCTAAAATGCAGTTCTGTAGTAACTGAGGCTAGGACATCACTACAGCAATTTTTTTTTTCTTTTAAAAATGCTCTTTTCCATTAATTCCTTAAGCTATCACTTTTACCTTAAAAAAGTGATTTTGATTTCCTACAAGTAAAAATTTTGCTGTTTCACATATGAAAATAGTTAAAGCTAGAAAGCACATGTGAATGAAGAATGGCATAGAGGAACAGCTTTACCTGTGGTTCTTCCAGGTCTACACAACTGCAAAGTTGCAACACCTAATTTGCATCCACAAATATTGAAACACTTAAACCAGCAGAAGCCATTAGATATCCTTGATTAAAATATAGAAGTGTTCACAAAGAGTAAGTCTGCCTCATCAGAACATTCATCTGATCTTTCCAATACTATCATTCACATTCAGTTCAGAAGGTGGCATTGCAGACATTAGATCATACAACTATTTGCATGTCTAACAAATGCTGCCTTGACACATATGTAACAAAATGGAACTGCCACTTCTGATGAAGAGGTTATAAATCTTCCATGTGATTAATCTGCTCTTCAGTTCATCACTAGGGGGGGTATCAAAAGATCTGGAATGTTCCACAGTTGAGAAAAATTCTGCGACACAACCTATATAAAATTCGACATAGAAAGTGAGAAAAGCAATTTTAACATGAAAATGAGGTGTCCTTCATGCCTAAAATTTATTGCCAAGAGCTTTTTCTAAAAGGCAGCCCAAATACCTGGAGAATCATGTCTGCTGTTGAATTGTACTTAGCCATCTTGCTTTGTTTACATACTTTAGATGTTGCTGTTGAACTCTCCTCTAGGCATGAAAGATGTTGAAATTCTACCAAAGGCAAAAGCAATATGTGTGCAGTTTGCAAAATGATTTAATTACTGTGCAGTTGGTTGGCAAGAGTGATGCTGAAAGCCAGACAACTAAGTTGCAATCAGTTGTATGCATATGCAAGATTATGTTTCAAGGAAAGGAAAATAAAATATGGTTGATGCAAATACAAGACATGAGAAATGCCCAGACTACTGAAAGCTGAGGCCAGAATTTCTGAAGATATTCAGGCAATAAACTGGTCATATATAAGCAAGATCGACTTCCCATCAAGTTCTAAATTACTATATTTTATTTCATTATTTCTTTTATGTCCTGGAAGAGTCTTGCAGTAAAACAGCTTATTACTTTTGTTTGCTTTCCCCTCTTCCTTTAGAATGAGAAAAAAACCTTCATATTTTCTGATTTACAGTAAATAGTGGGGAGGAGGATGATTGTGAGGATTTTATTGCTGCAAAACTGGCACATCAGTTATTTGAGAAAGTATTTGCTCATCTCATCAGCTATCTTGTGTACTAATTAAATTGATGGATTATTGGCCAGGGGGAAATCTTCAAAGCTGTTTTAGGAATGCCGAAGGCACTTTGCAGGATCAGAAATGCAAACAGCTTGATGGTTAACAGGATATAATTAAATGCACAAGTGATGTTCCAATACTGCCTGTGGCTTATCATAGAGCCTTCTTCCCCTTTGCACCCCCAAACAGGTATGGTAATGGCACTACATTAAGTAACCCTTGAACATTTACCTTCAATATGGAGTTTCCTTATTCTTTGGAGCTTACTCTTCACTGGCATTTTTATTTGCTTGGCATATTTTACCTTGCATGCAGTGTTGACATGACACCCCAGCTAGGTACTGCCTGCACATGGAATCCCATGCCAAGTCACTCACAGGGCAATGTGCACATAGATAGCAATTATTCTTTCCAATATTGCATTTAAAAAAAAAAAAAAAGAAACCCTTAGAAAAGCCCGGTTAAACCTGAAAAGAGAAATTCTCCTCAGCATGTTATTTCTACTGAAGCTCATGTACAAACAGTCTCATACCATGGTGATACCATGAAAATATATAGTAATATCAAAACTTACTTGAAGCATCTGAGACAATAAGACAAGACATTCTGACAAGATGTAATTAATCAAGCAATTTAATCTTTATCAGTTCCAGATTTGTATTTAAAGGTGACTCATTAAGTGCAGGTGAAATAAAATCATCTTCATATTTTCAAGTTTCCACTGTGTTCCAGAACGTAAAGGTAGATTTCACTGCTGGTCACCACTAAATCAAATGGGACGTGACACCTTTCATTCCACCACTACCCCACAAACAATCACTCAGGTTCTGGAAGTAGATTTATCATTCCAAAGTCAAATAAGGGACAAAAACATTTAACACCACCATTCCCCGCATCATAGTATTCCGAAACAGTTATTTAATATTTTAGCATACATTCTAAGAGGAAGGGAGAAGAGAATGTTCATCCAACACCAGCTTCCTGGTTGCTTGTGTGATTCAGACGCTGTTCCTTGCAGATGCAAACTTATGATGGAGAGGAAATAATGACCCTCTCCTCTTTGCATGTTCTCCTGTAAGAATAGGATTCTGTAACCAGAGCAATCTCCAGCTGCAGGATGAGATTTGCACTGGCTTTACAGACAGCAATTCTACAAGTGAACAACAGGCAGGTCTAGGAATGCATACAAATTTACTCTTTACTGGTACTCCTAAATTTCCTCGGTGCAACAACTGCAAACACTAACATTTTCCCCTAATTCATGGGAACAGTGGCACAATGCAGCCAGTAGAGGAAAAGAGAACAGGAAAATTCACTAAAATAACATGAGTTTGCTATCAGCCCTCCTCAGAGCAAAACCGAATGACACAGGTTTAACTGTTTATAGGTATGTATAGACCACAAGCTGTAATGGTGTTAGAAATTATGTATGAGGAAGTTGAATACTAATTTAGATGGACCTACTTCATGTTTTCAGCTAAAACCAAAGCAGATTTTTAGTCAGTGCTGGCATTTGAGTTGAAGTTGTTTAATCTCCAGAATGAATTTGAGCCAAGTATTTGATGGTATTCAGCAGCTTATTCTGATTTTTCCAGCCTTGTTTATGAATGATGGCAGCACTCCAGTTTTTATGGAATAAAATAGAAGTTACATAAAAGCTGCTAAATGGAATTCTGTCTGCCATTTGGTAGAAATACAAAGATAATGTGAATGCTACTAATGAATTTTAGGTTTGACATGTTGGGCCCTGTTAACAAACCCCACCCAATTAAAATATTCTTCTTAATCATATCACCAACACACAGAACCTCCCTGTAAATAATCACTGCTTCAGGAACTTACCTTAATTCAGATGAAATTTTGGTGGACGTTTAAGTACTGCAGTGTGGGTTTTTTCACTACCCTAGTTCTTGTAAAAAGTTAAGCTCACTGAGAACAGTTCTTTCTGATAAGGTGTTGGGTCACAGTTTGGTCTTGCTCATGTCAAAATAGGAGTAAAGCATAAGAAGCCCTCATCCAAAACCTAAATCACACTTTGCACATTTTTGAAGTTTGCATTCTAGGTGCATTGTGTGACCTGTGATTCCTTAACCTCCCAAATTTGATCTAAATTCTGCTGTGATATCTCACGTGAGTCTCAGCATCCTCAGGGTCAGTACCCTTTGTGCCAACAGGCTGACTGTGGGAATGGAGAGTTGCACTGGATGCATTGTCTAGCATTGGTTATACACGTTGGGACTTTCCCTTTGTGGGCTGATTTTTGTTTTTGGCTGCCACTGATTCATGCAGCTACATCCAGGCCTCAAAACATATTTTTTACTATTAAAGTGGCTTCCAAAATGATGCTACACTGTAAAAAATTAGTTCCAAAACAATTCACAACAGAATTTCTTGCAGAAAGCACTGTGAGCAAGACATATGCTGTTACACAGTATGTAAACAACCAGGCCTTTGTCCTCTATCCTATACATTAATAGCAAAGGAGTGGTCAAATTCACACAGTCTGCATGCTCCTCCCTAATCCTGTAGGGCTCCAGAAAAGTTACAAGAGGAATTTCCAGCTCTGTAAGGAGATGTGATGAAGCCCTTGGATTCCTTGACTCACTAATACTGATTTTACTCATGAGGAAATAGCAGCATCTGGCCAAATAAGACAACAATATTACATGAAATTCACTTTCCATTGTGCAGGGGCAGGAGCTACCAAGGAGGGAAAGGAACCCAAGTAGCTGTTTAAAAAATGATCAGCCTTACCTACTGTGGGGTCCTTGCTGCCAGAAAGCTAGAGCTCTGCCAGGGCGCTGCACCTGAGAAACAGAAAACTGCATAACTAAGGGGAAAAACTGGTATGATCATCCTGTCAGTGTCCCCAGGGGAGACAGAAGGTATTTGGCAGAAACAGTACTTCAACAGCACAGTTAAATTGTGATTTAGGGGCCACTTGCCCAGCACTTACTGTGAAAATTCACCGCTGCAAGGGGAAAGGCAGCCTGCTGCTACACTGCTGGGGTACTGTGTGCAGTTTAATTTGCCTCATTGAAGTGGCACTGCACTGTCTGACAAGACTGAAGCAAAATTTATTTCAAGCACAAAAATCTTTGGCTGACACATTTGCTCTACAGCAGGTAGTATCTACAGGATACTGAAGAATGAAGTTGAACAAATGATTAGAGAAAGCTTGCATTGCTTTCATTACCTTTCTTATTAGGAAATGAAATTTGCACATAAAATGAAAAGAATCAGCACAGGATGGCACTGCCATGGGTACTGATTATGGAAACAGGCTCAAACAGATATCTTCATTCATCCTCAGGCTTCAAAAGCCATTTGACTGTTCACAAATCACTGCTGGTGTTTGGCACCTCCACTTATCAGACACAGAACAGATGACAGGCCAAAGCAGGGGCAGGAGAAATGATCAGGACTATTTATGATCAGAACAGTGCCTAAGGTTAATCAGCATCATTATTTTTCTTTTCTCCCTCTTGGCAAACCCCAAAATTTCTGCTGAAGTAACTCCTTGTGGCAATGCTTTGTTTCTCTAGGCCACTAATATAAGAAACACTTCCCCTTAAAAGACTGGATTTTTAACTGGAAGCTTTCCTCATGTTCTGTGACAGTAACCAAGAAAACAAGTGGTTCAGGCCACTTTCTCAGGCAACTAGGTTATAGAAGCTGCTGACAGCTTGCTGGAAGAGAAGCTTTCAGCAAAAAGCACCATACAGTATCCATCAGACTTCAGCAGCCAAGCAAATGCTTTTTCTAACCCTATTATTTGAGAAGTTCCTGCATTAGATACACATTAAGGCACTGATGCCTGGAACAGAATACAAAAGTGCCCCTTCTGCCTGAATCATAACTTAAATTTAAAAAACCCCAAATATTTCTAAGCAGTATTAACACAATAAATTGCAGAAGACAGAAAATGATTATTTCATTCATAGCAGAGAGGACTAAATTAAAATACTCTGTCCATTTCAGGATATTGCTTATTATGAAAAAATCCTGTCCTTCTGAGAGGTGTTTTCCTACCTCACTTAGAAAAGTGGTAGGTTTAACAACTGTTTTGTCTTACAAGGCAAACTACAAGGAATGTGTATGTAGGAAACCACATCAGTACTTAAGAAACTGCCTTCATTTTTAAATATCTAGTTCTAGATCAGGAAAAAGAGAACCTATAAAGCCATCCCAGTGCTTAACTATCCTTATATACATATTTTCATAATATTTTTATAGGATATTATTTTTCATTGACCCCAAGGTGAAAACACACAGTCAAGAAGGAATTGGAAAACAGTGAATCCAGTAGTCCAAGACACCTTTTATTATTTATGATAATTTGTTGTTACTTATCTGTGCTGCCTGAGGCTTTGGGAAGAAGAATTCAAGTACCCAGCTCCTCCTCCTCTTCAGTGTTCTTCACCAAAGTTTCCCGAAGAACAGTTTCCAATTTTTAACACGGCCTGGTACCAAGGAAGTTACTAATCCACAGGAAAGTTGGACTGAAATTTAATTTATTGCCTCCAGATAGGTTTTGCTTATCAATGTTTTCGTTTCAGCAATTTGTACAGTTTATGGCAACATACACATTTCTATATTGTAATAAACCACTCTCCATGGGTTTTAAGAGAATATGGAGTCAAGGATTAGCTAGTAAATATTACTACTGGTCCCAGATATCTTTCAGTGCCCCATGACTGACAGTTTGGTATAATCTTTCCTCTCCGTCTGCCTGATTTTCATGGAGATTTTTTATTTTAATTCAGTTTTTATTATATTCTGGGATTTTTTCATAGGTTTTTTTTTTTTAAATGTGTTGCACTTAGCATACTTTAACCCACTTTGGACACTTGCTGAACTGAATTCCTCATCTACTGTGCTCTGCAGACTATACTGATCTGCCACTGTTCACACAGAAACAGTGATCAGTGCAGCAGTTTTAGTTTTTCATCAAACTTCAGCCCTACACAAGTGTGTAAACTCACTGAAATCAAGGGAAGCAGGGTGGTTTGCTTAGGAATCACAGAATATTCTATGTTGGAAGGGTCCCACAAGGATCATCGAGTCCAGTTCCTGGCCCTGCAGGGGACAACCCCCAGACCCACAGTATGTGCCTGAGAATGTTGTCCAAAAGTCCAGTGAGAATGTTCTTGAACTCTGGAAGTTGTTTGCAAATTGTTTGAACACCTGCCTCAGTGAGTGATTTGTTTTTTATTGTTTTACTTTCTGACTGCACAAAAAGCAACTTGGAAATTTTTGCAGGGTTTTTCTAGTGACTCTTGTTTAATGTGTTCTTTAGAGCATAGAAAGCCCTAGGTGAGCTGAACTGAAAGGAAGGGAAAACTGAACTGAAACACCTTTCAAAACTCTCCATCAATCTAGGTGATGTGAATGATAATTTAGTTACTTTTACTGATCTGTGCAGATATTTATCATATAGGTTAGTAAAACTTTTTTCAAAATATTATACAAAGCATGACACTCTTATTTTTGAAAGAAGGAGGAGTTGTATTTGAAGACAATGCTAAAATACTTTCCCCAGAAGATTCTCTGTTCACCCTAAACCTCTGGTAACCCCAACTCCTGCTCCTCTTGCTGAGCTCATGTCCCCAACCATTTATGACCCTCTACCCTTTCAAGGGGAACTCCACTAAAGATTTTCTGATATTTGCCTTTCAGTTCTCTCATACAGAAATTACAGAACACATATTTATCTGCCCAAACTTCCAGACTCCTCATTAGATCTCCCCTGAGTTGTCGTCTTTGTTTTTGTATATCCCTAAATTAGTTTCTCATAAGGAGTTCAGCCTCCTATAGCTACATAGGATGCCAAGCACTGAAAAATGCAGCTACCTTAACTTGACTCAGTCAATTATGCCTAATTTCCTGGGCATTGTTTTTAAATCCTCTGCTTTAAAGATACACACATTAGATTACGCTTAGGGGTTTTTTTCTGTAATATTTGGGGTTGAATTTTTCAATATGAAGGTGTGGGAGAGCCTCCTGTGGTTTCTGAAGAAGAAGGGTTTGGTAGGTGTGGCTTATCTGTAATTCAGTTCCCTTGAGTTTCCTGATTTTGATTCTCCAAACAGATTTGGAAAGGCATGAAAGTGAAGTTCTTATTAAACTATCAGGAACATTTCTTTACTTGCTGCGCTTCATAAGAAATGCAGAGATGCAAATAGTTCTAATTTTAAAGGTTAATTGCCATAAACCAATATTTGTAATTCAGGTATTGGAAGCATCAGAATGGGGGGTACAGGAATGATCTCCAAATCAGAAAAAGCTGGATCAAAATACAATTCATTATATGCAAGATGCACTGGATTACTACCAAATATAGCCACAGCTGCAGAATAAATACAAGGGGAAAACAGTATTTAAAAAAAAATATTAATTTTTTTCCCTGTAGCTGATATTTTAGTCTATGTTTGACCTGTAATTCTACATGTTTGCCAAAAATAATTGGTTTACTGAAATTCAATATTGTTAATCAGCTACAACTGTGTAGGCTAGTCAAAGTATTTAAGCTTTGAATTTTTTTTTTTTAAACATTGAATAAGGGCAACTTGTGATATTTACTGTGTTTTTACACTATATGCTAGAGAGGTCATGGTGGACTACAGTAATCCTTTTTTCTATTAACTATGTATCTTCAAAGTTCACTCTGGCATTTCTCATTCACTCGACAATATAGGATCAAGAAAGGAGGAACAAACTTCATTAAAGAGGTAAGAAAACGGCATGAATTCTCATTGAAAACAGGGACTGCAGGTATTCAATCCTCAGAGCATTCATCCACTTTGACATAGCTAATTTAAAGGAATACAGTTTTTCAGCAACACTGTGGCCTACACAAAAACATCGTCTTGTGCTCCTACAACCCACACACAACCAACCCTAGAACAGTCTGGTCCTCTCTGCCTGTTTGTTCTCTGCCTGTATGGCCCTCGGTGCCCAACCTGGTGCAAAAGTTCCTTTGCTTCCTGCTTTTGAGGATTTTGAGGATTTATTTGTACTGTAGAGGTACCACCTTCCTTATAAAATTTAAGCAGACTTTAAACTGGTTTTCTTACTAGGTTTTTTTTTTCCCCCCTCTCTAGGTTTTTTCTCCTAATCTGCTCAACTATTATTATTGAATTATTTTTTTAATTGTGTTGAGCTATTTTCAAGACCAAGCTGGTACTATGTATTAAATACTTCACTATTCTTCCCCCAGAAGGCCACAGAGCTCCTTTGTCTTAGGGCAGGGGCTCTGAACCTCAGGGAATCTTCCCACTCTTTTTTTCAAGGGTCCTGCAGTTTGAAAGGCCCCCTTTATAATTCTGGGTTTATTAAATTGTCATCCAGAGCCCAGTCCAGGAGGATATGTCAGAAATCCATCAGTACATGCATGCCACTCTCCTAAGGTCAGAATGGAAAAGGGGGGAAGAGGAGGGCTGCTCATTCCTGATCAGTGCAAGGCCACAGACAGATGATGTCAGATAGCTGTGGCGGCAGAGAACATGCTTATTTCTACATGGCTGAAAACTTACTGTGAGTGGCAGAGGAAGAACTCTGTAAATCACCTGAAAGGAAAGGGTGAGATGCTGCTTTTTGTGGGTGTCTCTTCTGTGGCTGGTGTCTGAGGAGACCTTGGAGGGTAAGCAGGAGGGGCATGTTGCAGGCAGGGGGATGAGGGAATGGCCCATTTACCAAAATGGCTCCTTCTTTTATGAGGGCAGCGTGGAAAACAAGGGCCGAGAGAGCCATAGAAGGGAAAATCTGGGGCAAATCTGGCCAATGAGGGAGCGGGGACAGCGTGAGGGGGAAACCAGACTCCATTTTGTAC
>JAWWMO010000011.1:22424953-22434995 GCA_035047845.1 Dendrocincla fuliginosa
TTTTGCTGAAGCCAAAGGAACTGCAGGGGTGGGGGGGGGGGAGGTAGTTCAGTTTCTAACAGACTTCAAAAAGGCAGTTCAAATCTGGTTTTCGTGCATTTTTTTGGGGAGTGGGGGTCTTGGGCAGGTAGGAGGATCGGGCCAGATTGTGAGCTTAGTAACAGGCAATTAGGAATGGAGGCAGGGACCCCTCGGCTGGGATAGGGCATAAAACCCTCTGTCTCTTGTTGCTGGGGGTCTGTCTCTTGGGCCAGAGAGACACACCCCGGTTTGGCTGAACTGTTTAAATAAGAAGTTTAGTTTTGCTTCAATTTCTTTGTCCCCTTCTGAATTTCATTGGTAAGTGTGAGCATTTCTCACAGTCTTACATGAAACAGCTCTTGCTTGTAGCTCTCCTTCTTGATAGGTCTCATCAAGCAGTTTCATGGTCTTTTTTCCATCTGTACTAATTTTGTACTCCTACAGGCCTCCACCATCAGGACTGCAAAAAGGGTGGGAGAGAGGAACAGCAGAGAATTTGGATCAGAATAAAGGAACTTTGGCCAAGGACATGGAAATAAGAGATACAAAGATGACAAGAGCTTTCCCAGGCTTATAACCAGAGGTCCCACAATGTGCTCCTGTCCTCCAGAAAGCTTTTATTCTGCATCAAAGAATATCACTTTGTTTCATAAAAAAAACAGGTCAGTACATTTTCCTAAAGTCAGAAGTTTCACTTTTCCATTTGGCATCACTCTGACATTTCAGGGCCAACTTCACTAGCTGGAATCCAGTCTGACACAGTGAGTAGCCCTCTCAAGCAGTTACTGAGAGTATTGCTATTTTAAGTTGAAATATTTAATCAAACTGAAAATATGCATGTAGGACAGATATTTTAAAATCCAATTTAATTGCCAGTAGTTTGCAACCTGCAGGGCTAGACACTTCACTATTAAATAGTGGGAAGATTCACAGTTCCCCAACAAAAGGCACACTATGCACAGTCTGAAAAAAATTACAAACAACTTCTAAAAAGTAACCTAAAATAGCTCCCCTTACAAGGGCCAGTGCCATCATTACTATTTCTAGTCCTTAAGTTAATATACTTTTCTTCCTATAAGCTTAGGACAGAGGACTGCACATGGTCATCTTGTGAATCCCATCCTACTACAGCAGGGTAAGTTACACCATCTCAGTATCCAACCTAGGATTGAATTGGAGACTTACAATTGTGACTTAAATACCTTAGACTGTTATCTTTAATTCTAATTCAGTAAAAATATATTTTCAAGAAAGAAAGAGACTGGAAAACTCATCTGTAGCATGATGAAACATTGGAAACAAATATTCACCTTGTCTGAAGTGCTGGCAGACAGCAAATGTAGTTACCTGGGATGGTTCTCCACAAAAGATTCTCTACTATATATAGAATAAAAAGAAAAAATCTTACTTCAGAGTTAGCTGCTGAGTAGATACATGCAAACATTTGTTTATTATATTGGAATCTGTACATAATGCATAATTTTCAATACCTTCAGGCAAACAGTATCCCATTTTAAAAAATGAGTGTGCATTGGCTGTGTTTGCTCAGTAACACCACATTTTTTTCTGCTTGGTAACTCACTTTGTTGCAAGTAGATGAGTTTGGGTAATCTTTGTCTCTTTTGGGAATTGTGCTATGCAGTGAAGTGGCAGCCAGCCATTCCATATGGTTTTCATCCCCTTCAGTCTAAAGGACCTCCTCTGTCCTGTTATGAGAACACCTAAAAGGGCAGAAATAGAACTTTTTATAGCACAGATACAAAGACACCACATACCCAATATATGTAAGGGAGGGAAAAGAATTTCAGAGCTATACAGACCATTTATTTTTAGAGTCCATATTTTTTCTTATAGGCTCCATATAAGGCAGTTATGACTATCCATTGTCTTGTATTTTTGTCTGATCAGAAGGACCCCTTCAGCCTGCCTGATACTCGTTCTGTCTGGGTGGCCTCCCCAGCCAAGTTCCCCAAAATCATGAGGTCATAATAAATATTTAGGCTTTTCCCAGCTGCTTTATAGACAACTTCTTCATCAGCATAATCCCATAATAACTCTTACAGGCCGCCCAGGAAGGTCATGGAGTTTCCTTCTCTGAAGAAATTCAAAACCCACCTGGACACATTTGTGTGCAACCTGCTCCAGGTGCCCCTGCCTTGGCAGAGGGGTTGGGCTGGATGATCTCCAGAAGTCCCTTCCAAGCCTAATCATTCTGAGATTCTGTGAAATAGCATCTAACAGTACCATTTAGCATATTATACATCAACAGGAGTTTTCCAAAGTGTCCTGATTATTCATGAGTATTTCTCCTATGTGTAACAGTTATGGAGGTAACATTGCAGTCAAGAATACCACAGTTTTTCAGGCTGTCAGAAGTCCTTTTGCCTGTCATCCAGTGGCTGTATTGCTGATATGCTGTCAGCTAGAGGAATGCATTTTTAAAAACCAGCTTCTGAAAACTCATGGTACATCTTTCATTTTAAAGTACATTCAGAAAATTCAGTTAAGAAGTGACTTCACAACAGAACCCTCAAGACACCCTTACATACCCCCTATTGCCATGAATGAAATCCATTGTTCAAGGTTTTCAGCTTCATTAGACTACAGCCTTTCAATTCCAGGGAAATCAGTGGGAAATGGAAGCCCACCTCAATGAATTGGACATGTCATAGTCAAGACCATATAATTTTGCTGGCAACACTTTGCTTTGAAAGTCTAAGGTGAGTGTTACACAAGTTTTTATTTACTGAAAGCCCAATTCATTAACTCAATAAGGCTTTTCCCAGCTATATTTTTGAGATCCTGTAGTTGGGTACATTTAAGTGAAGGTTTAAACACTAAAAATGCCCCAATCTCTTGTGAGAAATTAGAATCATCATTTCTAAGCTTTTAAGGTGGCATTCTAAAAATATGTATTTCCTTCTAAGTGCTAATAAGACTTTTTGGACCTCGTTCTTGTCAGCATGCTCTTTAGAAGTAAAATCCTGATTTGCAAAGTGTCAGATAAACACAGCTGTGCATATGTGCTCACTTGATTGCAGGCTGCATGCACAACTTTGTTTATGGGGGCCAAATCAGCTCACAATTGCACTTGCAACTGAGGTCTCCAATCAAGAGAGGCTTTACAGGATCTGCTAGATGAAAACTGCCACCACACACGCATTTAGCATACTCGACCCTACAGAATGCTGTCTGTTGCATCTTGGAGATTTGATCCCAGTGGGGCTGTAAGGTTATCACTGGGTTTCCACTCTAGTTTCCCTTCCACACTGTACAATACCAGGTTTTATTGTCACTGCTTTTAGGGGATTCATCCCAGAAGTGAAAAAGCTCAGCAGTAAGTATTACATTACTAAGTAGTACGTATTGTGTTAATAAGTTTACACACAGATTCATAACCCACCTGAACTTCAATCTGTTTTGCAGATTTTTGTGCAGCTGATGTGCAGGAGAAACTAATGCTAGTTTAGCTCTTAGTCTGCAACCTTTTTTTTTTTTTTTCAAAGAACTCAGCAGGAGTCAGGCCACAGAAATGTTCATTCCTTTGCCTCATGCAAGCTTATTTTTCATTATTTAAAATGTAATTGGCATCTTTATGACAGCTCAGCTTTCTGTAAGGAGAAGGGTTTTTGAGTGCAGCTGAATATCATGGAAGAAAACATTGAGATACTTGTGTGACCTGATGCTACTTCAGCAGGGCCTCTTATAGAGTATCCCCATCTCCCTGGGGAACCCTCAGGCAGCTCCTCAAAACAGTCAGAACTGAGCAAGTCACTTGGCTAAACGTGGTCCTTGTGGTTCAGGCTGTTTTTCTGTATCTGCCAACATCTCAGATGCCCCCAGGGTGCAAGAGGGGCCTTTCTTGGCTATGTGTGAGTAATCAGGTTGACAAAACTGACAATATGCAGCATCCCCAAGTTCACTACATTTGTAGGCTCTTTACATCACAACAGGCACTTCAGAAAAGTTAGTGCTACTTTATTGTTACTTGCCAATCTCTTTGAAATGGTCACAAATTAACAGGGATGTGATAAATTTGGGAAGTCCTATCTGCTACTCTGAAATAACTTTTAGTCAAAAATAAATACTGCTCTGATTTAAGTGTCAATTTCAAATTGCTCTTTTGCAGAGCTAGGATTGAGCAGTTCCTAAGGAAAGCTGATTAATGGCACTTTAAGAGGTGTTAGTGCTCCTCCAGAGAGGGTGGTAGAGGCACATACAGCCTAGTGCTAACAAAAAATTAATTTGCCTTCAGTCAGCAGCAGTTTGGCTCCAGAAATAATAAATTAACACAGCTGAGATGGCAGTGTCAGAGAAGGAATTTTCATGCAGAATTTTTAATCAAAGACACATGTGATAGTTTCATAGGTTTTGAGGTCAACATGAGCCAATAAATCTAACAACTTGCCAAAGCACCTGTTGTTTCTTCCACACATTCCTGTAGTCAGTGTAGGAATTCTATGCATTTAGCCAGTCCCCACTGGACTACCAAGTTTCTACCTCAAGGAAAGAGCAGGAAAGGCCAAGGTTGGCCTCTGCACAGGGCAGGGTGTACTAGGAGTGTCCATACCTTTCCAGACAGTGTCCTTACATTATTACAGGAAAGACCCTCCTACTTCAAAATGGGGGAAAAAACAAATCTTCTTGGTTGCAAGTTGATTTAAAGGCATCTTAAGGAATCATGAAGACATATCAAGCAGGCATGTAAGCAAGATTAATATGTATCATCTAGTTCACTATGTGTAGGTCTTTTACTGTGTACACTTGTTCAGCATTATTTCCACAGCAACCTACTCCAGCCCTTGGTTAGAGGAAAGCTTGGCTCCCTCATGCAGATTATCATCCAGCCTTGCTGTATTTTTTGCACCAAGAGCTATATTCTGGTTCTGTTTTACTCTGAGACCAAACAACTGTTCACAAGGGTCTGGAATGAAAGGAAAACAGGTTTTACAGAAAAGTGCAGATAGTCCAGAGACAACTGAATTTATCAGCTGAGGAGGAAAAAATTGCGAGTTGAACGATGCTGCTAAAATGTTTCTTTTGAAGGTGTCTAAAGGTTGAGTGTCCAGTTTCCAATTGCTTAGTAATTCAGCCTAAGTTCCCAGGCACTGTAAGAAAATATGAAAAAAGATTTTGCTCTGCCAGCTGCTGTCCCCACCCATCTATCAGCAAGTCTGCATTCAACAGCAACAATGTGCACACAAAGCTGATTCCACTTTCCCTGAATCTCCCAGATCTTAATTTGGTGTCATGGCTTAATTTAGCAGTTTCCCTAAGACTATATCTCCCTCTAAATTGTTTACATGAAATTATAGCAAAAATCTTTCATGCACCATGAAAAGAGAAAGAGATTCTTCAAAATGTCTCTAACGAAAATATATAAAAGTAAGTTGTTCTCTTGTTTATACCTCTCCCAAAGTTCCTACTTTGGAAATTTGTTGTACTATGACAGCTACAGTTACAGATCAGCTAGGGAGATTTCTCCATGTTTAGTAAAAATGGAGAAAGGTCTTTGCATGTAGAGGACACCATTACCAGGCTGGCCATGTGATCTCAGATCAAGAATGTATTGTCTTTTTCTTCAAACTCCATAAACATGTGGAATTTGAGAAGAAGTGGAAGTTTGGATGCCATTTTTCTTTCTTCACTCCTAAAGTAAAAGTTAAACAAAGAGTCTCTTCCTGTGGTGGCCTGTACTGGAGACTAACAAAGAGCAACTTGTTTGTTTGCTTGTGGAGAAGTGGCAGGACCAGAGGAGGTACTCCAACAGCTGGTTAGCTTCTAGCTGTTCTGATACATTATTTCTTAGTATTGCTTTCCCATGCATGCCACTAAAAGGCTTTAATGTTGTCCAGAAACCACCACTTGAACAAATAGGTCATGGAGCCAGGGGGTGAGTCCTCTGAAGGCAGCAGCAACTTAATCAGCTCAGGCACAAGCCCAGAGTGAAGGTTGGCTGCTGTCCCTTTCACAGCTGCATGACCTTTCCCACTCAGCCCTTGGGCACAGAGCCTGGGAATGGAGGGAAATTTTATATTTGAGCAGAACACAATAGGAACGTTGTTACAGCTCCCGTGGGGCAACAGCATTGCAGAATATGCTATATGAACAGCTTGAGCAGACACTAAAGCTGGCCAGTCCATTTGTTAGTGTGCATTTTCTCTAGAAGAGATTTTGGGCTAACAATTAGCAAAAATACAGATTTTGCAGTTATGTGACAGATCCCTAGCCCTTTCAAACAGCAGTTACTCAATGGGAGTTCAAATGAAGAATATTTATTTCTATCCAGGCTATTCATTATGGTGGAGAAACAAGTGAAAGATGAAGTTATTAATAAAACAGCAAGTTTCAGAGATCTTTATTCAGCAGGAGAAATAGCTTTAACACTTTAGTTATTATTTAAGGAATTCTAAGACCAAATTTCAATTAAATACCAAACAAGTTCACAGTTGAATTTCAGTCTACAGTACACAGAGGAACCTCTATTAGGGGAAGCTGTAAAAGTGATCATTTTCAGAGTACTTAGACCTACAGCAGGAACTGATCAGAAGATTTCTGGCACATACTCTGATGGCATGTACGCAGCTGAATTCCTGCCAGGTGACCCAGTTGGCAGCCATCTAATTCAGAAAACACTTTCATTTTACAGTGATTGTAACCTGCTAGTACACTTGTTTCCCAAACAGGCAGGGTTTCAAATAAATTAGGCAGCTCTGTTCTCTTCCTTCTGGGTTTTGGTGAAACAGCTTTTCAGTCCTCTTCAGATTATGCTCTAGAGGAAAGAGGGTGTAAGTATTGCTCACAACATGGTCTAGTCCACTCTAGCAGATCAAAGTAATTAATAAGAGAATCAGTTCAACAGTCTTATAAATTAACACACAGAGGAAAAAAACTAATCCAAACAAAAAATTAACAAAACTAAACCCCCCAAACAATTGAACCCTGAGAATGACAAGACTAGTTTGCTGTTGTAGTAAGGGCAAATCTGGCTCCTAGACAAGAAATGTACTAAGCACATTCAGAAAGCTCTGTTTTTACAAGAATGATTAATAGTGGTATTTTCTTACTCACTGAGTTACTGTAAATACTGATGGCTGGATTTAGAAACTTGAAATAACATGAACTTTAAAGTTCATTCACTGAACGAGGACTCACAAAAAAGTTTCAAAAACAGAACTCCAATGCCAAATCTGTGGCTTTTGTGCCATACTATTGGTAACTGAAAAATTCCCTTGGTTACTAGAGGAAATGTATCCTATTTAGTTTAGTGGCCCAGTTTTTAACAACATTTAAACATTTTCATGTAGGAATCCTCTGAGGCTGCCAGAGTTTAATTCTACAGAAGCAATAATGGGGAACATACCAGGAGAAAGTCTGTTTCCATCTGATTAATCTATGACATTAAGCAGACTCTCCAAACCCATCACACTGTGTTGAATTGGCAGCCAGCTCCAGAAATAAGAGGTTTGGGGTTTTACACTACCACAGAAATCTTTATCACTTAAAAAGATACTCAGAAGTTCACACCATAATGAAAGGTTGTGCTAGGCAGCTGCACACTTTCTGTTCAAGAATTCTCTGCTACTTCAAGGAAACTACTGTCGCCCATTTCTGTGTAACTGTTTAAATACACTATGCTATGAATACATTGAAAAGAACTAATTCAGAAGTCATCTTTGTAGTAAACTGCTGATCAAAATAGATTGTGCAGATCCCAAGACAACGTTCATTAAATGTCTGTCCAAAAGCCCTTAGACAGAGAACTCTGCTACTTGTAGTTTGGTTCCTAACCTGTGGATACACCCTGGTAAAATTCAAGCTGATTTCGAGGAGCAGGACGTGGAAAGGAGTATTTGCTCTACTTGCTTCACATAATCAAAGAATCACCTTGTTCCTGGAAGAGTAGTTGATTTCAAAACTAGTGGGTGGTTCAGTTATGTAGCTCTTATTAAATTTGTATCCCTTAGGGAAGATATTAAATGTCCCTCCCGGACTTAGGCAGATGGTGGAGTAACATTGTTTAAAGATGAATTTATAAGGGGATGGCTAGGGACTTCAGCTCCAGGAGCCTTTTTCTCTAACTGCTTCTGACCTTTGCCACTGTATATCTGTATATCTGTATATCTGTAGACATAACCAAAGGTATGCAGCACATAAAATAGCCAAATTCTTGCAGGTCTTCAGGCAGGTCAGAGCCAAACAGCCTGAGATCAGTGAGCTAAGGACCAGCGCAGATCAGCTCTGTCACACGACCATCAGAAACAGAAAGCCTGAAAAGTCATCCTTGTGTCCTCCAGCCATAAACTTACTGACTAGAGACAAAACAGCTTCATTTTCTAAACAGCCATGTGAGTGTCAGGCTGCAGGTTGCTGAAAAATGTGGTGGAAGTGCTTGACTGGAACTCTGACAGGACCCAAGTGGGAGGCACTCCTAGCCCAGAGACTCATCACCATGTAAGACTGCTCTGAAGCAGCACAGCAGGAATGCAACTCAAAGTTGTTGCAGTATGTCAGAGTCAAGAATTGGCAACACAAGCAAAATTCAAAGCCCATGAAAACTGCTCAGCTATATTTGTTTTGTTGCAGTATTTTTGAAGGTCAGTCAGCTAAACTGACATGGTAAACAGTGAAATGAATTTGGTGTGTTTCTGTTCCAGGCCGTGAACAAATGAACAAATGGAGAACACTACTAATACAGCTCCTTATTAAACTCTCAACTTCGTTACCCTCCACCTGGATATTCCACTGGAAAAACAAAATCTCAACTGTTTTAAAATCCATTTCCACAATTTCCTTTAAGGGAATGCTACTGAGTCATAGCTGTAACACTAGATCTAATTAACTGAGGCTTTGTGCCAGCACAAATGTCAAAACTGCTGATACTTTGATTTTTGGCTCTCTGTCCCCTATGACGATTCAGTAGGTAGTAAACTTAATTACTTCCTTAAAATTTCAGTATTCTCTAAAAGAAATGCACAAAGTTATTTTTTATGCTGCAACTTCACCTGGTTTGTCCCTTACTCTGTTAAGGATGAAATATCATTGCAACATTTGCACGCAGTGTACACCTAGCATTTAAAAATAGATCTGTGCTAGTTAAGAAAAAGTCACAATACACTGTGACCAGTATGTATTTGTTTTGATTAGCTGTGTACTTAATATTCTGCAAATGTATGTGTAGAATATATTGCCTTTTGTTTCAGTGCTATAGTGTAAGCTTGGACGCCAGAAGTGGCTGTAGTACCAAACCAGTACTAGAATAATTCACTTTAACTTCCCCCAGAAGTGAACAGGTACACAGTTAGATATAACACTGTTCCCTAAAGATACCTTTTGCATCCTAAGCAGGCTTATTTAATGTCCTAATTCAGGAAGGTATTCCTGACATGATTTAAAGTATCCCTATTAACTCTTGTAGCTGGTTGGGCACATCTCTAAATACTTTCCTGTACAGAGGCCAGCTTGTGCCACTACAAAAAAAACAGTCAAGAGCAAAAACTGCAAGAGGTGTGTCATGTCTTACTCTACTCTAAGGATTCATCATGAATCTTTCTACAGCTACTGGTTCAGTACAAAAGAATTGTCTGTAGATCAAAGCTTTCCTTGAGTAATACCTAAATACCTAACCCCAACACTAACCACCTTATTTGATTCTTCTAAATATGCTGAATATGCAAATCATGGTAATCACACAGTGAAGAGACAAATGAGTGTCAAAAGATTTACAGTTCTTTCATTTACTTTTCTACCCGGGTATTATGAGCAGATCTGTAGATATTTCACTCTTCCTCTCAGAAAACAATTCAGTTTCTGCTACATTACCTTTCATTTTGCCCTCTGTGAAAGTTCTAGGTCTAAACTAATGCTCAGGGGTGTATATCTGCACTCAGTAGAAAACTAATTTAATGCCTTCTGGTCTGAATGACCAATCTCACATCAGAAAAAAGATATGAAAACCCTGACAGTGAATTCTACCTACTGCTGCATGTGATAAGGCAGCACTCTGCATAGTAATAGTGAT
>JAWWMO010000011.1:22435095-22458011 GCA_035047845.1 Dendrocincla fuliginosa
ATCATGGTAATCACACAGTGAAGAGACAAATGAGTGTCAAAAGATTTACAGTTCTTTCATTTACTTTTCCACCCGGGTATTATGAGCAGATCTGTAGATGTTTCACTCTTCCTCTCAGAAAACAATTCAGTTTCTGCTACATTACATTTCATTTTGCCCTCTGTGAAAGTTCTAGGTCTGAACTAATGCTCAGGGGTGTATATCTGCACTCAGTAGAAAACTAATTTAATGCTTTCTGGTCTGAATGACCAATCTCACATCAGAAAAAAGATATGAAAATCCTGACAGTGAATTCTACCTACTGCTGCATGTGATAAGGCAGCACTCTGCATAGTAATAGTGATTTCAGTTTCCTTATTACCTCCTGGGCAAGCTTTGCACAGGGTCAGATTTTTGTGACCATTTTTATTCCAGCTCTGCTCTGTTATTTCATTACTTCATTGTGGTGATCTCCACACTTCTTATAATATGCACTGTAATTTTCATGTTTACATCAGCTTTGTGATAACATTATAAAGGCTACCACATACTGCAGGATGCAACTGTCTATTAGACATTTTAAATTCATTTATCAGCCTTTTCTAGTTATTTCCCCCTGACTTTTCAGAAACTCTTATCTCCCTAGACATGACAATACCGGTGTCAGTCTTAAAAAGCATTATACCTTCCTATCTTCCTAAACATTCAATACCAAATACAGTAGTGCCTGTGGTTTAGCATTACAGGAGTTCCCTCTCCTCAAAAAAATCTGCTTTTCTAATTCAAGCTTCAGGCATAAGGTAATTTTTTTGGCTCACCATCACCGACTATAGGTTCAATCTGGTTAAGGGAATCATTTATCACCATACTCTGATTCCCAGGTGCATAAGTCAGAGGAACTAATTATGCTCATAATTTCTTACAGTTTTGGACACTGCCCTGCAACTGCACCAAAACTATGGTTGAACCACAGTGTGAAAGCCTCACTTTCTGCAGAAACACTCAATAAGCTGTATTGAGTATACATATGGCTGTGTTCCACTATCCTTCACTCGAGCTTTTTCACTTTAGCCAATTCATCTGACTTAAGCAGTGGCATACATAGGCTGATGCAACCTGGCTCACTAGTTCAACAACAATTTATCCTTGCTAAGGACAGTAGCTTCTATATCAGAAATCAAAAATGTATGTTTTCTCATTCTGTAATAAATAGAATATATTGTGATTCACAGTTACAATGAAAATGCTGAGAGAGGTGCTTATTCTGATCCTTGCATCCAGCTAAGCTATATTCAGGGCAAAAATAAAAATATGCACTGAAAAAAACTTTGTCAGCTGCTCCCAGTAACAACAGCTGGTAAAAATCCTTTAGACTCTCTCTGAAAAGGAAGTGAAACCTGGGACATCATCATGGCCAGCTGTTCACCATCTGGGATTTGCCTCACACAGGGACATTCAGCTCTGCATTTCAGGTGGCTTCGTAACCCCCTTGAGCAGACATATATAATCTAAGACAGAACTAAGTTGCAGAAGTTAGACTAGATGGGTCATGTTTTGGATCCACAGCGTGCTCCCCTAAGTCTGAAGGAGCAGTTCAATGGCTTGGTCTAGGCACTACTCAATTAGTTCTGTTTCCTTGCTCACTTCCTCTCCTGTCCTCCCATCACCTGCACCTCTCCCCCTTCCTCAGCACGACATTAACAACAACAATAAGGTTGCCAAGTTTAGCCTCAAAACAACAAAAAACCCCAAACAAACAAAAAGCCAAACCCCAAGCAAACCAAAATCCCAGAGTCAAACCTATTCCCAGGTGTGGAAAATTCAGTTCTCGCAGCTACATTTTGGCATAGACCTTATCTTTAATTGTTCACAATAGAAAGTCTCAGCAGGAATAAGCAATTCTGTCAACCTCAAAAATAGTAAATACTTCAGCAGTGCTGTGCACACACACACATGCACATCTATTTTCGTACTGCGCACAGATTTCCTGCACAATAGACTAATTTCAGTTTTCCCATGCTTCACAGCTTGGTTTTGATCAGTTACAGAAAAGTGAATAAAATACCAGTGTTGAATATTTATTTGCTAGCTTATTTCATTTCAGTGGTTAAGGGGAATAGTGTATGGTTTCCTAGACAATACTTTCATCAAATTGCATTTCAGTTGGTCTGATGTCATCCAGAGTTAATGTGTTCATCATGAATAATGCATTAGGAGAGGATATTTTTCACAGATACAATACGGAAATAATTTTAACTTCATATCAGCACTTGTTTCAGACTTTTCAATGTAATTGCACAGTCAGGTTGTCTGTTTAGGGTTTTGGTTTTCCTGGCCTGTTTGGTTTTTTTATTTGGTTGGTTTTTTTGGGGGTCTTTTGGGGTTTTGTTTTGGTTGGTTGGGTTTTTTTTAAAATTATTATTTTTTCCCTCTCTATTACAGCATGAACAACTTAAAAGAAGAATCTGTGTTGCAAGATGACAATACGCTGAGCTCAGTTTAATCAGTCTGAAAGTCTGTGGTTTGAAAACTGTATACTCATGGTAAGCTCCTAAGAATTGACTGTAGAGGCTTCTGGTCAAGGACCTCTGTGCATGAAATCCTGTAACTCATAAAACCACTCTACTAATGCAAAGCATGGCTGTGCCTTCTCATTGCTGGAAATCTAGAACACAGATTGGGCCTTCCCGTTTAGGAAACATTCTCTGAAAACAGCTGTTTTCCTTGTGAAATAGTTGCTAAGCTGTTTAAGGAGCTGCTGTGATCAAGGCTTTTCCTTTACAGGGAAACTGTTCATCACGGTTAAGTTTGACCTGAAACTGACATGTTGTTTGGAAGGAGAAAATATTAAACCCCACAAGCTTATTCTTAACATTTTAATTCCTGCTTTTTAGAATGTCTGCTTATGAAGATTGCAAGTTGTGTGGGCCAGCCACCTTTAAAGTTACTCCTCAGAGTAGCAATGAGCATTTGATTTCCACGTTCTTGGAATAAAGCAGTTTATCCAGCCTGGCTTTGTATCAACCAGACACTTCCTGTATTTCAATGACCAAATGGAGTCTTTACAGCCATCCCACTGATGGCAATAGAGTCCAAAGTGCTTGGGCTCTACATTGACCACACAGAGGCTTGCAAATTGTTATTTTCCTTTTGTGCAAAGACTCCTCCTGAAAATTCAAACCACATAATACAATTCTATTCTTTGCTCTGATTTTTATTTAACATTTTTAACTTGGACATCCCTAAGCAATCCATCAGAGGGGTGATGGGAAGATCCAAGTGAAGGAATGAAGGAGGTCACAGGCTATATCTCTCTCTGATGGTCTCTTACTGTCAGAAACTGCAATCTGTAGTTTTCCTACTCTAATATGTGTCTCCATTTTTTCTTCTCTTTATTGTGAATACAGATGTTTCTGAAGAATTCAACCATTTTCCTGTCAAGTTTTTTGCATTTCATAAATAAAGTGATGCTTCAGTAGTAGGCAGAGGTAGTTTTGAATGGCTGAATGTATCCAGACTAAGACATCCAAATCAAGAAAATATTTGGGCACATCTGAATTCTACCAAGCACCACTGGAGGTGGGTTTTATTCACCGTAATGTCTGTGGTGACCAAATCAGGATTCCACATTAATTCTGATACATATCAGGGGCAATCAGGTTCTCGTTAAGTCTCTGAACTCTTGGTTACACTGGTTAGCAGGTGATGTGTTATGCAACTGCTTCCTAAGGAGCTGCACACACAGCAGATGAAAAATCTGATATGAAAACAATCAAACCGTCTAAGCAAGCAGAATTATCTTAGCAGCAGATGAATAAATTGTGTAGAATAAACTACAGCACCAAGCATATGATACAAAAGAAACCTTAATTTAGATGCTAATTAACACAAATGTAAGAATTACAGGGTTAATTAAGCCCTCCCACAATTTTATCTGCTGCAGACACAGGTGAGATGAGAAAGATCTTGCCATTAGATCAAATTAGCTACAAGCCACAGTGGGAAGTTCGGATAAACATTTTTGGAAGGTATTTAATTATGAGTCCTAAGTAGGATGGAGTCTGCATTTATGTTACATCCATTTTTATTATTGGACATGAAATATCAAATCATCAAGGAAACAGTCCCTTCAACAGCTATGTAATAAATGCTTCTCCTGCACTAGAGTTGGTAAAGAAAAACATTCTTCTACTCAATTTAGTTCTAACCAATATACAGGAAACTTATTAAGTTTAAATGAAATCCTTATTTCAAGCACAGAGTGTGACCACTCTTGGTACAGTGCCTTGTTACATGGCAATTTTCTTTCCAAGTTCTGTTCTAAGTTACCCTTTCCCTCATCTGTGACACCACATCAGCTACCTGAAAAGCAATATTCTCTGATTAGACCCAGGCACCTAGTTTGTTAGTCAGTGGTAGGGCAAATCTTCATGTGGGGAAGATTCTTGACTAGACAAGGTTTATTCTTTGGGAACTGGGAGAACTCCATGAAGATAAGTTTATTACAGTCTACCCTATATGAATACTGATTCTGTAAGAACCATCAACCACTGCTTTAACCTATGGCATCCTAAAGACCCTCCTTCCCTAATAAGCCAGTCTGCAAGCAGAAGACTCACTGGGAGCAGACCTTAGGCACAAGCTAACAAGTTCTAGCTGACAAGTCTCCATTGTCCACTTTTACCAACTGAGAGTACAAAGGTAAAGCAGCCAGGCAGGAAGTCTTTCACACCTTGATGGCATCCAAAGTTGTACACTATGTAAAAAACCCCATGAAATAACTAATTAGAATAATGGCTACGAATATATTGTAATTATAGGTCATTGATATCAGTGTGAATCAGGTAGCTCAATATTTTTAAAAACTAAGATCTAGAACCTAAGTTATTTTCTTCAGCTATTTAATTCCAGACATTCAGAAAAAAAAGGGTTCTGGGCCCTGGCAGAGAATTCAAATCACAACTCGTGGCTCACAAATAGCACTATTCTATCAGTACTGTAAGTCACAGGAGGTAAAATATCCTCCTTAAGAGTATGCAAAACACAGCACAGGATTTTCAGATTATTTCAACTTTGATTTTAAGCGGTAGCTGCTGAATTTGGCTTATCAATACTTTACCAAATGACAGAGGCCTAGACTCAGGGTGCACTGGGGATTTGGAGAAAGTCACAGAAAATAGCTGATCTATGATGGTCAAGGAAAATTTCTAAGCTGCAAGCCAGCTCAGTGTCTCCAGTGCAGAAGCTGTGTTGGTAGATGGGCCAGAACCCAGGTTATAAAAGCTACAGAAACAATAACTAATTTTTCAAAGATCATCCTGAAAAAAAAAAAAGGATAAAGTACCACTTCCCCTACATGGGTTCCAAGTCCAAATATTTAACAGGATATTTTTGACCATACCACTGTCCTGTACCAAAGCAGCCAAGATAGGAAGAAAACAAATTAATTTTATTTTCAAAATCTGCTATATATTTATCTAAGCTGTTTCTTAACTAGTCACTTTTCTTTGTACATTTAAGCTGGAAAGTTCCTTAACACAACCCTAGAAATTCTAGTTTAGTTTCCTGTACTTTCTAGAAATACCACATTCTGCAGAGAGGAATCAATCACATATTCACTGCTGTCCCATGGAACAGTTGCTCCAATAGTGTGTTCTGAGCTTAAATCCTAAATCCTTGCTGTCTCTGGAGAACAGCCTTATTTGAGAAAGTTTATGCTGCAGTTACTGGTTCCCAAAGGAACTCAGAGAAATGTTTGCAACTGAATGCTCAAACTACCCCAAAGTGTCACAGTTATACTCCCTCCAGAAGAGTTAATGACAGAAAATACTGAATTGAAAATCTTTATCCATTGATAAAAATGAAGGTTAGAGAGATGTCTTACACCAGGGGCAAGAGGACAATCAAGACATAGGAGACTGTCATATTTTCCTGTCAGCACTTCAGAGCTTGCAAACATTTATCTACCCATTTTATAGGGCTCAGTCACCTCCCAGAGCTCTCCCACAGGCCAGCCATTCTGATGTTAAACAAATATTGAGCTCCCTGGAAGTCAATAAAAGCATTTATTGACTCAAAGATTCAGTCTATAAACACACACAATTAGAGGACTTCTGTTATAAAACAAAGTAGAAAGAGAAACTGGCAGGTAATGGATTTAACATTAACTTTAGAAAAATTCAATCCTCTGGCATTGCTCTTATTAGCATGCACACTATTAAGCATAATACTTATATTTATTGGAATAAAGCTTATCTAGTATTAAAATAGATAAATAAAAATGTGTATTTATAAAAGCAAACAAGGTTCTACTCTGTGAGCCTTAGGAAGAAGTGGTCCTTGGGTCTTATTGGCATCCCCAAGTCGGTTCACCTAAACTTCCACTTGTTTATCATTCATATGATGTAACAAGGTGAATCAGGTGAAAACCCTACTGGTTTATGGCAGCAGCAAGATTCTACAGCTCTTATAGTTGAGGGATGTCTAGCAGACCCCCACTTATGTTCCATCAATCACTTGCACATTTTTTTCAGTATATTTTTTCCCATTTCTGTTTTCAAGACTTTTTTTAAGCTTTTTGCATGGTGATTCTGGAAAGGGAGGGCTGTAGGAAAACTTCATTTCAGCTGAAATTTGAAAGAACAAACCCCACATTACTCTCAGTAAGTGCTGCAGACCAATATCTTCCTGTAATACACCAAGACATCATATAGACCTGAGAAGATGCTCCTAATGACAAAGAAGGTCTGCAACAGAGCATAAAAAGGGAAGGGTCTCTAAAAATAGACTAAACAAATATTCTTTTCTTTAAAAACAAAAACTCAAGTTATCCGTCTGTGTTGAAGCAACATTTTTGTGCTGTGAAATCAATAATTAGCAGTAAGGCTGTATCTGATTGTTTCAAGAAGCCACAGATATATCAGGAATGTCACAAAAATGTAGAGAAGCATCGTTCATTCAAGTTCTATAGTCATTAGAAAACATCATCTTAGGGGGGATATTTAACTATGTGTGTTTGCTCTGTCTAGTGGTTTCAGATTTTGTTCCTTCTCAAAGCCACAGGTATTCATGACAAATAATTTTAAGGAATACTTGACAAATTCATAATGGATATGAACCAGCTGTAATAAAGGGAAAACATTAATTGGTATTTTGGAGTACTAGACAGCATGCACCTGACCATGGACAAAGCAGAAATTATTTGAGTATTAAAATCTTTCTAATTCACTTGTAATAGTGGCAAAACAGTTATTAAAACTTCATTTGCAATGTAGATTTCCATGCCCACTGAGAAGCTGTACAGATTCTATATGCCAGCAGTAGAATCAGTACAACATTCTGTAATGCGTTAGCGTGAACCACTTACTCTTCTTGCAAACATAATTCATCAGGATTCTGACAGTTTCCAGCCGCACAATGGATTCCTTTAAAACAGGAATTCATGTTTTTCCTCTTCAGAGTACTCCAGATTATTCAAATTGGCAAAACCCCAATAACTACTCTTGCAGCCCATACCTCATGAAGAGAAGAAGAAGGGCAGGCACTGGTCTCTTCTCTGTGGTGACCAATGACAGGACCTGAGGGAATGGCCTGAAGTTGTGTCAGGGCAGGGTTAGGTTGGATATTAGAAAAAAGTTCCTCCCCCAGAGAGTGGTTGGGCACTGAACAGGCTCCCCAGGACAGTGGGCACAGCACCAAGGCTGGCAGAGCTCAAGAAGTGTTTGGTTGATCCTCTGGGGCACAGGGGGTTACTCTTGGGGCTGGTCCTGTGCAGGGCCAGGAGCTGGACTCGATGATCCTTGTGGGTCCCTTCGAATTCAGCATGGTCTGTGATTTTGTTCTGTAAAACTGGCTGCTTTCCATGGAAGTGTCATTAATCTTGATGAATTCTTTAATTACCCACAGAAATGGTCCATGTTCTTCTACAGAATCTTCAGCATGAATGTAATATTCTCAATTATATAAGGCATCAATCCCATCTGTAGGTGTTTTTTTGTTTTAGTTTGGGTTTTTTTTTTTTTTTTTGCTTGTTTGTTTGTTTTTTAAACAATTAAACCAAATAGCTGCAAAGTCAGAGACCAAACAGTGCCTTTTTGGGTCAGGAGCCACTAAGTGAGTGGTAGCACTATGGTTGTGAAATGAGAATGGGAACACTATGACCTTAAAGGGCCATAAAGCACACTTTTAAAAAAAGAAACACAACAGATTTCTTCATCTGATAAACTTGTGTTGTCAGTGTTTCATATGGAGTCAATGAAGTTTTATACAAAAAATTAACTACATACAACAGTTACAAAACAGCTATGGCTTTATTTTACTGGATATAAGCTTAATATTGAATCTTGGAAATTAATTTTATCAATTAACACACAATTAAAATAGCTCTAGATTTATAATAGACATGAGTTATTTAAAGAAATTAGAAATTGCACCTTGAACAGTCAGTCAGTAAAAACACCTTGAACCATAATCAAAACCTTTTCTTTCCTAAAGGAAGAATCTTTTTTCCATATTACGGATTTTTGGTTGCCTCTTTTTCATTGTCTACAGACAGTGATTAGAATAAGCCTTGTCAGTGGTTGGAGAAAACACATTAGGAATGATTTTACATAGATAGGAAAAAAAATCAATATCCCGTTCCTGGCATTCAGAACTTTTTACAGCTGACCTTTTATTCCCCAAAGATGCTTTCTCTTGTTTCTCAGAAAAGCTCTTTACAGAAACATCTGTCTTAGACAAGACATTTGCTTGTACACTTAGAATAAAAGTTTGAATTTTATAATACAGAACACTACCAGCCAGTTTAACAGAATTTGTCTGCGCTGATATGGACAAAGTCTTAGTTACTGGTATTGCAAATGAATCTCCTGAACACTCCTTTTTCAAGCATCATCTCCTTTTCTCACCACTGTAACAAAGGCATGCAAAGAATATCATTTAAATCAACTTGAAAATTCTGATCTTTGAAAAATTCCAGAAGGAATGTAGCAACAAAGATTGAGTCAATGCAAGCGCAGACCAGACTTCAATGCAGATTAAAGGCAAATAATATTTCATGTTCTACTCTGACATTAAAAAAAAATTCCATTCCCCTATTTTTCAATGGTACCATTCCTTAAGATTTCAGATTCATGTATATTTTTAAAATTTATTTTTAGTTTTTATTTTTGTTCAAGAAAAAATAGTTCTCTAATACGTACACTGTGCTTGGATGAAGAGGTGCCAGGCAAATCACATCTTATTTATCCTGAGTACAAACTCCCTAGCCCAATGTTTAATGAACAGTTAAGGAAAAAAAAAATATATATATATATAAATATATATATATGTAGGAGGTTTTACTGTATTCAATTTAGGAGCACTGAACCTAGCTCTGCACATCCCCAGTTCCAAACAATCTCCATTAAAAGGCTTAAAAGTTGGCCAAGGTTTCTGTAAGTAAAAGCCAAAGCCCGGAGGAAGCAGTGTCCACACACAGAGCTGCTTCAGCATCAGTTGCCATTTCTTGCCACAGATAACTGGTTAACTGTGAAGCTGATTTGACTTTTACAGAAGTTCAAGTTAAAATTTGCCCTGATTATTGATAACTGCCAGCTACCAACAATTTTCTTGGCCCTTAAGACAAGCTTTGCCAGATTAGAATGCTGTCCTAAGATCTCCTCCCATGAATCCATTATGGAAAAGCACTATTAAAGCCATGCTACTTTTAAGTATTTTTTTTTGAACTTTCACACATAAATGGTTAAAATAATGCCTTGGACAGGTCCTTTTCAAACATGTAAGATTCTTATTAAGAAAAGTTAAGCAAAATTGGAACTTACTACTAGGAAGTTGACGTACTCAATAGAATGGCAGTCTGAAGACAAAGGGACTCAAGTCAGGCATATGAAGTCAGGCTCCTATTCCTGATAGTTTCTGTCTTGGTTTAAAATAATCATACCATATGTTAGCACAGTAAAAGACATGTTCCTGAACTGAGGCAACTGTTTTAAAAACAAATTAAACACAGTTGAGTAAACCCAGTTTTAGCCTTTAAATAATGTGCTAGAGAACTTTTACTGAGAAATACCAGCCACAGACGTGAGGCTGGAAACTCTGGTCTGTAGCTATTGCAGTCTTATTTCTGGTGGTGTGCTAGAGGAGAATCTACTGCCTCGAGGCTCCTGCTGAGTTATCCCTGTGGAAGAGGGCAGGGCTAAGGGTGGAGTGACCTTTTCCTGTGTTTGAAGTGAGTCCTCCTGCTGTCAGTGGTGAGGTTTGGCTTGTGCCAGGGCAAATTGCAGTGTTCTGCTGTTTGGATGATGGGAGATGGCTTAGCAGGTGGTATTTACTGTACCCTGAGCACCTCCACTGAAGGTAGCGTAACAAGGAGCTGTGGCTGAAGCTCTGTAATGTCTGCTGCTTTCCAACCACAGTATTCGACGCTTTTCAGGTTTTCCACTATACTGTATTGTGACACTGTAAAGTGTTTTACACCTATCAAAGTGAGACATTTAATGTAAAAGTGACTGTTACTTCTTTCCAGTGATGAAGAGCTGCTGTTGTTTATTTGCAGGCTTAAGTGTTCGGGTTGTCCTTTGACCACAGTTCCCAAGCTTGCCTTGCTCAGAGGATGAAGAATAGCAGAAGATACTGTTGTAGTTGTGTGACTAAAAGGGTATGGTGCTCACAGTGTATTTCAGCCAATGCCCTCTGGAAAGGAAAGAAATAAAATCTTATAGAGGCAATTATAACTAAACCAGTAATAAGTAGCACTCATCTAAACTCCTTGAGGGCTAAGGGGAAGTTGGACAGTCTTCTGAAGTTCCCTTATTAAACATGTGAGTAAATGGACTAAACCACAGTTGTCACTGTATGGTTTGAATGCATTCCAGTGTGTCACACAAATAAGACATTTATATAATTCCACTCAATATTGTGGGGGGATTTTTCTGCTATTTTTTGTACATGGATGGAGTCTATAAAGCATGTCTATTATTCTACTGATGTGGTGACTAGTTAAGAAGCTGGTCTGCACATTTAATTCTTAGTTTTGCAAACTGCTGAGTGTTTGCTGAGTGCAAACTGCTAGATCTAATAAACAATGCATAGAGTTCACTGATTTACTCATTTGGCTATGGTTATGCATGCATTTGTATGCTGTGCTAAACAAATTGCACTACTGGATAATCCACATACAAATGTATTCTTTTGAAAAGCAGTAGAAAATGTTGACCACTGCCACCTATCATTCTTGAAGAAGGTACTGTACACTTTCAATTACATCAGCTGGGTGATTTTAATATCAACATTAAGGGTATTAATATCAAATGATGTAGTTTTGCTACTGCTAGCAGTATGATCATTTAAGTTAATGCAAGGGAGATCTTTACTCCTTCCACACCAAAGCACATTGTAATCACATCCAGAGCTATGCATCTTTTATATGTTCTACTTCATGGGGATTCTGCCTGGAAAACTAATGGATATTGGTTTCTGCAGCAGCACAACTTGCATATTTCTGGCAAATTCTAATTTTCATAATGTAGAAATGTAAAGATAATAGGATGTATTTGGTAATTATATTTGGAATACAAAAATTATGACCTAAACCCGAGATTAGAAAGAAATGGGTTTATGGTGGGGGTGGCGGAGGGAAAGGTCTGCCATATCTATGAGTGCATTACATTTTCAAATGTCTGTGATTAGAAGGGTAGGAAAGCTCAGTCTAAAGCAGATAGGAAAAGCAAAAAGGCCAGACATACAGCCTGTGAGCTCTTTGGGTTTCTTAGAATTATTGAATGACTACAGAAGGTGTAACTGATTGTTAAATGTGTCAGAAAGATGTGTGTGATGACTAGCAAGGAAGAGGTTTCCTACCTTTATTATAATGCATTCATGCAATTTAGAAACTCAATACCTCTATTTGTAAATGTACAGTGATATAGTCTCAATATATTATAAACAGTGATTAGGTTACACCCCTTTGAAAAATGTAGGTTTTGCTGATGTAGAGGTCCCAGACATGTAGAAAACCCTGCAGTGGACAGCTGTTACTTGGTGCTGTTGCACATAGAAGAACTATTTCTAAAACTGAGTTGTTCTGGTAACTGTCTATATTAAACTAGGAGCTGTGGTTGAAAGATTGCACTTTAGCACTACCTACAAATACATGAAACTTACAAATGCAGCTTTTTGTAGCCATTTTTTTTCCAGATTATGATGAATAATTTCAGCTTAATATTCAATAAAAGTAAAAAGTGCTTAACAGACCATTCTTGTACGAGTGAAGGAATTCAGTAATGCTTCAAGGAATTTCCTTCTTTTTATTGTCACTTTATTAGCTGATTTGCTCCAACATGAGAATTAATGGCAATTCAGCTGCATAGTCTTTATGGCCTAATCATTAATTTGTATGGCAGTTACTCTAATAATAATTAGAGAGAGCTCATTTGTTATTAATGTGGGGGCAGTGAGCATGACTTTAAAATAATAATCCAATTAACATGCATTAAGTGGAAATTTTATAGTTAGCCATAGGATGAGTGGCTGGTGCTGTAACTTGGAAATCGTATTTCGTGGCATGAGGTAACAATGTGTAACAGCTACTGCCAGGTCAGGCTGGCTTCTGCAGAGAATTGCCTGTGAGGCTGTCACCACAGCTGGAGGCTGGGCGTGTGTTCTGCAGAAATGCTGCCCTTCATAACCCCCTTACTTCACACAGGCAAGTGGTTTGCAACCTCACAAGGTTCACCTTGTGCATCTGTATTTGTAATCTGACTCCTGGTTTTGAAAGGTCACGTGGTATGCCCTGTATATACAGCAATAACCTGAAATCATGGTGTTTTAAAGAACAAGCCGATAAATCATATCCGTGTCAGGGAGTAAAAGTGCTAAGCTGATGGCAGGGAGGAGGAACCAGCACTGGCTGGCCTCTGTGGCGAGTTTCTGCAGTGCTTATTCTGTCCCTTGAGAGGGCACAAAAAGGAATTTACAGAGAGAAGCATAATCTTTTTAGACATCAGATGTACAAAGTACTGATTAGGCAGGAGGGGAAAGTGAATCAGGAACTTTGTATTGATAATCTGGTGAAACAGTTTGTGCCTCCCCACTACCACAAACTCCTTGATACCATGAGTAAAGAGGAGCTGTGAGAGGACTCTGGCCAGCCTGAAGCAGGCTAACCACATGGGGCAAATTCAGGCAAGTAGAAGGCACATTTCATAACTAGTTTAATGTTATGTTTCTATCTTGAGTAGGTAGTGAATGCAGTTAGAAAGATCCTACTGTTGTACTAGGGTTACAGGTTTTTCTGGTACTGTATTAGATGTATGAAGCAAAAATATAAAAATTTTATTACATGTTTTACAAATATCATAAATCATAGGGAGAAGTTTTCTAGGAAGGTGGTTAAATAAAAAAATCTGGGTTTGCAATCTGTCCTAGTGAGGCAGACTTGGAAACAGAGCCTAGTTCTTCCTAGACCCATTTGACTTGGTTGCCCACAGGAATAGCAAACAGCTCCACATCTGATGGACTGCTCAGGGGAGGGCTGGACAGGCAGCAAACCATATCTTCCTATGAACTGTATTACTGTGGCAGGCTTGCTGCAATGACCTGTCCTGAAAGCTGGTTTTAATAAAGAAAGGTGTCTCCTCAGTCCCAGAGGAGATTTAGACCTATCTCTAGGCTTGTGGAATGCACTTTTGCTTGCACTGCTTGCCAAAAGCAAGTGTGGACCCTCCAGGAAGCGATGACTGGCAGTGGCTGGGAAGAGCATCACAGGAGGAATGTAATGTAAGCAAAACGAAAAGGGCTTGTTGCCTTTTGGTTTGTTGGTGTTAACTGGCTGATTACACTAAATCCAATACAAGCTTCTGGGCTACTCATTTGGTGAAGTAATGATGTAAAGGCAGGCTTACAGCTAGATTTGATGGCAGCCCAGCTCTAAGTTCTAGAGGTGACCATGCTTTTCAACAAGCTGTGCCATTATACATTAGTGCAACATTGTGAACTAGATGGGTAGATTGCTGTTATACTACAGAATATAGTTGAATTTCTCTTGCATCATTCCTGATTTTTCTTTTATTTAATTAAATGGGAAAAATAAATTTTATTCAGATGAAAAAAGCTTTAAAATGAATGGTCTTTTTCTGAAGTTGTGTCTTGTGATAGTCACAATTGTGAGAGCTCCTGCAGTGAGCACCAATGCTGCCTTAGGAGTAGATGCTGATGTTTTCAGATGACTGTTCAAGGAGGGAGGGTATGATGTACCTTTAGCATTACAGTAGATAACAGACTGTTTGGAGTGATCATGTAGCTAATACCTTAAGAGGAGACAGTTTTGTCTAAATCTAGACAAATCTAGAAGGTCATTGTTTCCAACAGTCACTCCCCTATGACCAGATGTGTCCTGAATGCCATTAGTCAAAACACCTTTAGGCAAAAGAAGTCACAGCTTCTTGTACTGATGAGCATGTGCTTTGTGTCAGCTGAGAGGAGAAATGTTACACTATTAGTGTGATTTGAGGTGTCTTGCAAAGACAAGGCCACCTGAAACATGGGAGTTTTGCTATTACATTTGCCTCTGGCCTTTCCGAGTCCTGAAGGTTGAAGCAGAACATCATCGCACAGGGTATCAAACAGTGGCTGTGCAATCTTATGGGAATTAAATAAATCTCTGAATCTGGGAGGTTTTCTGGGTAGGGTGCCGTTCCTTGCTCTGGAGGAATGAAAACAAAGGGATATGGAAAGTATACATAAATACTCTTAAATATTTGGTAGGGTTGACCTGTGGCAATACCATCTTTAATAATGACTGGTAGTATTCAGGCTAGTGGTGTCCCTGAAAACGAAATACCTGAGTGAACACTTGCTGTTTTCAGCATCCATACTGAAAAAGCATTAGCTAGCTGGCTGGAATTTGGGGAATTAATAGAGAAAGAAGTAATATACAAGGGCCATAAATGTTGATCTGTATCTGGTGGAAACTGGTGTCTGAATGAAAAGAAAACGTGCTGCCTTGAGTCCAGCTGAGACTTTTTGTTTCTCCTGATAAATATTCAGCCTTGATGCTTCTACTTTCTCACATGCTGCCTTTTTTTTCCCTCAGAAAAAGGTAGGCTAGAAATCAGAGCCTTAACATGTTAAAATTTCTCTAGTCTATCTTTTGGCTGTTAAAAGATTTGTGAGGAAAGGGTGCACAGAATGACAACATAGGCATGTGGGTTGTTAACCTAATTTTATCTGAGGCCAGCAGGGCCAGTCAGGTCCTGCTTATCCTGCTGATAAAGATATGCTTTGGGGTAGCATCTTTACACTGTACCTACATATTCCTGTGTCTTACTGCCTCCTTATATGCTTGAGAAAAGGATAGGGACTCCAGTAAGTTTGAATAGGGTGCTCTGCTAGTAGTGGCTAAGCTAGCTTACTGTGGCATTGATAGTACATGATGCAGCCTTAATTAATACTTACTTCTTGCACAATTCTGATCTGAGTGTCTTGAATGGCTCAGGATTTTGTGCTAGTTGACTTTCTTAATTTGACAAATACTTGGGAAGCAAAGATGACTGCAAATATTGTTTGCAGGTATTTAAAGTATGACTGCATTTAAGGTCTCAATTGCATATTTCGAGGTGGACTGGATTTCCATGCCCTTTATAAACAGTAGCTCCTCCTTGTATTGCCTTGTGTGAGAAAAAAATAATGATCACTCCGGATACTCTTCACTTTGCAAAGTCTGGTGAATGAAAACACCTTTATATCAACAAAGGAAATCTGATGTGCTTGTACTTAGCCATGGTGGTCAACCAGCCCACAGTTCTTATCTCCTATATTGTAGTGCTTGAGAATTCATCTGAGGGGTTTTGTGTGAAAGGTTTGAACACAAACACATGTTCCTATGTTAACGTGGCATGTTCATGCTGCTGCAATGTAGCAACAAGACCTGTGAACAGCTCCCTCTGACTGTATAGGACTTGTAATAGGAAGGACACTGGAAGGGAGGCAAAGTAGCCATCCTGGAGTTCTGTACCAATACCCCAGGGACATTGTTCAGAGTGGTTTGAATGACTGCAGTGTGTACGTATATATATATATATATAATAAAACTTGCAGAAAGGCAGCTTGAAATATGGCAGGGAGAAAGATGACAAGTTCTAGACAATTTCTGACTACAGAAATTACATTTGCTAACAGAATTTAGTTGTGTTACCAGGCCTGGCTTAAAGGCTGCTGGTGGTGTTCTGAAGGAAGCATGTCAGATCTGTAAAGCCTTCTCAACACACTTTGTGCTGAAAGCATATTGAACTGTGGATGTTTTACCAAATTCTACATTGTACCAAGGCAAGTGGATTATTGTTGAAGAAAGAGGAAATACTGACATAAACTGAACAATAAGTGTCAAGAGGAGAGGTGGTCCTCAGGTGGACCAGAATATTTCTAGATCTGTGTCAAAATCCTTAGGTATCAAAAAAAATTTCAAAAATCATAACTGTTACATATTTCTCATTCAAGAGGTAAGTGATGGTATTCAAGTACCTTGTTGACCTAGGAACAGTGGGACTTTATTACCCATTTCCTTCTGTCTTTTAGATTTGAGAACAAACTAGAGGAGACTTTTCCACTTGGACTACCTCACTCCTGGAGAAAAGCACTTGAGACAAGAGGCTCATCTGCATCAATCCCATGTGTTTTCTATTAGGCTGAATAGAGATACCTTGTCCTGCTCAGCTGAAAGAGATAAAAGCTCTATTCCTCCTGGTATATTTATCACTCCTCCATCAACCTCCGTGAATGTGGTAGTGAGGACACTTTTGGTTCCTGGCTTGTTAATATTTGGAGCAGCAGAAGCAAGCACATATTGGAACTGTGTAGTGTTGCCAGAGGATTTTTAGGTAAAGTTGTTGTGAGGGTAAGTACATTCTGTTCTACAGTAACCACCCATATCTTCTCCTCAAGTAATCTGTTATTTAATTTGCAGCTAGACCATTGCTGTGACTTGCTGGAGATTAGGGAAAAAATGAGAAAGAAATGTTAGATGTAGCCTTTTTTCTGTCCAGTGAGCCTTTGAAAATTGTGTGCAGTGTCTGAGTTAGGGCCAAGCTGACTTTGCAAGGAATCATCCATGTTTTATGAAAATTCATAGCCTTAAGGTGAGGCTTTAATGTCTTTGTGCTGACCTCTTAGGAAGCTTGTTTGTGAACCTCAGTTTTCATTCTGGATTTAATGTAGGAGCTAGAAAGTTTCTAGCCATACCAGTTTTTGGATGCTAACTCTGGTGATTTTGGTGATTCAGACCAGTGTAAAAAAACTAGCTTCTTTAATTTGCACATGAGGACTGATTATACAGAGATGGTATTTAGGCAGTCATGGAAGAGAAAAAAATCATGTAAGCCTTTGATATTCACAACCCTTTATGACAATACATTTCAGTGAAGTTATTAATAGTATCAAAGAGTGCTTTCTGAATTTTCAAGACTTTTGTGGTAATAGATAAAATGTGTACAATAAAATTAGAAGAAAGTAGTTGTGCCTTGTTGAAGCTGTTGATGGTGTAAAATTCTCATATCCTTTTCCCTCTAGATGATATGTTTCTAGTCTATAATCTCGCCTCATACAGGAATTGATATGTGTCTTTCATTCTTGCTGCCTTTCCTGTACTGGCTTAGTTCTTTTATACTCATTTTGAAATAAGGAAGACTGGAAAGGCTCAAGATAAGATTTGCTCCATGAATTTATACAGAAAACATTAATATGTCACTCTATTCTCGGTCGTTCTTTATTCCTCAGAGCATTTTTCAGATCACTTCTGAACACTTTGAATAATGCATGTTCCAGCAGAGGTTCATCTAGGACCACACCAGTAAACTTCTTTTATCTTGAAAAATTGCTTTCCTTCCTATACTTTGTTGTTTATCTTTTAGTGGGTTATTAATGCTTGAAGGCTGCTGCCTTTTATCTAAGCAACAGCTATACTTCTTTAAGAGCCTTTGAGATAGCTTGACACAACTCTTTGAAAATCTGAGTTTGATTTTACCCTTGTCCACAGCTGTCCTATTCCTTCAAAAAAATCCTGATAAACTTAGTTTTCTTCCTTTGGCAGGGGTATGCCACTGTTTACAAAGTTGTTTTAGTCAAGGTGTCAGATACAATGCAGAATTACTTTATAAAAGCTTACAGTATTATGTCAGTATCTGGAGTAGGTGATGGGGTGGGGACTGTTACTCTTAGAACTACGTAAGTATCTGGTTAAAGCCTGTACAAGAGCAGCCAAAACACAACTGTTCCTCCTTCCTTTTACCTCTTACCATTGTGGTTTGCAGCTTTGGTTCTACTAGCACCTTTACTTGGGACATCTTGCTAGTCATATCACATGCTTTTTCCTTCCATCTCTGAGGCAGCTTGAGCCATCCAGGAAGGTTTTTCCGTGGGCTTCTCTATACTTACCCAGGTTCTTGTCATCTACCAGATGCCTTGCTATGAAGTTCCTGGGGTGGCCCACAAAGAGCTTTTGAGAAACACAGTAATGCTCAACAAACACCTGCTTTCATAGTGGAATGTTCTATGCAAACTGAATAAATAACCTGAGTTAATTCAAAGGAGTTAGAGAAAGTCTCATCTTGGGTGCTGTTACTAGAACATGGAGCCATGGGTAGCAGTTACACTTAGGCCTTAATAAAAATTACTGCCTGTATTGAGTCATGTCTCAGCTTGTCAGGTCAACAGAATCCCAAGACCTGAAAACTAGTCCCTCTTTGAAGTAGTACTGAGTGGGATACCTAAGCCTTTACAGCTTGTTGTTTTAAGCTGGCTGTTGGTGAATGGATCTAATCCTCAAAAGCATCAGGCTTCAGCTGGAAGTTTAAATTCAGCCTAAATGCCTGACTGAGTAAGATAACTGAATGCAGAAAGCAAGGTATTTGAAGCTCACTTTCAAGTGGTTGTGCAAGGTCTTTGAGGCTCATTTTCAAATGGTTGTAACTCAGATTTATAGCTCTGTGTGTTTTTATCCATTAGTTCATCACTTTCTGGTGGTGCTGGCCTAGTAGTATACGTAGCTTCTTATCAGATTTGCTATGCAGATCATGTATTGATATTTTTAGCATAATGCATTAATTTCCCTGGAGACTCCAAAGATTGGCTCTTTCCTTGTCTGGTTTGGGTTGAATGTCTTGATTTCTGGTCAGATTCTTACTAGTGGCCTCACTTCAGATATTGTGGCAGTTTTAGGCACTGAAATATAAGAATGATATTAATCCCCTAGGGGAGTGTCCAAAGCATGGCAAGAAAGATGGTGAATGGCCTTGAGGGGAAGGCCTATGAGGAACAGCTGAGGTCACTTGGTCTGTTCAGCTGGAGAAGAGGAGACTGAGGGGGAGACCTCACTGGGGTTACAACTTCCTCATGAGGGGAAAAAGGAGAGGCAGGCACTGATTTTGTCCCTGGACCAGTGACAGGACCTGAGGGAATGGCCTGAAGCCGTGTCAGGGCAGGGTTAGGTTGGATATCAGAAAAAAGTTCCTCCCCCAGAGAGTGGTTGGGCACTGAACAGGCTCCCCAGGGCAGTGGGCACAGCCCCAAGGCTGGCAGAGCTCAAGAAGTGTTTGGTTGATCCTCTGGGGCACAGGGGGTGACTCTTGGGGCTGGTCCTGTGCAGGTCAGGAGCTGGACTTGATGATCCTCGTGGGTCTCTTCCAACTCAGCATATTCTGTGATTCTGTAATTTCCAAAACACCTTCAGATCCTGAATCTGATCTTTCTTTCCTAAGAGACAGCAGCCAGAGGACTAAGCTTGCCTGCTTGCTTTATTTCATGAATGTTCTGTTGTATATCTGGCCAGAGCTCTGATTTCTTCCCTTACTCATCTCATGAGAATATATCACACTATGACATTACCTTGTCACATGAACTGCATCAAATACAGAACAGCTGGGTGTCAGTCTTTAAGGTCTTTTGGAGCCTCAGCAAATACTCATATTTGCTCAGGAAATATATTATTATTTCAAAGACAGACCTTTAATTGAAAGTGAGTTATATTATACCTTCCAGTTAAGGAGGTTTTCTTGAGCGTGTTTTGCAGTGAATATTGATGTTGGCAGATGTTTATCTAAAGGAGAATTGACGAAATATCTTTTCAGAAGAAAAAGTGATTTGCTTACATGCAAGACCAGCATGTTCATTTGCCCTTGGAGGCAAATAAGGAACCAACCTCTTTGATACAGAGCTATTTTTGTCTTCCTCTGAACACTGCTTATCATGCATTATTTATGTTTTGGTTTTGGGTTTTTTTTTAAATGCTGTCAGCAGATACAACCAGCCATTAACCTCAAGTACTTCCTATTTAAAGATAACACCTGTAGTCAGTTCATTCAATTGTGTGGGACAGAGGCCTTAGGTCACTTGCTGATGATGGCAGAGACCTGATCCTGAAATGGTGTGTCAGCATTTTGCATCCTGTTGTGTTTGGGAGAGTACAGCTCCATGTATCTGGAATGTACTTTGGTCAGGACCCTCCTGTTCTCAGTCCTGCAGTGAGGTTTTTCAGTATTGCCTTTTTGTAATACAAGAATAGGAAGAGGGGGCTTGTTTATGAAGCAGTAGATCAGGCAGTGGTGGGAGTGGATGTGCACCCCTCTGGCAGAGTGTCTTTGGCAGAGAGGGGATACTAATCCTGCTTAACTTAGTGTATTTGCCACTTGGCAGTGGAAGCATCCTCACAGCAAGCAGCCACAACTCAGCTGGAGTTGAAGCTGCCAGAAATGTGGGGGACAATAAAAAGTTTTTTCAAATACATTAAAGGCAGTAGGCACTATAGAAATATCATTGGGCTGTTCCAGGAGGAGGATGGTCACCTCACAAACAGGGACACGGACAAGGCAGAGGGGTTTAATGCTTTCTTTGTCTCCAACATGGATGATGAACCAAGGGGATCTCAGTGCCCTGAGCTGAAGGACCATGACTGCAAGAACAATCAACTCCCAGTTGACCCTGAAATTGTGTGGGATCTGCTGCTCCAGCTGGATCCCTACAAATCTCTGGGGCCTGATGGGATTCATCCAAGAATCCTGAAAGAGCTGCTGATGTCATTGCAAAGCCTCTTTTGATGATTTTTGAGTAGTCTTGAGAATCCAAGGGGGTCCCAGCTGAGTGGAAGCTGGTGAATGTTGTCCCAATTTTCACGAAGGGCAATAAGGAGGACCCTGGAACTACAGGCCTGTCAGTCTCGCTTTAGTGCCTGGTAAAGTTCTGGAGATGATTTTTCTGGGAAGTACTGAAAAACACCTGAAAGACAACACAGTCATTGGTCACAGCCAGCACGGCTTCATGAGAAGCTTATCCAACCTGATTTCCTTTATGACAGGATAACCCACCTAGTTGATCAGGGGAGGTCAGTTGATGTAATCATTTAGAATTTCAGTAAGGTTTTTGATATTGTCTCTCCCAGAATCCTTCTGGACAAACTGTCCAGCCAGCAGCTGGACTAACACATTGTGTGGTGGGTGAGCAATTGGCTCATGGGTTGGGCACAGAGAGTGGCAGTGACTGGGGTGACATCAGACTGGCCACCTTTCACTAATGGGTTTCCATAGGGCTCCATCTTGGGCCCTGTACTCTTCAACATCTCCATAAATGACTTGGACACAGGCCTGAAGGGTTACTGAGCAAGGTTTCAGATGACACAAAGTGACAGGGCTGGTTCTGTGCAGGACCAGAAGCTGGACTTTGTAGTCCTTGTGGCTCCCTTGCAACTCAGCATATTCTGTGATTCTGTGACCTCTGCAGGCCAGGCAGGATCTGTGTTGAGGTCTTCTGCTCTGGTGTGTGAGGCTATTAGGCTAATGTAGCTGGTTGAATAGTTTTTAACATAGAAAAGCCTAGGTCAGTTTAATTTAGAAAGATTTGCTTGGAGGCTGATACCCACATTACTGACTCACTGTGAGAGAGGATAGTGGTACAGACAAGAAGGTGTGAGTAGTGAGGGAGCTGCATCTGCCTGAGCATTTTTTGCCTAGGTTTTGAAAATAATGTTAGTTCCAAATAGAGCCATCTATTCAAATTTGTTCCTCAGTATTCTGTTTTGCCTTGTGTTAACTACATTCATGGTGTAGACTGACAAGATATTTAGCAGCCCTGGCAGAATTGTGGTTGACTGATGTAAACATTTCCTGCCAGCATATGTTGAATAGCTTACATTTGTCAAAATCAATTCATCCTGGTCTCTTCCTGTCTGGATCGGTACCAAAGCAGAGTCTGTACTTGTAGGAGTGAGCAGGAAGTCTATCTGTGAGATCTTATTCACTATATCTCCTGAACTAAGTATTTGCTGTTTAGTTGAAAGTATGCTCTCTTTAATTTGGTGGGGAAAGACCCCTCCTATTAGAATTTACAACTGTTTAGTATAATTCTGGGATTTTAGAGTTTCCCTTTTGGCAGATGAGCAGTGTCTAGATTTTTTGGTGTCTCCCTGCATGCTTCCTACCAACCTGGGTGGATATTGTACTATCTGCTTACACAAGTTAGCAAGAGATTACAAGTTTGCTTGGGAAATTGTATTAAAAATACTAATTCTCTAGTTAGTGTTCTGATTCCTCCTTGTTAAAAGTGTAATGGGAAAACTTAAAACTAGCTTCTCTTGCAGTGAAAGTTGCTTTTTCTCAATAAGGGATATAAATGTAGCTTGCACTTTCTGGCTCCAGCATGCCTAGTTCATCTAGTGATTTGCAGAAACATGGTCCTGAAGCATACAGGCTACTTTACTACTTGCTTTCCTCAGTTCTGCCATCAGAGGAATTGAAAGTGTGCTCTCATCGAGCCCACTAAAGATAGACTTTTCTTCTGATGTTTGTTGAAATGCGCTTGCACTTCACAAGTTGACAACAGTGCTAGTAGAGGGGACTCTCTTTTGCTAGTAGAGGGGACTCTCTTTTGCTAGTAGAGGGGACTCTCTTTTGCTAGTA
>JAWWMO010000011.1:22458111-22496376 GCA_035047845.1 Dendrocincla fuliginosa
GACTCTCTTTTGCTAGTAGAGGGGACTCTCTTTTGCTAGTAGAGGGGACTCTCTTTTGCTAGTAGAGGGGACTCTCTCTCTGATACGGAGAAGCAGGATTTGAAGTTACCAGACTGGTATATTGGCAGACAGCTGTGCCTCTGCCCGATGGGACCAGATAGAGATCCCAAGCTACAGGACCATTTCCTAGGAATGCTGTGTCTTTAGTGTTGGGGATTAACCCCAGCCAGCAACTAAGTACCATGGAGCTGTTCACTTGCTCTCCCATCATGGGGTGGGGAGGAGAATCAGAAAAGAGTAAGATCTGTGGTTTGAAATAGGAACAGTTTAAAAATTGAAATAAAGACACTACTCCTACAAATAATAATGATTGTAATGAAAATGAGGGAGAAGAAAATAAAATACAAGAAAAATAAGTGATGCACAATACAAATGCTTACCAGCCACTGATTAATGCCCAGCCTGTCCCTGAGCAGGAATTCATTCCTGTCCAAATCCTCCCAGTTTACATACTGGGATGAGTTCTATGGAATGGAATCTTTCTCTGGCCAGTTAGGGTCAGCTGTCCTGTCTGTGCTCCCCACCTAGCTCCTTGTGCACTTCCTCTGTGGCAGAACATGGGAAACTGAGAAGTCCTTGACTCAGAGTAAGCACTACTTAGACCAACTGAAACATCAGTGTGTTATCAACATTATTCTCATACTAAATCCAAAATCCACAGCACTGTGCCAGCTACTGAAAAAACCACTAATTCTACCCTAGCCCAAATCAGGACAATTAGTCAAGTGGTACAGCTATGTGGGATAGAAAAAAAGGCCTGGTATTATGTTTTTATTGCCCCCTGTAAAACCACATTAAAATATGCAAAAAAAAATAATAAGAGCAGTAGAATTGGCTGTAGGCATGGAGTCGCATTTATCTCTTTCACTTGCGGAAAAAGCTTATTGATTGTGATAAGTTACATGAATTAAATAAGCACTTCTGTTGCTGGAGAGCAATGATGATTAGTTTCAGGACAGGGGAACTTGACCATGAGCAGAAGTTAGTGCTGTGCTGTTGGTCCTTTATCTTCATCATGAATTATGATCTGGTACTGCCCATGTAAGAAAGAAGGCTGTGTATTCTTCCACTAGGTCCAACACAATGCAGTTCTGATATTGTACTGTGTCAGCCAGCATATCCTCATGTCCCACAGCACAGAATGTTACCTTCACACAGCCCACTGAAAGTGCTGTTTGGCCACATGATGAGCCTGGGACAGTGGTGCTGTTGGTGCAAACAACTCAGCTCAGCACCAGTGTCACTGTGTATGGCTCTATACTGAGGGAGACAGAAAACACCTTACTGAGCTGGAGGTGTGCAGGAATAAGTGTAGAGCGTTTTGCTAAATGATGCAAGTGATCTGACAGATTATCTCTCACCATACAATTTTTCAATGGAAACTTAGGAAAAGAGTTTACTTGCTCACTGAATCTAAGTGATACTTCTAAAGTAGTGTGGAAAGAATTGGTGGAGTTATATTAAGATATGAGATTCCTATCTTGAATATGGTGTATAAGCTCTGGTAAACTATTTCCAAGAGTTCAGGTAGAGCTAGAATAAATGCAGGTGCAAACAAGTGTGAAGGAGCATCTGTTGCCAACTTGAACTTCTGCTTAACTGTTGATTTTTTTTTTTTGTACAAGCAGTAAAAGAGGGAGTAGTTTAGTGTATCTTCTAGCAAGCATAATATTACAGACATAGGGAGACTGATACCTTGTCATAGCCAGGGTTAATATATCTCTCAAATACTGTTGAAAAAGCTACTTTAGTAGTTGCATAGTACTTTCCTTTTAGAAGGACAAGCTTGTAAGTTTGTTCTGTTCCCCCCTAGCTTCTTTACAGTAGAAATGAAGCTAAGGAGAGGGTGAACTTTTTTACCTTCAAGATGGAAATAAGGACCAGTGAAGGGTAGCCTGATAGGAGTACTGGGCACTTGCTTAATATTATGTCGACCTCCTTTTGTGAGCAAGAGGAACTCAAAGCCCAGTGGAATCTCAATTCAAGCAGCAGCTCCTCCTCTTGCTACTGTAGGGTCTGCTAGAACCTGGGGCTGTGTTGATGCAGTAACAGAAGAGGTACTTGATTAACCTTTGCTTGTCTAATTACCTTCTGGGTTTGTGTGATTATCCTTCAGACCTAGGAAGCACAGCAGTTCAGGCCTGCTATGGTTTTAGTGGCTTTGGATCTTCTGTATCTACTCAGACTGCATGGGATTTGCAGGTATTTTGCCACTCTTTTCCTGCACAGATTGTATTGGAATATTTCAATGATCTATTGTGAACATCTTGCAGAAATTTTTCCTCTACTTACTGATTCCCTTCCTTCATTAATCATTGTAGTTAATTTGTATTTGCCTTGTTCTTTCATATGCTGTCAAATACAGATACACTATATGTCCTCTTTAGCCATTTGTCAAGGATATTTTCTAAAACAACTCTTAGCTTTAGTCTGTGCACTTGGATAGCTGTGACAAAACATGCTGCAGATCAACTAATACCTTTGAAGGAGGTCAGAAATTCAGAGTCTGAATTGAGATTTCCTCATCATCATAAGCTTTCTTTCAACATCTGGATCAAACTGTGTCCACAATTAAATCCACATCTTGTGCTTATACTGTGACATCATTCTTAAACTTTCATGATTGTTGAATCTTCCAGCATTCTCAACTCTGCCTTCCTGCGTCCTCAATCACTGACTGTTTAGGTGATTACAGGTGTATAACTTCCTTGAAATAAGACCTCTATTAGTTTTAGTAATTGTGCTCTTATGATATATGTTATTAGCCTTGTCACCTGTCTTCTAGATAAGCTGGTCTGTCAGTAATTTATTACACTGAAGAAGTGGAGCACCTTTAATAAGGTCTTGCCTTACCTGGATCAAAGCTGGGGAAAGCATTAATTCATCTACTTTGATGTCTACCATATCAATTCAAATACCTTAATGAAATTATTGGGCTTTGTTGTAATCAGCAGCTTTTTTTTGTGTACTGCAGTTGAAACCTGTCCCAAAAATAAGCATTTTGACCATGTGGAAAACTGCTTAGAAATTTGCAAGGTCTATTTGAGTTTCTTGGAGCTCTGTGGTCAGAACCATGATGAAAGGTTGGCTGGAAGTGGGATTTGCTCCTCCTGTGGCTTATACTAGGGTTGCTACTCTCACATCAGTTGTTCACAGCTCCTCTTTCTAATATGCCTACCATTAACACTGGTGATGTAAATAAACTGCCTTCAGTGGACCCGTGATGATTGTTGTTACATCTGGTAAGGGAAGGTTGTTAATTTTCATGTGTGAAGTCAAACCATTGAAGGCCTGGGGCAGAGCTTACCACAGTTCTGAAATATCAGCCATCATTTGCTGGGTGATAGGCAATGTTGTTTACAATTTCAGAATATGCCTGTGATATTAAATCTTTATCAACTTCCTACTGAAGTTTCATGAAGGATCATGAAAATCCTCAGGTCATCCTCTGTACCTAAGAACATAATTTTGATTGCAGTCCAGTCTCACATGCTCAGCTAATAAGGCTGTGTGTCAAAGGCAAGGGTAATTTCATATACATTGATCGTGATAAAGAATGCTGTGTGGAATTCTGCTGGAATCTGATGCTGTTTTGCCACTGTAATCACTATTTTAGGATATTTTACCTGTGTATTGAAAAACATTATTTCTTTATAGAAAAATATTCTGAAGGTAGTCCTTCCTATAGCTGCACAGGATTTGGTGGAAAGAGTTGTTTAAATGTTTAATACAGCTGTTGCTGTATCTGTTGATCTTGGATTCCCCCAAGGAAACCAAATCACCATGAGGGTAACTTGGTTGCCTGAAGAATTGCAGTGTTCTGGTAACAAGGGAATGTGACACACATTCCTGGACCTAATCCTAGCTTTACCCTTCTGTTCCCATAAGGTTTAGAAGTCAAAACTAGTTGAAAATTGATCTCTGCAGGCAGAGATGTGGGTTTTTTCATGCTTTTCAATTAGTTTAATTAGTGTGAAGTTCAAGATTCCCTTCTGATTTTCTAGGAAAGTGGCAGCAAGTGGATAAAAACTGGAGTTTGATCTCTTGTTTGCTTTTAGTATCAATTGGTAGATTTTTATGTGTACAATTTCAAGGGAAAACAATACAAGAATTTGCATAGAAATCGAAAACCATTAGGTTTTGTTCTGAAGAGAAAATCAGTGTTTCAAGTACCTGGGCAAACCTTGGCCTCTGGGAAGTCAGCAGCATGGTGCTGCTCACTGCTGTGGATGCTCTTGATTGATATAGAGCCATTTAGAGTGGCCAGTCATGTGGAAGTAACAGCAAGGGAGGGAGTCTTAGCCTTCTGTTTGTGCTTAGTGCCCTGCTGTGGCTCGTATGGCAAACTGAGAGCTTGCAGGCCTACAGGAAGATGTTGAGTATTTTGGAAATGTGAAGGTTTTTATGTGACATTTTCTACAGCATTGTGATGTATCAGAGGAACAGCATCAGGGTTCTAAATACTTTATTTTTCAAAATGAGTCTGATAAATGGCTTGCAGTATATGGAGTATATGGAAGTCAGTCTTTCTCAGGAGATCTTTTATTGATTACCTCAGCACAGCAGTCCTACTCCTTGCTATAAATTAACTACCCTGTTTTCTTTCTAAAGAAAAGTGTTTTCTTAGTGATGACTTGACAACACTTGATCAAGTGTGGACAATGTAAGATTACAAAGGATTGGTAAAACCATCTGAGATGCCTGACATATGATGGCTGTTGAAAAGAAGGAGTTGAGAAGTAAGAATAGGTTGGAAAGCTTTATTTTATGAAGGAAAACCACTTAGTACAATATGTGACCATTCATCCATAGTCTAGTTTTAGAATTTGTCTTTAGGAGTTCCCTGCCTTAATTCTTAGCAACTCTGTGACATTCTTTCAGGTTCTGCTCCATTAGTGTCAACCAGCTGTTGTGAGCCTTTATGTGAAGATGGAGCGATGCCTGTGCTGCAGGCTGTTGTTGAGGAATTTTTTGTACATATTCTTCTAACCAAAACGCATGGGCAGCAGTAGTGAGTTCTGGTATATCACCTTCTTGGGTCACTGAATTCAAGTTTTCTTTGCTGCTTTATTTATATTATTTAAATTCTTTAGTTTCCACTTACCTTGAAGCCAACATATAATGAAACAAGTCAACAGCCCCCATCACGTTAAGCCCTGGCATCCAGGTCATCCAACAGTAATAGGGGAGGAAGGAAAGGAAGGATGTAAATAGAATATTCTTTGGTGTGTGAAACCCCTACTACCCTAAAGTCTGGAATAAATTTGAAGATCCGAATGATAAAATCGAAAACAGCATATGGGAAGCTGATAGCACTGTAAGGGGTAGGCTGTTTATAAACATCACCTTGAAGACAGGAAAGTCAAGTCTAGAGTGTGTGACTCAGCAGATAAACAGAGGCTGCTACAGCTATCAAAACAAGTGGGTTTAGCCCTTGATTTGCTCTGCTCCATGCCAACAATTCACACCCCCTCCTACCTCCAAGTGATCTGTAATTGTTGGCATGGAGATTCAGAAACGGAAAAGCCCCTTAGGAAAATAAACAGAAAGGCATTGTTTAATGTACAAGTAAATGATAAACAAACCAGTTGAATGGTTCTTAATTCACTGCAGTGGTCCTCCAGCTTTCAACTATACATGAAAATGAAAGCATTTAATGCTAGTCTAGTTGAACTGGAGCTAATGCTAAAGTATTTCTGCATGAGTACATTTATCATTAAAATAGCAAAAGATTCTACCTGGTACATTCTATTCTTACTGTTCTTGCCTTTTTAGCAATCTTGAATGTATAAGACAAGGGTGTTCTGATATAAATCAGATATATAATGTAAGTTTGACTTTCTCACTGTGACTGTATGAAACTAATATGAAACTTCTGAACGTGGGGAAGGATGTGTGAGGTGGATCCTACATCTTTTGAGGAAGTTCTGAAAATTTCAGTTGTTTCTGATACCTATATCTAAGCAATTGTAAAACTAAACTGTGATTTAGATTTTATCCTTTCTTTACAAGCCTTTCTTAGCCAGCATTTGAAAAGTGGAGGTTCATCAATACTGTACTAATGGTAGAGTCCCATTTGATAACTCATAGCTATATTCCATTTTAGAAATGAAAGAACACTTTGGCTAAATTAGCCCGTGAGTAACGACTGCTGAAGGCAAAGCTCTTGCAAGGACTAATGTTGTAAGCTGAGCTTTTACAGCTTGTCTTTGGTTCCCCTTGAATGCATTTTTGATTGCATGGGAAAGGGGCTTTACTTTTGCTGTAAGCCTACTGATTCTAGGTGCTCTTTGGTGTAATTTATGGATTTTGGTCTAAAGACTAAATGGTAGCTCAAATAATATTTGAATTTGGTAAGCAATAAAGCATTTGTTCACTAAGGAGAAAAAGTAAGACACTGAAATATGCTTAAATTGTTTATTAAAAAAATTGATTGCTGCTTTTGCTAGGAATAGTAGTAATAAATAAAAACTAATTGTTCAGTTATTAAAACTATCCTGGCCAAAATGATAGCCAGATTCTGATGTTTTGTTGAATTACCTTTACCAGTGAACTCTGAGCAAAGCTCTGAAACAGCTTCAGGCTTTCACTGTTCAAACTATATAGACAAGGCTGACCAAAATAACCAGTGGGACTCTTCAGGCTTCTTCTGTAAAGTGTTCTCAAAACTCCTGCTAAAACTGAACTGAGGGGTTTTGCTGTTGTTATAATTGACTAAAGGAAAGAACAAAACCAGCTGTTACAGAAACAGTGAAAAAAGCAATATTCTGATCTTCCAAGAGAATGTTTGCAAGCCAACAGGCCCATGTATGTGAAGTACGTAGGGATGTACCAAGGTGCTGGTCACTGACTTCTAAAGGAACTGTAGCATTGTTGTTTACCTGGGGTCAGAATCTGACTTGGAGCATGAGGAGCTGGGTGGGAGACCTTTTGTGCTACTTTGGCTTCCACCAGGTAATAATACTCTCCCAGTGTTGTGTGAAGCTATTTCAAATAAGATAAATGAACCTATGCAAGCAACAAAAGCATTTGCTGAAATTCACCAATTCACTGAGGACTTGCTCTGTTATGCTGATATTTATTGACTGATTGTTTTTAACCAAAAAGAACAGTGTTGCACTGGCAGTGAGGCACAGGAATTTGCAATTGCTGCTCACATCCCCACAAGAAAAAGTAGCAGGGCAAACGATTAGGATCCCCATGAGTTCCAAGAACACTAGGGGAACAGAAGATTGATGGCATCTGATAAAACTTCTTCACTTATGTGACCATGGCTAACACTTTGAAGCTCTGTGCACTGTGTTATTTGAAAGTGGTGTGAAGACACAGACAAATCACTTCCCCATTTATGTTATCCTTCCTTGCTGCTTCTCAGTTTTTCTGTTTTCGTTCACTACCACCTTGCCCCTTTCAGCAGAAAACAAACTTAATGCTTGAATTTACTTTTTTGAATCAGTTCTGATTTCTGTTAGCCTAGCAAAATGAAACTGAATATTCCTGGCACTGAAAGTGAGGGACCAATTATGCTGCTTGTTCGCCCTGTATGTGCTGCAGACTGAAGGATGCTTTCTCTGCACTCATTTTCCAAGTTCCATGGAAGTGACAGCTGGAATGAGTCCTGCCCTGGGCTGTCTGTAAATCTCAGTGAGGGAGACTCTTCAAAGAATGGTTTTGTACACCTTAATTAGTTCTCTGCACTATCTATTTTTTAATGACTGGATGAAGTCTAACATCCTGGGTTACAGAGCAAAGGCTCCCTGCCTGTGGTGTTTCCAAAATACCTCAAGAGTTTTAATTAGATGCCTTCCAAACTGTTGAGAAGATATTCCTTGATGGTCAAATTTTCTAGAAGTGCCATGCTAAACCCAAGACCTCTAAACCTGGAACCAGAAGAGATCTGAGTTGATTTCTCAGAAACTTTGTTTGACCTTGAGTAGGTATCTTATGATCAGTCCTCCATGTGTTGCCTTAAGTTGTAAACACTGGAGTTAATGAACAGCAAGCCCTTTGCAGTGCCATGAAAAGCTATTGGGGATGTACTGTGCTATCAGTGCCTTGGTACAATTCATGCTTACTGCAGCCTTTCTATTTAGTACTACTTTCTTCTGTCTTCTGAGGGAGTAGAGGTTATAGGAATTTGTGTAGCGTACCTCCCCAATATTCTTGCTATGTAGTGTCTTCCTTCATGTCAAACACTTTCACGGTTCACCCCAAACTTATCAAGTAATCAAATATTTAATCGAATGCTCAGAGAAAGAATATAATGGAATTCTTTGATCTTGGGGTGTTCAATCAGTCAGAACCAGGAGTAGAAAATACCACCGAAGGGGAGAATGTATGTATATATATTCTAAATATATGTAGTTTTTTCATTATGTCAGCTGATATTTGTAAAGCAGACTTAAGGTCCTGTGCAAATGTACTGACTAAAATAGGGAAGAGGATTTTCCATCCTGTTCAAGGTAACAGCCAGGGTAGGATGTGCCAATTTAGTTTATTTGCCTCAAATTTTGGTCTTTTGACAAATCAGCCCTTTCTTGTCTCAGAAGGATTTGGGATAGAGAGGCAATAAAAGTTTAAGGGCCTTTGACATGAAAACATGAGATACTGTGATCACCTATCCAAGTACCTGTTCTTCTAATGTGTTTGTTTATTACAGGTATGATTGTTCTGCATGTGTGATAGTCAGGGAATAAAAGAAATATGTTCTTGGGTTAGTTAAAAATATTTCTTCATTTTCACAAATGTGTCTTTGCACTAAAAGTAATTAGATATGACTGATAAATGCTTTTGCCTTTATAGAGTAGTTATGAAACATTCGAAAGGGATAATAAAGATAACATGTTATTTTGTAAAACAGTTTAAACTGTTTAAACTGCCAAACATCGCACTTTAGCATAAGGACAAATGAAAGAAACATTTAACTTTACAGCTCACTGTAGCTGTGGAATCTCTTACCACTCTGTACTCAGCTCATAAAACTTCAAGTGTTCCTCAGGAAAGCAAGTTTGTGTTTTCTTGCAGTTCAGTAGGTCTCAGCAGTCTCCCAGCACTCTTAAACTAAAAATGAATTTGTCTGAATAAAAATAGTGTTAGAATGCCTTAAGGCTCAAGATGTTAGATCTTGATCATGACCTGATTTTATTGGGATATTGTACACAGGCACATTCAAAGACAAATTCTGTCTAAAGAATATAGCAGTTAAAAAATGGTCTGTGAGGGAGATGGTGTGAAAGTGGATTGACTCCCCTGAGGTCACACAACTTACCAGTTGCCATGCCAAACCTGGCACTTCCTGAGCTCCAATCCAGAAAGGATCGAGCAGAGACATGTTCAGAAAATATCAAGAGTTTTGCCTTTTATCACTTTTTCATTTTCAGAAAAGACAAATGAAAAGTGTGAAGTTTCTCCGTATGTGTGGGTCAGCTAACTATGCTTATCATCAGTGCTGGCACTCCAGCCAGGCTTGGATTTGGGTTTGCTCTTCTGGAGCTTCCAAGATGTCTGGCCGTGAGCAAAGACTAAAAAATGCCTCATGCTGACTGGTAAACCTTATACTTTCCCTGAATTCTATCTTGCTCTGAACAGACATGTGTAATTGTTAAAAGCTCTAGATCTTTTGTCAACATGTAGATACACATACAGTGATACAAAAAGAACCTTTTTGTTCTGGATGCTGATCCAGACTGTAGGTTATATGGATTTGTGTATCATTTTGTGTCCTTCCTTAGTTGGAATCCACATGGGAGAGGGAAGAGGTGTGATGGAAACCCCAGTTTATTCAGAGCCAAAAGAATATAACCTTGAAACACTTCACTGAAGCGTTTTGATTAGCTGAGATAGATGTTTCTTTCACAAGCAGATGTTCCTCCTTGCAAGCAAACTCTGCTAAATCATGTGCATTGCTTTCATGATGGCAAATAACTGCTGTCTAGGAGGGGCTGATGGGGCATCACTGAGCTCTCATTTCAAAGGAACTGAAGGCATGGTTCCAGTGGTAAAGTCGCAGGAACAGCTGACTTGAGAAATTACTTTTAGTAGATTTTTTTTCTGTATTCTACCTGGATTCACCATTGACAGGGGAATGTTATAACAGTAAAAAGGAATGAAGCTACTCATTTACAGTCTCTGTTAAAACAAAATTCTAACATCTGGAATACAAGCTTTCAGTTTAGGTTTTGTTCTTTCTAGTAGATTAAGAGCAACTTTTCATTATTAGTCTCTGCTGCCTTTTGATTCCTGAGACTGAAACCCATGTTCTCTGGGGTGTCTGAGGACAAGATGTGACTCTAGCCATATTATCCCAAACTTTGCAGGAAGAGAGCAACTCCCCACAGGTGGCTGGGCCAAACACAGATCACAAATATTAACATCTAGTTCATCCCAGATACAAGATCTTACTGAGTTTGTCACCATATGTGATTAAATAAGAAGGAACCTGCAAATAATTCATCCTAAATACCCTGTTGAAAGTTTGAAAGTATGGGGGGATGGGGTGGAAACCCTGTCAGTGAGTTACTGAATGTAGAAATGAAGCTGGCTGGTATCACCACGGTATGGTGGTAAGCCTTGGACTCAGGTCCTGCTGTTGAAGTGGCCAGGCTCTTCCTGAGCGAGTGGTCAGAGAACCCCTTAGGAAGAGGGATGGTGGAGAAGTGTTTGCTAGCTCAACTGCTGACTCTGGATATTTTAATCTCTTGTGTTGGTATCATTTTGTGCTATTCACAGCTCTGCTGGTTGCAGGTAATGGAATATTGCTCTGTGGGAGTCTGTTTTGCTGAGGATTATCTATGGTGCCTAATGCTGCTCATGAGGGGTATAGGTTGATTTCCTTTTTCATGTCAGTGTGGCTTGTACTCATTGGCTAGCACAATATTCCATATTTCCATGAGCCCAAAAATGTAACCCACTCACAACTGGAGTCAAAGGAATATCTAGCAAATTCCTGTATCCTAACTTCAGTGGAGTACAGCAGTTTGTGTATTTGGCCTCTATCTTCCTTTTCACTCCAGTGAAAATAAGTACAGATTATATAGATCATTATTATTTTAAAATGATACTAAGTTGTCAAACTTGCTGAGCAACACAAACATAAACTGACAATTGTCAATTAAAGCAATTGTGTAATTAGGAATGCATGTTATTTTCATCAGTAATTCTGTCCATGAAACTAAGTGTGCATGTAACTGGGTTTAATTGCACGCATTGGAATAAAAAGACTGACTATTGCTTATTTGGTTGTAGAATTCTATTGTTTTCAAAACTGTCATCTGTGTACCAAAATAGATATTTTAGGATTTGCCTGCTAATATACAGCATGATATTGCATAAACACAGGGGAGCAAGTTCCAGTGCAGTTACAAGCCACAGTTGGTCTTTGGAGGAATTTCAAGAGATCTGAATGTACAAAGGAATAGGAAGATGCAATTGAGAAAGTTAGCTTTGTACTTAGACTATGATTTATGGTTCACCAAGTCTGTTTTGGATTTACACTTTTTTCCTATGCACAAACAACCAGACCTTCAATTTGCTTATAAAAATACATTAATCCAGCCCTTTCCCTTAGTCCAGCTTGATAGGCACTGAAAGCAGCAACTGTGAAGGAAGTGCCACTCAGTCTTGGATTGAGGAATGATCAGGGCAGATGGCAACTTCAGGAAATTGAGCTGCCAGATTCTAACCTGTCAGTTCAGAGTATGGCCAAGCTGCAGCTTTATGGAGGCTTAACACTGCCAAATTTGAAAGATTTGAGAGGGCTAAATAAGCAACATTCCTGACAGCTTGATAATTTCCAGTCTCTGCTCAAAAGCAGATGGATGTGAAAGCTTTTAGGCTTAACATTTGTTTAAAATTGTTGACAAAACAGTGTTTTTTCATTGAGCAAATAAACCCCTTCTGTGTGGCTGGAAGAAAAATCCCAAGTCTGAGACAGTCTTTGTGGGAAATGTCATCCCAAGTGACTTGGGAAAGGTAAAAGTGCTTAAATGAGGTCTCAGACATGGAAAATGTTAGGTTGCTTTGCCCATTAGTGCTGGCAGCTTTGGCTCTGTGATAGGCAGGTGGCATAGAAACCTGGTGTGGCAAGGATTGTATGTCCATGTCTTGCTGGCTGCCAAATGTGATTTGCCAGCCAGTCTGCTTTGACTGTGGGTTAGATACTTATCTCTCAATGCATGCATTGCAGCAGCTGCTTATTAGAGGGAGTTTTCTAAAGAAAGACTAAGAAATAAGTGAGGCTGAAGTTTGGTTTTATCTTCTGTTTAATCTTTTTCTGTAACAGTTTCCTGGTGCAACAGAAGTTGGTGTAGATGTGTAGGAGTAAATAACTTTACCAGAAGGTATTGCTACTGAGGGGGCAGCTATTACTGGGGGGGCTTTCCTGCCTGGAATGAGGCATTTTTCCCAGACACGGTTTAGGGATGTTTCTCTGTGTGCATTCCACAGAAGGCTGCTCCTCAAGCACAAGAGAGAACGCTCACAGATGTGCTGCAAGGCTTTAGCACCAGAGGGGGAGGGATGATAAAGTTCAAGGAATGGAAAAACCCCTTGCCTTTGCCTTTTGTTCTGAGGCTGGTGCTGCCTGTACAGTGCCATTAGGATCTGTAAGTTTTCAGTGCCCTCGCTTCTGAAATAAGCCTTTTGAATCATTTCCATTGCAGTGCCCTCGTTTGGGGCAATACCTGTGTAGATTTTGTTTTCCAAGATGAGATGAATAAACATTTGTAACTGAGCCCCCAGAAAGCACAGTGGCTGTGCAGCTGTGTGTTAACAGGCTGATTGCAGAGATACACCAGGGAGGCAGGGCTCTGGTTCAGACAAAATGCCTCCACATAGCTTGATGAAGGTTAAGAGTTAATTAGAAGCTGCCTGTTGAACAACAGCTTGAGCAGCATTTGTGGGAATTGTTTTGGAAGCAGTTCTAATGAAGGCATGTGAAGAAATAGCTGCTGTTGGAATATGGGGGTGACCTCGGACTGATCAGAAATCTAAGACAGCAGAGGGACACAAAGATAGAAGTTGAAACCTGTTACTCCTTCGTGGTGACATCTTGGTGTTGTTACTGGTTTCTCCCCTAGACTGGAAGGGGACTAAAGTTTCTGGATGAAGTCTGGTGCAGGTGGAAGAATGTAAGTGGCAGAAGTGAATTTATACAAGCCTTGTTTTTACAGTGTTGGGCCAGTTTGTACAATTTTTTTCTCTATGCACATTGGAAAAAAAGTCTAGCTTCTATCACTTGCATCACCTGCAACAGGATGTCCTGTAAGCAACCTAAATATGGCATCTAGGCTAGACCTTGGTTTCAGCTTTTTGAAGAGGTTAGCACTATGGCCTTGCACTTCTGATATGGTACAAAGAGGTTGCAGCCAAGGTTGACTTATCCCATACTTTGACATAGTTAAATGTTCAGCTGTCAGCTTCTTTAAACCCAGACTATTAGCTGCCCCTTCAAGTTCCATTGTTCTTAGCAGGACAGGGTCCTTGGAGCATTCCATTTCATCTTTCATCTGGAAATTTTTGGCCCTGTAGCTTGCTTTCTGATGCTTTAGTATCTGGTCAATTTATACAGGAAAACTAAAGTTAAGCCACAGGGTGAAATAGCTTCATGCTATTAAATCATGCATTACAGCATTTAGTTTCTCTGATACCGTGTTTTTATTTATCTTCAATCAGCGGTTTGTTCTGCAGATGTGTTTATTCATTGTCATGAGAGTCGTTCTCAGATATTTATGTGCAAAGCAGTGTAAATGGTCTGCTTACTAACATTAAAGGACAAAAAAATTAGGTTATTAGATTTCTTGAGTTCTGTCTGCATATTCTTTCTCTGTTTCTGTTGCTGAGTGCTTAGAAAAGGAGTTGTTCCACCTGAGACATTTTATAATTACTATATGCTAAATTTTTCTTCTCATAAGTCAGGCAAAATCAGGAGACTTTGTTAATGGTGTCAGTGAGGTTTGGTCCTTTTTGTAGATCTTCTGTAGTCTTGATTGCTTGGTCTCTGAAATTTTGAAGTGGTCTGTAGCAAAAATGTGTCTAACTACCCAGAATGATATTTTGCAGGTTTTAAGAACATCCAGACTTTCAGTGCAATTCTGAATAACTGTGACTGCAACTTGAGGCACTAATGGTCTGAAGTGCTGTTGTGCTTGCCTCATCTACAGCTGTGTGTGTGTCCCTGCCAGGTGACTGCCAGGTTCCAGCATTGCATTGGTATTGCACTGTCAAATGGCTGAGCCCTCTTCTCCCTGGTGGTGAATTGCAGCATCAGGGAGAAATGTGACTGTAGTTACCTGCCAGATATTGAGATTGCCTTTGGGACCCTTACTTGAAGCAGTTAAATGAGGTCCTGAAGACAGCCCTGTGGTCAAGGAGCTTGAAAACATAATGTGGATGTCACCTTGGTCTCTGCCAACATGTGCCAGGCAGAATATATAGGAACACCAAGCCTAGCAAGGAAGACACTGCCTGTCCAACATGGGAAGGGCAGAGCACAAGATCAGTGTGGCAGACAGGGAGATGGGGAACAGCCGTTCGGAGGGGAGGCAGCTCTTCTCCCACCACTCCTCCCTTGGGGCAGATCTGCAGCAGCTGCTGTAGAGTGTCCTACCTCCCCTAAGCTAGTGACAGTGACAGCTGTGTAATGACACTTCCCAGCAGCTGTGGATCCCTCGAGAGAAGAGTAGCGTTGGGCTTAGCAAGCTGCATTTATCCATATTTTGCAGGTCTCCCTAAATAACCAGTCTCCCCTCCGGGACATTGAAATTGCAGAAGGTCCCCTCTCCACCCCAGGCACAGACCACCCCAGCAGTTGCATTTTACAGCTGTCGATGCTTGGTTAGATCTTTGCTGAGGTTGTAATAAAACAGGTTTTTGATTTTACAGATTCCCAGTTCCATTCCCCCCATCCTGGCCTGGAAGCCACCATGTCACTGGTACTGTAGGACATTAAGGTCCTGGAAAGATGGAGCCAGCCTTTCAGACTGGCACAGAAAGGTGAAATGGATTACCAGGAGGTGGCCAGTGTATCAGAGGTGGGGCATGCAGCATGTGCTGTCTGCAGCTCTGTGGGAAATGCTTAGGTATGGCAACACAGGGCAGTTCTGGTTGACAAGTTGTGTCTTAGAAAATAGTGCTTAAAGCTTCTGATCTTCAGTGTCTTGTGTTTTGTAGTACTTTGAGCAGGCTGGCAGTCTCCAGGCTATTGCTAAAAACAGGGTATGCACATTTTTATATTTTACTGTATCAATTGTAAAGTGTAGTGGGGATTAGGTTTATACTTAGATTTTCTTATTAATTACCTGTCAATTGAATCAGACAAGTTAGAAGATTGTGTGCTTGTTTCCTTTCTATTTGCTGCTATAGCTCTGCAATAACTTGTAAGTTACCTTCTATCAGTGACAGTCCATTGCCTGAAACTGCAGCAGATTTTCAAATGCATTAGATTTTACTTTCCCATGTATGCTGCCTGCCTCCTGGATTGCCTTCTTAGTATGTGGGGTCCTTCTCTGTACCTGTTCGTGTGTGTTCCAAGAAGAAAAGTGAGCAAGCAAAACAAACGTTTTGCGAAAAATGTCCCAAAGCGCAGATTTGAGAAATTCAGTAAAGTATTTTAAGATGTTTAAACCAAGATATAATGGCCTGCAGTCATCTTGCAATTGCATAATTATGAATAGTTTACATCTAAAAGGAGCTAATGTGACTAGGGAAGAAAAGAAATACATTTTTCATTCCTCTGAGTGTGTATATGAAAGATTTTTGCAAGGAACACGCCTGTGAGTACAGTTTTCATTATTGTCTATTTTATTCAAGTGCACTGCTTTGAGTAGCTCTTCTGTTGTGGGCTTATTATGGAGGATGATTCAAGCTGTGAGACAACTAAAATATGAACGTTACCTTGGAGGAAACAGAGCTCTCTGCGTGGAGTGCTAGTCTGTTGTGGTGACCTGCAATTCATTCAGAGGTTTTTTATGGAATATAGGTTTAAATAACTTCATGAGCACTTGCATGAGAAAGCAATGAGCAGGCTGTAACATAAAAAGTGCTTTTTTTAATTGAGGACCTAAGTTGCTAAAGGGGAACCAGAAAAGCAATAAAATGGCCTTGCAGTTAGGAGTTTGTGTTGGGATTTCAGAGGCCACAGCTCGTATCCCAGGCTGGCAAGCTGCATCTCTTGTGAGTTGGGCAGCTCCGTGTCTCTGCTGTCATTCTTTCCCTTTCGGTACAGACGAGTGCAGTTCTGTCTTGATGTGACAGAATTGAAAGGACAGAGATGGAAGTCTCTGAAAGCAGGTCTGAGTATATGTCTTAGTGGGCCCAGTTAGTGTAAGATGGTTTCCAACCCCTCAGTTGTACCAAGGCTGAGTCAACTCTGGGCTCTGTGTGGAAATAGTAACTGGAAGAAAGTTCTTCTGACTTCCTCATTGGCATCACACCTTTCCTTTCCACATCCCAGTCTTCTGGGGTTCATTTAAGACCATTTTTGTTTTAAGCACTTCTCTAAAGAGCAGGTCTAGTGAAATCTTTTCTTGGGGCTTTGTTCTTATGTTCAAATCCTGCTTAATGAATGGTGAGCTTTTTGGCTGTTTAGGTTTTTGTTTGTTTGGGGGGTTTTTGTTTGTTTCTGGTTTTGTTTGCTTTGGGTTTTTTTTCTGTAGGGGGGTTTTGTCTGTTTTTCTTTTAGTTTGGGGCTTTTTTGTTTCAGTTGAGGTTTTTTTTCATCCTGAAATAAAGCCATTTTGTGCAAAGTAAAGGTTTGGCTGAGGCTACAGATTTCTCTTCAGCAGGAATATCTGCCCCATTGCTGCTTAAATACCTGAGGCTTGAGGTTTGCAGGGACATCATCTCTTGGTGACCTTTTCCTTTTGTGAAACTGATCTAGGTCTAGTGGATATATTGTTAAGGTTTCATGGTTAAACAAATGCAGTGAATCTGAGTAGCAACTCTGTTTTTGTCAGATTCTCTATTCTTGACTGAAAATAAAATTTCTGATTCAAAGGCTTAATGACAATTAACTTTTTCATTGAACTTTTTTTTTTAATTTAAAAACCATAATGTTCAAAAGCTTTAAGCTTTTCTTGCAACCCTGGGTGTTCTTACCATAAGGTAGCTGTAGCTATTGATGTTGGAAGACATTGCCTGTAATTATGTTTCTTAAAACAGCCTATATTGGAAAATGGTCTAAAGAAATAGGGAATTGCAGTAATGACACTTTATCTGCTGATCTTAATTTCTGTGAGAAGAAGAAAGCAAACAACCTGTGTTCCATGAACTTGCTGAAATTTTAAGGAGCTAAATCAGCTTTTGTGTAGATTCTTGAGAGCGTGCTAGAATAAAGCTGGGATTCTGCTGAACAAAATATCTTCCACAAAAGTGAATAAAAAAAGTTGGGCATAGCTCTCTGAGACTACATAGAAAAGGTTAGTCTGAGTATTGGATCATGGGAAAGGGTGAGGGTTTGGCTGAATAGGATTTTATCTGAATTGGTTCTCTCAATCCATCTATAAATCAAGGCTGGAATTGTTTACCAGTGACTATAAGATACTGAGATATAAATCAAGGCTTCAACACTCTACCTGTGAGTATAAAACACTTGATGTTTTACAAGTCAAGGCTCAAAAACTGCCTCTATGAAAAGCTCTGAGAGATAAATGGTGGCACTTGAACACTGACTGTTTGGAATACAAAACAGGGTTCTATGTCTCATTTGGACATTAGTTCTTGAACACATGTGTGCATCACCATTGCCAATTCAAAATGAAATACTCCACTCTCATACCTGCCTGCTGAGATGGCAAGCACTTCAAAAGTTATTTCCTGCGTGCAGTCTTCTTAAAAACTAATTTCTTGGTGTGTACTGTACTTTGCATGAAAGAAAGGGAATGTTTGTTTGATGCTGGGAGCTTGCCTATTTTGGTATCCAATATAATGAGCTTTTCTTACATCATTTAAATGTACATCTTATTGAAGGAAGGTGGTTGCATTTCCTCTACTTACAAGGTGACATATTTTCAGCTGGGAAATATGTTGTCCTAAGCTTTCTAGACAGTCTGATTTGAAGAGGGATTGTGACTTGGTTGCCAAGCAATTTACTTCGGCTAATGGTTCTTTAACTTGTCGTTCTGTGGGAGGCATTGTTTGCCTACTCTGCTGAAGATTACTTAGCAGGGATTTTATCTTCGGGTCCCCCTGATTCATACAGATGAAGTCAACTGCTTGTGAAGACCCTATATCAAATTAATAGAGTACTGAAAATTCTGGGTGGAATCTGATGGATGTATAGGCTCATGGATGAAATGTAAACATCCCTTCATTACTCTGAGCCTCACTTGTGGTCTCAAGATCCAAGCACTGTTGAAGTTGTCAGTCTCCTTGAAGTGCTGGAAGAGTCAATAGAGGAGACACAGGAATTTATCTGCTTTTAATTCATTACCTCTTCCTATTCTATAAATGGCCCTGATTTGTGATGTAAGGCTCATGTGATCACTCAGTAGTGGTTTAGTTAAAATGTTATGGAAAAAATGTAATACCGGTACTGGCAGTCTTCCTCAACACTCTATGTTAGTTATTTAAACTATTTTTACTTCCATACTGTTGAAAGTCATGGCAAAGTTTTGTTAGTTCCCTTCTCAACATGTTGTTAGCAAGCCAAAGACTTGCCATTTTTCTAGTTTCCCAGGTTTCCAATAGAAACAAGAGTGAGATTTACTGTGGTGTGCCATCTGTGCAAGGTAGGAGACATTAACTTGTTTGGCTGTAATACCTTGACTTCAAGTTGAATTACAGTTAAAATTTCAGTGTTGCAGAGATGCATTACAGCCTTTGCTCTAAAGAGTTGTTGTTTAAAGAAGGTATATGAGAATAAGGTAAATAACTCAGGGTGAGTGTTCTCTGATTAGGTGCAGAACCTCTTTGAAGGAGAGGGCAACTGTCACAGTACAAAATTCTGGGAAGCCCAGTGAAATTAGTGAGTAACAGTGTGGAAACAGTACCTCTCTGTCCATGCATAACCACAGTTCCAACAGTACTTCTTCCCAGTCTTCTCACTAAGTAGTTTTCTCAAGAAGAAAACTAATCTTTCTTAGAAGTGCAGATGGAAATTTAAGGGTAATTGTCAACAAAATAGAACAGTGTGCTTTTTAGATTTATTGATGCAGTATTCCTGTGTATTTGAATGCTTTAGTGCTGATTGTCTCAATTTATGGACAGAAACAAATGTATCTCTTCTGTTCTCTATGTAACTACTATTACCAGTCTTCATTATGGAAGATGCTGAATATCCTGTGGTGGAGAATGGTTGAAATGACCTTGAGGTTCCTGCTTTCCTGATACACCAGATGAATGTTTCCTCCTTCCAAGTACTCCTTAGTGGAAGCGAAGGAGAAACCCCACTGCACTGCCAAGAGTTTAATCTTGTGTTCAGCACAGTAGCAGAAAATGGTGAATTGAATTTCTGCTGATTCTGAACACAGAAGTTGTGGGGGTTTTGACTGCCCATTGCATAAGTTCAGCTGCAGACAGTTTGTGTTCCCTGTACAGTAAAATCTTGCCCAGTGACCCAGAAAAGGCCAAGGTATCTCACCTCCAGAGATTAGCAAAGTGTTAAGGTAGGAAGAGTTCATTTATTGAAAGGGGTGGAGCTGTGTTTAGTTCTTGTTGAATAAGATCAAAGTCAAGGGAAACTAGGATGGAACACTAAGATTCGTATCTATTAATTGTTTATTCATTTAAGGGGGGGAAACCCCCAAACTGATCATGCAATTAAGGACTAACTTGTCCACAACTAGATAAAGGATGATTTGTAGCTGTAACTCAGTCTGGGTCTTTCCTGACTTCTGAATTACTGTCTCAAAATTCTAAGACTGTAGTGTAGATTTAATGCTGTCCAGATACATTTTTCAGGAATGCATTTACATATTTCTAGATTTTATAACCTTTTGCTATTTCATAGCTCAGTTTAATTTCCCCCCTCCCTCCTTTGTTCTTTCCTTCATTGTTGTTTAATCTCATTGGTGACCTCAAGCTTAGCAAGTAAATGCCAAATCTTAATCAATTTCCTACTTTGTATTGTAAATGTGATCAAGTTCCTCTTTTTCAGAAGATCTCTTTAGTTAAGAGTACATATTTTTATAATTGCTACATGAAACCTATAATAATAGGTATAACTTTTAACCCTTTCTTGTTGCTTGTTTGCAGCTTATGGATATGTAAATTTTCTGTTTCCATAATGTTTCTCAGATCATCTGAACTGAATTTAAAGCAGGAGGCAAAATGTACATGCAGATTCTTCCTTGCAGTAAGGCTGCCAAGCTCATGTCATGTGTGCAAAGTCATTTTAATATTGAAAGGTATCTGAAGAGCATGGCAGCAGCTCTGCCACCTTTTTCCTTCCCCTTTGCTCCCACTTATGTGGTTAATATTAGGGGTATGGCTAAGTTTCTGGGCATCCTGATCCCTCAGGCTCTAAAAGCTGTTAGTTACTGTGCTGAAGATGAAGAAGGAACACTTTCATACCAGCTCAAATAAGCACGGTATTTCTGCAACTGTGTTTACAAAAGGATTTATGCTGAACTCTATTATCACAGTTTAAGAGTCATCCTAGTAAATTTAGGAGTCATTCAGGAAGGCTGTGCTAATTGTATTTGCTGTAAGTGATGCAGAATTAAAAAACAAACAAAACCCAAAAAAACCCCAAACATCCCCACAACTCATAGAAGGCAATCAAAACAACAGTTGCAGCTGAAACTTAAAAATTCATAGCCTGAAATACCATTTCTTCACAAGAGGAGGGAAAAGGTCTCTGTTTAAAGTCATGGTTGCTCTTGTTAGAAAAAGATAGCTCAGAGGAGTGCTTGTTCTCCTGCACTTTTCCCAGGGAGGTGTGGTTTTAGAAAGAGCAATTTTTCAGCTGCTGTATCACAAATCTCAGTAAGACAGGCTCGGAAGGAAGAGGCAAAGAACACTTCTTATTCTTAGGTTGCTCAGAGGTGGTATTTTTATGGTGTTTTTTGAGAACTTAGTTAATTATGCCACCATGATCTACCTGGTTCTTTGCATTGTGGAACAATAATAGAATGCTACTGAAGCAATTTTAAAAGCAGAGGGTGTTTTTTTTCTTATTCACTACAAGTAAAGGGGTGGTTGTTGTTTTTTTCAGCAAGTGCAGTGTTCTTCATGTTTCTGCCTCAGGTTCAAACTGAGGATATTGAGCAATTGCATGAACCAATTTAGACCCTACTGCAAGGTTGCCTCATTTCCTTCTGGCACATTTGAGTCCTCACCTAGAATTTCTACCTGAAGAAGACTGATGACCTGCTGGCATCCTTATGCTGGTAATCCTTTTTCCTTGTTTTGGGTTTTTATTTTCCCTGTGAGAACACTATCAGAGAATTAGCTAGCACTCATGCACACAAATTACAACTGTCTCTAAATATAAATGTAGGTTCGGTGGTTTTCCCGTTTGAATTTTTGAATTAACTCTCTCCCCTACTTCCCCCAGGCTTTTAGTGTCTAAATTTGAGTTAGCTTGCTAAGAATCTATGCTAATGTCATCTTGTATTTATGGGCTCAAGTGTATTTATGCAGTATAGGTTAATTCAGATTAGCCCAACTGTTCCAGCCATTGGTGTTCACCACTAGGAAAATCTCATTCAGCTGCCACAGTGCGGTTCTATTAGTGCAACTACTGAAGCATGAAATAGCCCCCTCAGCCCTAGTTAAAAAGGAAGCTGCAAGAAAGACCTCAAAAGCAGAGTTTTTGTTTTCAGTGTAGCTTTACCAAAAATGCAAAGGCATGAGTGGCTTTATGAGCCTCATCCCTCCTCTGTGTGGTTATTAATCTGGGAGTTCTGTAACCATGCAACACCCCTGACAGTGCTGTCTAAACATATTGGGAGAATTAAGGTAGAATTTTACTTGTACATCGTTCTAACAGTTAAAGAATTATGCACTTTATGGCGAATTTAGTTCCTCAGTCTGAAGCACATTTTGTTTGGAGTCCTTAAGTGCCTGTCCTCCAATGACCAATGCACAGTCCAGATGCATTGTAAGAGCTTGCAAATCAGTTAAACTTTGGGGGTTTTTTAACTAAGTAACTCTAGCACGCTATCCATGATCACTTGTGTTCAGAGAATGAGTGAGCTGGATCTTCCACTGAAGTATGCAAATATTTGACATTGCCAGTAAGAGGAGGTTAACAGCCTTCTCTTGTTTTAGCTAGTTGAAATAGGAAAAGTTTGGTGGGTTTATACATCAGAGTTATCTAAAACAGGATTACTGCTGTACCTCTTAGCAGGCAGTTGGAATTGGCTTGGGAATTCTTTTGCAGCAGTACTGGGAGATGTCTCATAAGGAAATAGTAACATGTGATGGGGAGCAACAACTGAAGTTCCTGCCATGGTTCCGTGTGACAGCCCCTCAGGAGGATGCATAACACAGACAACTGAGTGCATTTAAGCCATGTTTTATCTAGTCTTGTGTGGAGTTGTGAATAGTTATTCTCATGAGCTCAGTGCCACAGCAGGATGCCTCCAGAGCACTGGGTGCCTGGTCTTGACCTCAGATTAGAGATCTCATGCCTCTGTTAGACAGTGGAGCTGCTTTATCTTTTATTTTTGTTTTCCTTCTAGCACAGTTTGCTTCCTTGGGAAGACTCGTGCAGCCTTTCCAGCACAAGCATGAGCACTAACCTGGACAAAGCTTATCTAACTGCTCTGTGCAGGCACAGGACTTTCCTGGTAAGAAGCCCTTTTTAGACTTTGGGTCTGTTTTTCAGCTTGAATGACATGAGTTGAATATTCTGCAGCTTTTGCCATTCAACCCTCCTGTAAGTGTTAAAGTAAGATGAATCAACTTTTTTCCTACCTCTCCTTTTCCCCAGCTAGAAATGGACTGATTGTGCAAACCTGGTAAAGAAAATTCACATGCAGTGCATGACAAGTTTTGCCTGTGTATGTATTTCTATGTCTGCAAGTAATGACAGAGCCATATGCATGGTACTGAAGGCAACATTTTCTCTCTAGGGACCTGTCCTTTGTAGTTTATGAAATCAACCTTTGTGTAAATGTGCGAAAAGCTACAGGAGATTTTTGTTCCCATGGGAAATCAGGTTTCTTTTCCAGTACTGGAAGATGAAAAGACAGCAAAATCCAAGGTTAGAGGGGAAAATAAAGCTCATTTTGAGTAAAACAATGCAAATACTGTAAAATTTCAACTAAAAAAGGAGTTGTTGCCTGTAGAGAGTACTGTTATACTGCCTTGCTGCAAGGTGAGATAGAAAACAACAGCCTCATGTCTGATTTTTTTTTTCTTTTATGTGAGAAGTAAGGACTTTACCTAAACCACTTAAATGAAGGCTTTTTGCCCTTTAATTCTTCACATTGATGTCTTGAAGTCAGCAACAATCACGTAATAAAGTAAACGGAGAGAAAATGAGGAGATCTAATTGATTTCTCAGTTGTAGTGCTAAATCCAGCTCACATTTAATTATTCCTCTGATAATAAAACAGCCACTATTGTTTTTCTTCTAATGTTCTTTGAGTGGAGTTGGCTGTATCAAGATGTTTCAGGCAAAATCCAGTCCCTACTACTTCATATACCTTACAGCTGACTCATCACTGAGGCCTTTGAGCTACTGTATGGCAAAGGGAGCTGATAAGCTGATTACTGAGAGTGCAGAAAATTAATGTTTTTAGGTTCTGAGCAGAGATATAAAGGCTTCCTGAAGATGTGTTGATGTGATGTTCTTTCTTGGCCTTATCAAATTGTTGGTGAAACTGCCCCTTCTGTACTGAACCATGATGTAATCCTGTTCTGCTGTGAAAGACCTGAGCTCTTGACTTGGTTGGTTTTTGCCAAGTATTCTGTAACACACAACTGTTGATGCCACTGAGAATTCAGCAGCTGGTCACTGGTTGATAGGACTTTAATAGTGTCTTAATTATCCCCCAGAAGAGACATCTTTGCTTTAATAAATGTCCATGCAAATACTATTAGTTCATAGCCTTTAAGGTCTGCCTGTGTAAGCTGCAGTTCAAGGAGGTCTCAGACACTTCCAGAACTGTGAGATGTCTCAGCCAGCACTAATATAGCAAGTCTGAGAAGGTTTCATGGTTGTTAGGAAGAACTTGCATCAAAATGGCACAGGAAGAGAGGGAAGAAGGGATGTGATGCACCCAAGGTTGCAGAGGTCTCTGACAAATGCTCCTTCCTAGATCAACTGTTGTCCTGTCCTTTCATGTTCTCAGAAGATTTCTGAAACACTAATTAGGAGAAGACATTTTTATTATCTAAACTGGGGTACTCCACACATTTTGTAGGTGTCCAAAGTAAGCACTGATCAAATTATATTGATGGTTAATTAATAGACATATCTTATGGACAAGCTGATTGATGAAAGAAAATTAGTAATAGGACCAAGGCAAAATTTTCTGGAATTATATAAATTCTTTTAATACAAACCAACACCTCCATGCCCTACCAATGCCTACACCCTATCTCCAAAAAGAAAAAAAAGATGACTACAGACCATTATGTTTCAGGTAACTGATGCTTTAAGATCTATCACAATTTGAATTTCATTCAATCTTAGTATCCACATCAAAGCTGATGTATCAGAATGGCAATCTCAATCCCCTCTCAAAAGCTGCCCTAGAAAAGTAATTTTTCTAATCAGTGTTTTCAGGTAATCAAGTTTTCAGGTACTTGAAAGTAATAAACATTGAAGGGGCAAAGGGAATGTCCAGAACCACCAATAATAAACTTTTCTTTATGTAACTGCTAACTGGATTCTTTCCATAAGTCATGCAGGCTAAATTGATTGGTATGAAATGTGTGAAGCTGCAGCTCTTTTTGGATGGGGATGGTGGAAAGAAGGAACTCTGCTTACTATGAAAGCTGACAGCTTGCACATCAGTCTGAAATCTGAATTGCAACACATCTGCTCTCTAAACACAAGAGTGGTTTGATGGTGTCATTTTGAAACTCCGCAGCTCCTATGTGAAATAGGAAAAGTAAGTAAGTCAGGTTATAAATTAAAGCATAGAATGGGCAGTAGGTTCCTCTTGTAATGCTTAGTCTCAGTTCACGCTTAACCTGCAGCTCAGTTCATGGTGCAATGTTCTTTTTGTCTTATTTCACCATCCTCTAAGGGACATACAAGTTGTAAAATTGTTCATATTAGTTTGGCCTAAGAAACTTGCATTTGTTCACATGAAACTTTTTCATCCGATAACAGCGATGTTAGCATTTTACTGACTGATACTATCTCTGCTCTACAATGTAAGAATTCATTTTTCTGTGTGACCTTTGCATCATGTGGGACAACTGCGCTTTTCACAGTGAAAACAGTCATACATTCACCTTTTGCTTTTTAGAGCCACAGGCCCTGTCAAATTACTGGAGTGTTAGAATCTGAGAGAGATGAGTGTCTGTCACCAGTAGATATGTGTTGATATAAAGACTGGAAAGAAAAGCTATAGTAACACTGAGTTCTGAAATTGTAGGGGAGCTGGAAATGGTAGGGATGTCTGTTTGCCACTTCCTCTGGCCCTCTGCTCAAAGCAGATTCAGTAAGAGCAGGCTGCTCAGCACCCTGTCCAGTCAGGTTTGGGAGATCACACAGCCTTCCTGGGCCCTTGTTTCATTACATCCCCACGTTTGTAGTCACTTTTTTACTAGGAATAGACTTAATTTATAACTAAGATAATGCCAGATAAATGAATCACATTAATACTGCTTTTGTTTTACCTAAATCCATGTATTGTGCATTTCTTGTTTGAATGCAAGTAACAGTGCAGAGCCCTGATTTTTTTGGCCATAGCTCAGCCTAAAGCAAAGCAGTCTGTTCTTTTCAGACTACAGAAATTGTTCATATAGGATTTATATATATGGAGATTGTTGACTTGAGTTTTTTTTTGTTTGTGGGATGGATCCTTGATTTTTTTTTTTTGGAAGCATTATCTTGTGTGGGTTATTTGACCTTTACTTAATACTGGAACAGGTCACAGTTGTTTTTCAGATGGCAATCAAATGTCTGACAATCTCAGTTGTGTAGTCCATTTGCACTGGTCCAGGTAATACAGAAATGAATTGTTTGTGCCTGGAGATACAGCTACCTCATTTACTACCAGTCTATTTAGCAAGAGATGTTTACAAAGCTCAAAAATTCTTTCAATTCTGAAATATTAAATCAGTACTGACTCATAGGAGGTATTTTGGACCCATTCTTCTAGGTGTGGATCAGGATAGTCTTGACACTGAAAAAATATTTTATTTCCAGTGTTTTGCTGTTCTATAAAATATCCTCTAATGAGAGAATGAGACAGTAGAAGTGATCTAGGTGACCATTTGACACTGAAATAAAATAGGGATTTATTAAGTGTTTATGTGAGGCTCAGGGGTTTTTAATAATTTTTTCTTCTAATCCGGTTAGCTTCTTCAAACACTCCACCATGTACTGATGCTACTGCCAAAGTGCAGAAAAGTGAAGTAGCATGTATTTCCTCTTAGCTTCAAGAAAGAATTTTTCTTTGAGTGTAAGAGGGCACAGGTTCCAGCAAAACAGGCTGAGAAACTAGCCTGAGGGCTTGTGTAATGTATAAAAATACTGTGCTCTGCAATAGAACCAACCTGCAAATTTAGCTCTAAATATCAAAGAAGTGGTGGAAGGAGCCACATATGGGGAGAGGTGATGTGATGCCTTGTTGGGAGGAAGGTGTTTCTATTAGTTCCTGTTTTTGAAGTGACTAATTTTGGAGCATGGGAAGCAAGACTGCTTCAGGAGTGGGCTGTGTGGCCAGGGAATCTGGAGGTGCCAAATGCAGAACACTGGTGCTGTTGCAGGTCCTGTCTGGCCATGCTCTGATAAGGGCATGAGTAAGATTCATGTCTTTCTCTTAAAAGCTTGAGTCACTTTGAAGGCAAATTTATTGCTTTCACCCTGTGGATTAGGACTGATGAAGTATTTTGAACTGTCATATGCATACTTTCTTACCCTTTAAATTTTTTTTAAAGGATTAAAACATTAAACATGTTTACCATAATGAAGCATCAATGAAGCTAGAATAACAAAGCTTGAAGGGTTTGTGTTCTGGTAGTTATGAGCTTTCTGCTTCTGAAAAGATAAGGTGCTTTCTTGCTAAGTACAATTAACTGAATGTTAATGTTTGTGTGCTTGATAGTGGTGTGTCATAGACCAGTGGCTCCTGACTTCTGGAAAGATCACTTAAAGCCAATGTTGCAAAAAGTACTTTTCCATAAGCGTAATAAAAAGCATATGAAAATGGTTGGAGTATAAAACTTGTGTTGCCTTCCCCACCATCTGATTATTCTCTAAAGTTTTGCTTAAGAATAGAAGTGTGTTTTCTTGTTAAAACCAGCAGCCTAATGGCACTGAGCTGAGGACAGAAGCAATCTCCCTGTTTTTAACAAGTGCAAGTTTGCTTCGGCTGGGTTTTATGCAGCCCATCATAAAATCCAGCTTTTGGGGAATTTTGGTGCAAACGAGTTGTATGGAATCTGTGAGTAGTTTAACAAGGCCAGAAACTCAAGTTGTAGCTGCAGGATATGCTCCAGCTGGAAGCTGAGTTGTGTAAAGATACAAAGGGCTTGTATTCTACCACAAGAAAAACTGTTCAGTGATTTCTCCCCCTGCTGCTCCTTCCCTCCTGTTGTCATAAGAAGTGTTTGAAAATTGCAGTAGATGAGCCTGTTGCTTTTGGACTGGCTGGGTAATGTCTGGGCCAGGGGAAGAGTTGTGTGTGATGACTCAAACTCTCCTTGGTGGATAAGCTGAATTTTGGAAGAGTTACCACTGAGCTGTTGTATGATCTCAGATTTGTTCCCTGTTTCTAGCTGGTCAAGGTCTAAACCTGTATTTTGACATTCAGTGTTACCTCCTCCCTCATGCTGTTTTAGAGTCTTAGCCTGGTCTCCTGCCTTAGACTCCATCCCAGTTCTGGATATCTGCTCTAAGCCCTGCTCCTGTGCTTCTCTAGGCTTTTTTCTACCTTTTCACCTTTTTCCAGGGAATCAGTTTGCTTTCTGACATCACCTTGTCCATCTTGCCTTGTTCTGTCAGAGCCACTCTTGCTGTTGATTTCAGGCCTTTCCTGTTTGTTGCACACCTCCAAATTTTGGTTCCTTCAGTTTTTGTTCTTCCCTTTGATTTCCATTTTCCTGGGTGAGCACACTTTCTCCTTTTCTGGATATTCTGGCTACACAGGGACTCTGAAATGAGAGGGTAATCTGAAAATCTTGAGAGGCTTTTGGGACTCTTTCTACTTTGCTTGCCTCAGTGCCTTTTTAGTGTCACTCCTGTGCTGAAGTTCTCAGGGGATTAAAATGAATTGGTCATGCTAAGATTCACTCATACTCTGATCAGCTTCTTTCACTGTAGAATGTTGCCCAATGTAATATTGCAGAATATACAATTTGCTTCAAATTGTCTTCAGGAAAAGGGTCAGTTTATAACCACTAATCAGCTCCTGCTTTTGTAAAGCAACTTGTGAGGAACGGCACAAGCCAAAAATATTATCTTAAATTTAAATGCATTGATTTTAAGGGAAATGCCTAGGTTCAGTGGATAGGAGTTTATGGAAACATACCTCTTTGAAAGGAAGTCTAATTTCCATATAAATATGATGGTTGGAACACACTGCATGTTGCTTGCAATGGTAATGGAGTTTACTCAATGAAGCTATTGCTTTCCAATGCACATACATCTCAGTGAGAGTGAACTGTTTTGAGAAATAGGATAGGCATGATAGCAGTGATGTCCTTCCACTGCTAACCAGGGGACACTAAAATTAAAGGTGTAAACTGCCTGTGATCAATTCTTTGTAAAAGCAGTGTTGGAAAACAGTCACTGAAGTGGCACCTTCACACTTGTTAGCTCTCTGAGGCACAGGCTGCTAGGCCATCAATGCAGCGGTGTCCCTCAGTGGGGACACAGCTAATAATGCAATCTGAGATGGTGTGAGAGTAAGGAAAATAGACATCACATCTCTATATGTGGTGGGGTCTGAGTGTGGATTTGTTTTATTTGTTGTTTTTTTTTCTGAAGGGATTTTCAGTAGCTGCAAATGCATTCATAGTGTGGTGCTTTCCAGGAAAGCACATGGATGTTTCTGTATCTCAAATGAAGTTTAGTATTGCTGCCCCCTAAATTCAATGGCTTCAACTTTGATTCTTTAGAGAAAGTACTAATCAAAGGCTAAGCATGCTATTTACACACGGGCCAGACTTCTGTCTCTCAGATTTTCAGCAAGAACATAGGAAAAAAACGCATTAGGCAAAGAAAAATTTGCTTAAATTTCATTTTGTGCTGTGAGGCTTCTTTTAGAAATCAGAAAGGTGCTTTGTTAAGAAGGTAACTTGAAAGTTTGAGGTTTATGTGACTGAGTTGGATGCATTTTTTGTTTAAGAACTTGTCACTGAATGACAGCAGCTATTAGGTGTGGCTTCCAAATTTCACAGTAAGGACATTAAGTATCAACCTGTAAGATGGTATATGCTGCCTGCATCTGTAGCTCACTTATGGAGGTTTTGTAGCTCCTATTCAGTTGGAATCTAACATTACTGAATGTAGCATTGGCAAATAGTTATGGAAATCTGAGTAGTTTGTCTTTTGTATTTATATAGTGAAATTGAACCACAGTAGCAAATTTAAAATTGTAATTTCTGTTCTCCATTTCTATTAAATTATGTAATTGGGTAAATCAGAGTTGAAAACTTGTATGTGCAATGATTTTATTTATTATTTTTTTTCCAGTAAATTAGCAGCCTTTAATATTTGGAGAAAATTAAGAGGCAATTAAAATACACATAAAAGGTAACAAGGGTGTGCAGGACAGACTACATCTGTAGCTTCTCTTTTGAGGTGCCCAGATATGGTTGCATTAACCTTCACATTGAAATAGATTAACAGGTTTTCTAATTCCACAGCTTATTCTGTGCTTTCCATCCTGAGAAAACAAGGTTCCCTGTGTCCAAGTTTCGGAACCAATAGGTTTGGCCAGTGAGAAAAACTCTTAAACCTGCATTTAGGATGATATATTTAACCTATTAAAGAGTCTGCTCTGCTGGGATCTGAAGGAAACAGGATTTTCATGGGGTTTGATTTATTCATTCAAGTAGTGCAGTTCTGTATTGACCTGCCACTATCTGTGTTCTGCTGAGCCCCCACTACTTCCAGGGGGTGATTTGCACATTTTTTGGAAGTCTGGACTTCTTTATCTACAAGTCAGAGCACATCAAACAAAACTCAATACCTTTTGGAAATCAATTATACTGTAAGTGGAGCAGATTTAATTCCAACTGATGAACTTTTCTTAAAGCCAAGAGGTCTAATAAAATCAATGCCTGTAAAGATGCAAGAAGTTCTGTAGGAATTTTGTTTAGTTTACATACCCTTGTAGAAATAACATCTTTTCTAGGGCTATATTTTCCTAATGAAAAATACAATTTCTATGGAAGATATTTTGGAGTAGGCCACTACAAAAGGGAAAGGATTCAATATTTTATTATTACATTAGTTTTGCATATAGCCTAACAGCTGAATATATTTATCCACACTATTCTTATTGAACTTCAATGAAAACTTGATAAATAAACCAGCCTTATACACTACTCAGCAAGGGATTTGTCTTAAAAATCAGACAGTACTCTAAGAATTTATTTTTTGGAAATGACAAGTGTAATACAGATTCATTCTAAACCCATTAGATGTTTATGCAAATAGGATAACTAACAATTCTGAACATAATCTATTTATTTTGCATGAATTTTAAGGTACAATAATTGGTGAAATATCTAAGGGAGTCTGGCACCTTTTCTCCAGCTAAGCTTGTGAAGCTCTGTACTTGGAGAAAGGCTGCCTGGAAAAGGTGTCAAAATATCTCTACAATTAAACATTAATTTTCTGTTCCATCTACATCTGTTAGGATTCCACGTCTGTTTTTTGACGTGAAGCTTTATGTAGCTCTTGCAGTGTGTGGTTAGGAAAAAACACTGAGAGCTCAAAACCCAAATTTGCCTCTGTTTTCCTACCAAGACAGGGAAAATATTTCCAATGGACTGAGAGTGCCTTACACATAGTGCTTCTCTGTGTACTCTGGATGCAGATGCTCTTTAGGTTGCCACCAGCATCAAGTGCCTCTAGCTCAGAAGTCTGAGTTGCACTTTCCTTCCCTCCTTGAGCATTTAAGCCTGCAGAGAAATACAAGAGCTGGGTGTCACCTAGTGGGTGTCCCTACCCCCTGCTAACCTGCTGCTGTGAAGGTTGGACTCGTGGTGCTCATTTATGACAGCAAAGGGCAAATGCCACGACATGGGGACAGTCATTCTGACACAAAGGAAAAGCACTAGGAGGTCAAAAGATGTGCATAGACATTTTCAGTCAGTATTCTAGAGGCTTGTGTGGAGCAAAACATGCCAATTGATAGAGCAAAGCTACCAAAGCTCCTAAATAGTCCAGTAGGTCACTCTGGGTGGTTTTTTCCATTATCAGCCAGTGTGTGTTCCCTGTAGATGGCTAAAGCACTGGGAATTCCATGTTTCTTTGCCAGGTTCTGGGGCATGCTTGTGGTTTTGGAAGCAGCTGAGGCTGGAAAGTAAGGGATGTTTCTCTCTGTCATGTTTGCTTAGCTTAATCAAGTATGTTAGACCTGCTTTTAATTGGAAAAGACCAGGTTCTGAAGGTAGGTTAATTATGAGTAATATATGCTACAAAATTTATGAAGAAGTCTGTTCCAGTGTAGGTAGGTCAAGTAGTTGTCCTGTATAGGATTTATTTAAGGGGAACTTAAACCTTATGGAATATGAGCCCTAATGCTAGGAGAAAGACACAAGAAAGAATTGCTCAAGAAAGCTGTAGGATCTACCCATGGGTATTTCTGAGGACAGGTTAGACAAGTATCCATCACAAATGCCCTAGTTCTAGTGATTGGAATGAAAAGGTCTGGCTGCCCTTGGTTTTGAGCACTTAATTTTGCTTGAGCTGTTAGGAGAAATGGCTCTAGTATGTATGTGTGTTTGAGTTCCCATTTCTGGGAAGTGTACTGCAAGATCTGGTTTTTTCGATGCCTATTGTCAAAACCAAGCTTTTCATACAGCTGAGAGACTGGTGCTGCTCTCTGAGCTCTGGATTCTTGAATCTCTGGGCCTGATTGCACTGCTGCACATGTGTGTAGTGTGGCATGAGTCAACTCATGTCAAATGATCAAAGCTGGGCACTGCTCTTAATTTGTAACATTTAGTTTTCTATCCTGTTTTTCTCTGGAGCTGCTATACTTACAGTATACTGTACTATGTAAGGCTTTGATAAGGCATGTATTGTAACTGCATCTTAAAGCTCAGACATGAGGGTTGACAATTCTCATGCCAGACTTCCCACAGCAAAAACAGGGGATCTGTCAGTGCTCTGATAGCTGAGAGCCAGCTACTCCAGAGCTGTGTGCGTATTTGTTAACTAAACACTGTCAAGGTTAGCCCCAGCTCCTCAACCAGCTTTCTACCATTTTGCATCCTTTTAAATTCCAATATAAAACTCATATCAGCTTCTAGCAAAAGTCCTTTCTGCATTTCTTTCCTTGGCACAAGAGCTGGGTGGTTTAACAGAGCACTCTCAGGGCTAGGGGACTAAAATTAGATCTGCCAGCTGTATTTTGGCTTCTGGGCAGTGGTGAGTTCATGCATGTCCTCCTCTGTTCTGCCACTATGTTTTTTTTTCAGCAGCAGCAAAACTACTGAAATATAGGGGGGGAAAGTATTTTCCAGTGTCAGAGATGGTTTCTTTGTTGCCCTGGCCAGAAGAATGCTGTTTCCGTTCTTGGCAGGAGTAGTCACCCTTTGTAAAGAAGGAGGGAACAAATGTCTCCGAAGGGAGATGTGGCAATGATGTGCTGATGGCATGTGATGAGTGTGTTCATTCACGCAGCTTCCTGTGTGGTGGCCTCTGCACTGAGGGCTCTGTGCACCGGGACAGTGGAAGTTGCAAGTATGGTTTGCATCTGAAGTGCTCTGGAACTAAAATGTGCCAAGAGCATCCATGCAGGCAGATGCAGAGAGTGTTTCCACCTAACATGAGGCTCAGCATTCAGAAGTAGTTAAGAATCTCTTTTTATGTCACAGAGAGTTTCTGCCTAGTAATGCAACATCAGGCAATGAGCTTTGAAGAGGGCCTTGTGTTCAGAGCAGCCTCTTGGTATGTTTTTGTAAGTTATAAAGGGATGTGCTTTGGAAGAGCGAAACAGAGGTGAAAGCAGCAGTAACCCAGCTATTTAAAGGACAGGTGGTGCAGCAAGGCTCTGGTAACCTGGAACTGTCTTTGCTTTCAGAGTACTTGAACTGTACCCTTACTTTCCTAATATGTAGCCTGTAGTAAAAAGAACACTGTGTAAAGTGGAAATTTCAAAATGTTACTCTGTCTGTTAAACAGAGGGAACTTTTCTAGAAGAAAAACTATTTTCTCTTAGCAGTCAAAGAATGCTGATAAGGCTTGTTGCTAAGGCAACCATTTGATGTCCATTCTTGAATTCGGTAGTGTACCTGTCCAAACAATTATACAGAGTCAATGTTCCTTCATTTCTTAAGCCACCCAGAGACAGAAGTGGCTTTTAGAGGGAGAAGGCATCATGTCTATCTGCACATGTGGTTGACTGATTAAATGAGGGCATCTCTTATTACCTTACTGTTTTTGTATTGGAGAGCAAAATTAATTGCACTGCCCTAAACTGCATTTTGATCGATATCCAGGAATGGAAATCAGAAAGGCAGTTAATAGATGTGTACGTGTAAGTGGAGTTTTTATATGCTGGCTCAATTAGTGTTGCTGCTGTGAAAAGCAGCAAACTAGAAATGATCTTTTTGTTCTGTAAAGGAGGCTGGCAGGTTGTCATGGGCTGATTTTGGGGTTAGGTACATGGTGATGAAAGTAGGGGACACTTGTGCTATGAGTGTGAGGACAGTCTTGAGAAAGGAATTCCACAGAGGAGAAGGTTGGAGTGAAAATGGTCTTTCCTTGAGAGGGCTCTGCTTCAGTCAAATGCTGCTCATTGAATTAGGGATCAATTTAAAATCATTATCAAAATATTCAGGGGGTGGCTTGTCTGACTTAATGCCTTCCAAGACTGTTCTGAAAACAGGGTTTTCTTTGTAGGTTTTCTATGACATATTCCTGTGGAAGCACTTACAAAAATAATATTTTATGTATTTTAAATAATCCTGTTTCTCTGAAATTGTTTCCATTTGATACAAGAGGAAGGGAGGGTGGACGCAAACTGACATTTATTGAAATAAAAGCTGGTCTTATGGGGGTTTTTTATGGTACCAAAGGTTTAAAATGCAGCATTCCTTGACTTCAGGCTTTTCAATTCCCTTTCTTCACTGGCTGTATTCTTACTAGCAGAAAACTCAGCGTTTGCAACAAAAGTTTGGTTGTCATCCTGCAGTAAAACATGATGTCCAGCATCCAAATCCAGTGCAGAGTCTGCCTGTGAATTGTAAATAATCCTTTGCTTTTACATTTAATGACTTGGGGGATATGGATGGATATTTTTGCATAACTTTAATTTACAGGTCAATGTAAATGAGTTGATCTAAATGAAGTGACTCTAAATTGAGGGACAGAGTGGTTTGCACTGGGGAGCAGAGCTATAAAACCCTCATGTGGAAAGGGCCTTTGCTTGATTCAGCTCAGCTGGACAGAGGGAGAAGTGCTCTAACACAGCAATGTGTTGAGCACACAGACACTGTTTCCAGGCCTTGGATCAGATGTGGAAGGTCTGTGAGAGTGGGGAAGGCAGATGTTAGGAGATGAAGGGAGTTCTGCTGTTGTCTCCCATGCTGGCTGCTGGTTCTTGGTCTATACAGAGCCACATTCAGGCCTTGGCAAAAAATGCACTGCAACTGTTCACATTGGCAAAACCAGAGTGCTGCTTCAAGTGTCAGAAGTCATGCACTGCCAGACATCTTCTACAGCATCTGTGTAGTATGAAATGACCTTGACTCCTTTGTCATGAAGACCTGACCAAATGAGCTCACCCTCCTCCCTGGCCTGTGTCCTTTGGGAGAAAGTGCTGGAGATAAGTTTGTGTTCTTCAGTAAGAATGGGTCTGTTTGTGCTTACTGAAGCAAGAAAGCCAGGTTAGGTCACAGCCCTGGTTTGCATTCATGTCAAATAGAGGGAGAAAATCTTAGTATTTCTAATATTCCCGTGGGAATTGCTCAAATGATTCATTTTTGAATGACTCCAGCTCTGCAGTGGGGGCTGAAGGATTGGGGCAGAAACTGAGTTTTAAAAACAAACTGTGAAGGAGCCCAGCCTTTGAGTCTTTTATTATTTTAGACTGTAGCACTTTAGGCAATACTTAACAATGAAGAAGTGTTACACCCTCAGACATTCCTTTTGCTGTCACTAGCCTTTTCTTTTCAGACTTTGACAATATTATTAAGAATAATCTCAGTAAATACTGGTAAATAGCAATTTTAGAGCTGTTGAAGATGTACAACAATAGAGCGTAGCAAGCATTATTATGAAGCCAATTTCTTTTGCTTTCTTGGGGTATCCATGGGGTCCCACCTTGCTGACAGTCTCCATGGTACCCTTGCCAAATAATTTCATGCTCACATTTTTAGTATGCCTACAGTGATAGAGGCAAACTGGTGATGAAATGGAAGCTGATACATTGGTTATCTGATATTTTCCTTCTGATCGACTCACTTTGAAAGCTACACTAGATCAAGGTAACTGTAGTGAGCTGTTCATAATCACTGGCTGCTGGAGATTTAGTGAAGACAAAGTACTTGGAAAGCCAGATGAGAGGTATCAATTTCTTACTGATACTAAACTGGACAGCAGAATGTTGTTGCTGACCTACTTGGATAGAAATTAAGAGAATGTTGTGCAGAGCTCTTGGAGCTGGAAAAACATGTGGCAGTGTGTTTTATTTCAGACTACAGTTTGAAGGATACAGAAATTGGGTGAAGGTTTAGGAAGATTCAGAGTTGAGTGGGACTGCACCTGACCTTGGGAAGGAAGAAGGAATGAGCTTTCTCTTCTCAGCCTTACCTAAAAGTTGACTCTACACTTTGTGTGTGTTGAATGTAATGAAAGATGGGAAAGCCCCAGGTGCTGGTATGCTCCATTTTGAAAGAGCTCTTATTCAATCAAAATGAATGAATGAATGATTAATGAAAATTAGGGTCATTTTCCTCAGGAAACTTTCACCCTGTACTTTCTGGAGGTTTCATGTAACAGGGAGTCAGTCACCCATTTGCACTTCAAAAAATGGCTCTGGCACAACATTCCTGATGTAGACAAAAATAATGGCTTTTACAGCTAAAGCTGTAGAGCTGTGCTCAAAGGAGAAATACAGAAGGGGAAAAAGTGAATGCAAAGACAACAACATCTTCCTGACTTCTAATTTTAATAATTCTAATTCTTCTGTTATTCAATGGAAATTGGAAATGGATGTGGTAGTTACAGACAACCCCATTCAAATAAAAATGGGGCAAGTGAGTATGGGTGACAATATAAAGAATGTTGGCAATGCTGTAGCAGCCTGTCAGGTGTGGTGGCTGTGACAGACTGGATCGATGCAAGGAACAATTAGTTACCAACCTCTGAGAAATAGGTAATTAAAAAAGAGATGTGGGAGGTGCAGTTATTGAAATGGCTTTGTTGGTCTTTCAGCCATGGTTTAAGGTGTTTTCTAGTTCTTTATTGTCTAGTCAGCTAAAACAAGATTAAAACCCAGGCGTGCTGTAGGCATTGAATGTGCAAACCCTGCTTTCAGATGTCTATGCAGAAAATTCACTGCCTCCCAGATCCCCTAAATTAAACCTTCTCACCTCATGGTTTTTGTGGGGCTATTGTCTGAAACCTGCTTTTCCATAGTCAGGTTTGGTTGTATATACCTGTTCTCCTCTAGGGTAGTACTTGTTTAGCCTAGGGGGTGGGAACTGAGTGAGCTAGAAAAGGGGTTGGATTAACTTCCAACAAGGAAAAGTAGTGACAATTCAACTAGCCAGCCAGGTTAAATATTAAATTTAATGAGCATTAGTGCAAATGATAAGTTTGAGATCTGAAGTCATTAACAAGTCATAGAATAAAATTTTCCTTGGGAATTGCAGCTTTATGGCTTTTTGCATATCCACAGAGGGCCAGATGGTGAATCCTGGGCTTATTGTACAAGTTCAGTGCTGAAATGAACAGGGCTGTTGACAAAGGCAAGGAATTCCTGAGTGCCAGAGCCTTGCTGACTGGCAATACCATTTGGTTGCACATTTAGCTGCCCCTGTTCCTCAGATGTGCTGCATATGATGGAGTTCCATGCCCCATGCAGAGATCTTGTTGCAGTCTTGGTTTGATGTCTGTCACTGCTAGATCTTTCTGCATGCTGGTACAATCCGGTTGGGAATTGTAACCAGGTTCTTTTAAATTGATTGCTCTGAAGGAGAGATTCAGGCATGCAACTCCTTATGTAGGGTCTCAAACAGATCCTGGGCTTTATTGAGGGAACAGGAAAAGGGGCAGGATGGAATGAGAGGAAAAGAATTACCACCACCTATGGGAAGGACTTTGAGGGGGGGGAACCAGGTATGGCAGGATGGGGAGGTGAGGATGATGGAGGGGCAGGCAGGATGAAGGGGGACGACGGAGAGGAGGGGCAGGCAGGACGAGGGATGATGAAGAGGGAGAGGCAGGCAGGATGAGGGACAACAGAGAGGAGGGGAAGGCACGATAAAGGGGGATGATGGAGAGGAGGGGCAGGCAGGATGAGGGATGACGGAGAGGAGAGGCAGGATGAGGAGCAGGACCAGCAGGCAGGCTTACACCCTGGGTGAAGCCGAGATGGAAATGGCAGGACAGCAGCACCCCGGCCATGGCCTTCTATACCCTCTGCTGGGCGGCCATGGGGTATCTCGGCTTCAGGCTGGCTCCCCCAGGGTGTGGATTGGCTGGGCCGCTGGTGCCCAGGCAGGGAGAAATGTCACCATTTTCCTGTGGTTTTGCTGTCAGTGACGCCCTGAGGGCTCCTCAAAATGCCCACCAGCAGCCCAGAAATGTCACCCGGGTGGATGGAGACAGCCCTGCCCTGCAGAGAGAGCCAGGGCAGGGCCCGCCATTTTGTGGGGGCCCGCCATTTTGTGGGGGCCCGCCATTTTGTGGGGGCCCGCCATTTTGTGGGGGCCCGCCATTTTGTGGGGGCC
>JAWWMO010000011.1:22496476-22515732 GCA_035047845.1 Dendrocincla fuliginosa
CGCCAGCACAGGGTGTGAGGGGGCGCTCCTGGAGAAAACTGTCTTTGCTTATTTCTTCTTGTCCGGCTTCAAGGTAACTCTGCCTCGAGGGTTTAAATTGCCTCAGTAATGCTTGTTGTACTTTTTGCAAGAGTAATTAATTACTGCCCTGGTCAATGTAGGAACATCCTAGCCAATTAGAGACAGAACAGTCTCTTACACATGCCCCTTCTAAAATGAACAGTCATTGGTTTCCTTTTTTAAAGTGGGGCTGGTAAGAGTTTTAGAAGTTCATTGATATCATGGTAAAGCTTCCATGCATACCAGTAGCACATAGGATCAAATACTGATTTTTTTTCAAGGTCGGGTGTTTGTTCTACCTCTCTGGCCAACCCTGAAGATTTTTCTGGACGAATTTCAGCTATTGCAGTCATTGCAGAATAAGAACACTGAGTTGAAAGCTGTGAGAACAGAGATGAAGTGGGGAAAGAAAACCCTGAGACCTATTCATTTTGGTTATCCCTGTGATTAGAAATACAATGTAGTAGCTGTAAATCCAAGAGATGGTAACAAATTATAGAGCCCGCTGGCAGTTCAGGAAGAGTCAGGTGGGAGGATTATAATTGGCTGTGGGTGATGTCATTAAGGTTTGCATCTTGGTCTTGTAATCCAAATTCAGAGTACTGAGAATTCAGAATACTGAGAAGCCTTTGCTAAACCACCTGAGCCTCATGTCAAAATTTGTGAAAAGCAAAAAGTTAATTCTGTGTTCACATGTTTTTTTTCAACCAGTAGCTGTGCAAAGGTATTATGTATTTGGAGCTCATTTGCTTTTAGATGTTTCTTATATCCCAAAATCTCTCTTCAGCATTGACACTAAACAACTTTTTGAAAAGAGTGATAGTTCTAGAGAACATTATTTCTCGGAAAAATATGTGAACGTGGAAATGTTTCCAGGAGTTATGGGCTGAAAATTAATACAGTGATGTCAGGTATTAAGACAGGAAGCAAACAAAATGTACACAGTAAAGAATGTACTGTTTACAACTGTAAACAGTAACTCTTTGGTACAGCATTATCATAACAGGGCTGCAAGGATCTGCAGTGCTTCATGATTCTGTAGCTCCTCCCTGTTGTGTGACCTTCAGGCTGTACTTCAGCACTTCTGTGAACAGAGCCCAATAATTTGTTTACGGTTCCCTTAGTTTGAGCATGCTTGAGGTTTACTCTTACCTGTATTTACATGTTAACTGGGGTTACAATTATCAAGACAACTGCAATATTCCTTGTTGCATTAGGAAGTTTTATAGTTTCCAGTTGTAGTCTGCAACAAAATAATTTTTCCTGAGTATTTCATAAAAGGGGCATGAACACTCTTGGTGATAAAGTAATGCACATAAGGTAAACCCTAAGGTAGCCTTATATTGTTTGCGGAACAAACATAAGAACCACTTTGGAAAATGATGTTTTCTTCAGAGCTCATTTTTCATTTTGCTCCATCTGCTTTATTCCCTTCATATTTTCCAAGCACTCACTTTTTACCACCCAGAAATAAAGTTGTGTGGACATGTTTGTACTCCTAACTTTGAATTTTGAAATGATGCTATAATGAAGAGGCTAGCAAAATTGATGGGAAGTGTTTCATGGCAAGACCTACAGCTGCAGGAAATAGTATTGATAGTGTAATGAAAATCTATAACAGTATGGATTCTCAGGAATGGAAAAGAAAAGGTACAGTCAAACTGTGCTACTAGTGTAAGTGGGCAAGACACTGGAATCTCACCTGCTAAACAAGTAAATCAGGATTTAAAACCTTAATTTTGAGCATTCCAGATGTGTTATGTTAATTTATACATGTAAATACACCAGCAGTACTGAAAAGCTTTGTGCTCAAAATATCTTGGGGGTTTTGGGACTGTATGTAGATACATGTGTGTATTTGGCATGTATGATTCAGTGTGGCCAGGCTGCCCTCCCTGAGGAGAAAGATAACACTAGCATGGGGAAAGGAGAGTGATTAGCTCTCTTGAAGATGTTCTGAATTGTGGGATACTTCAGGAATCCCACTCTTTTACCAGTGCTTTTAGTGGTCTTCACTACATTTCCATAAGATCACTTTATGCACGCTCTCCTCCCTACCAGTACAAATATGACAGTATCTGCAAACTCTGTGGAAACTACCACAAGCTTCCACCCTTCCCTCTGGATCATGCTGGGGGAACTGAGTACACACAAGGACTCCTGTGTGCCTCCTGGGTGAGAACCTTCCTGGTAAAGCTGGGAAAGACTGTCTGACTCCACCTCAGTGTTAATTATTGATCTAAGATTAGTGCTAAGTCACATCGCCAGATTTGTCTTCCCAACTGTCCTGACAGGGCAGCTTTTCCACATATTATGTTTTATGGCGCTTCTTGCAGGGTTTCTTCAGTGTTCAAGGAATTCTCTGGGCCTGAATCTCTCAACGCTTTTTTGCAGAAGTACTGCAGTGGAAGAAGTGACCTAATGGGATAAATCCCTTTGCAATGTCCACTAACATCTTTTTGTAAAGGTTCTTCATTTCAAGCTTAATGTTTAGAGCAGTAGAGGGTTAAGCAGCAGCATTTAAAATGTGGTACTGGCAGATGTCAGTGACTAAATCTGTCACCATAATTTGGTGGAGGGTAGTGGATGGCATATCTAAGCCTCTCTGCTTTTGGTGCAGGTTTGTAAGGAGGAGCTTGGGCAAGCCAGAGGGTGATACTTGGAGGATTATGAGGCGTTAACCTGGACACAGATACTTTTGACTCCTGGGGAATCTGACTGCATCTCTTCATTTGGGCTAGATTATAGCAGTACAGGACAGCCAGTGTAACTAATTGGTCAGGTTTTTCCAGCTGTTTCACAAAGAGTCAGGGTACTAGTGAATATCTTCATCTCTTGGGAAATTTATAGTGAAAAAGTCTAGAGAGAAAGTTGGTTGTTTCAGCAAAAATGGATTTGCAGCTGTTGAGGAGGATTTGATTATGTGCTACTTTAAAAGAAATGTGATATGTCATTTGCTCCTGGACAGAATGTCTTTTCTGTGACTAAGACTTTCAGACAACCTAGGATAGCTCGGGAATAGAACTAGATTGCTTATTTATGCACTAATGGTTTCTTAAGTTCAAAGCGTGTTAGAAGCATGCAGGCATTAGGGAATGTTACTGGAGTTTAAGGAGAGTTTTCTAATAATTCAGTAAAATATTAAAAATCTCAACAAGGACTGCTAGATGAAAAGATGTCTATGCTGATTTGAGGTGGTGTTGTTCATCTCTTGAGGTATTGGCTTAATAATCATCTTCTAATGCAAGAACTGGGATGTTAGCTGCACAATAGAAATCCACTGTAGTTGTCTCATTTCTCAGAGGATGAATGTTTATCTTCAGTTTTGCACAGGTTAAACTCTTGTTCTTTTACTAATAATTGTAGCCTTACAAAATGAGAGTTGTGTTCACTCGCAGAAATAAAGCAAATCAATAACATGGGTTTTTTGGCTATAATATCAGATATTTATTGAAAACGGTGACTGGTATCTGCAGAAGAGTGTTGTATTGTTAGAAATGCTGGTGGAAAACAGCAAGAGATGTTTCAGTAGAGAAGCTGTTGAAGTTTTCAGCCTTTTTCCAGAACTGGCCTCAGAGGAAGCTCAGGCTTGCAGTTGAACAGTGATACTGAGGTAGTTCCTGGGCTGTGTAGAACTTTGTCACTTAATAAGGTGCTGCCTGTGAAAGTTCACCCTCTTTCTCATATCCACAGAAATGGTAGCACGAAATTAGGGGACTGGGTTTATCCTGGTATACGCACTACTCAGAAAAGCACTTCCCAACAGATGGGGCTCAGTGAGGCTTTTCATAGAGGTCATGCAAAGTGCTCTGCACTGGAAAGCACAGAAGGGCCAGAACTGTCTGAGCTGGAGCCAAGGAAGTGGAATTCATGGAATAAAAATGCAATTCCCCAGACTGAAACAGCACCAAGGCCTGCAGGATTCTTTACTGCCATCTGGTTGCTGAGATCACACAGCAGAGTCTAAATTACGCACCACATTGTCATGCTGGTAAGGAGGAAGCACAGGTGAGCAACAGCGTTACATGCACTGTGGGCGGTTTAACCATCTTGTTCATTCCTTCTTTGCAACTTGAGGAACCTTAGGTGCATGAGGTTATTATAGGCATGACTCAAGTTGAAATCACTTCTGGAACAACTCTTTTTCCTATTATAGCAGTAGAAGCATCACAAACAAGTCCTGGGGAGAATGGAGAAAATCCACTATTAATAATCCACTATTAATTTTATCATCAAGGGGAGTTGAGTTTGGCCATAGCTTGTCACTGTTTTCAGCACAATACTACATTTATTCTTGGCTTTCACCACCCAGAGGAAAACAGCTGTATAGATCAAATCTGTCCAAAAGATGCTGTATGTGGTTCAACCAACTTGGATCTTGCATCAGCTTTTGCAGAAGGCATAATAAATGAAAAAAAAAAATCTATCCAATCCTAATTTCTAAATGAATGAGTTTAATGCTAAAAATTCCTCATGCTCATGTCATTATTCCCTTCTGTATCTGAACAGCTGAGGTTTTTCTCTTCTTGTACCCAGAGATGGTAACTAAATCTGAGATTTTTAATACTACTTGGAGAAAGTGCTACAGATAACCTTATCCTAGGACATAGAGACTTTGATTTGGAGGAGTCAGTATTACTGGAAGCAAGACTTTAAAATACCTCAGTGAACTGTTTCTATTCTGTGTTGTCGTTAAACTCAAAATGAATGGGGCATTCAGTGGGATTGCTCTGCATAGGGAATATTTATTTTTGTGCTAGATAAATTTAAATAGTCTATAGTCTGCAGGATTGCATCAAGTTTCCCTCCCCCTGAAAAAAAAAAATTATTTAGGTGCCTTCTTAGATCTCCTTAAAACTGTTAGTTTCAAGTTTGGTGCCATTTTCATTTGCCTGAGACCTGCCAAGTAGACACTTGAATGTTTTTCTTTCTTACAGAACGTAATAGGACACTATGGAGGAAGTAACTGCTGAAACTTCTTTGTGGATGGGTGAATTAATAATTTATCTTTCTTTATCTGCATAAGTCCTGGTGACAACATCTTGTATAGTTCAAGTATTCTAATTGTTCCCTGGTAGGCAGATTTTAAGACCTGCTGTGCTCCTTCCCCAGTCCTTCTTCATCTTTTACACTGGTGTTAGAAACCTGTGAGCTTTCTGTGCAAGCATCAGTCCTTGTCTTCAATGTGAGCCTCTGCTCAGGGCTAGGAAGTAATGAGAGGGTGCTGTAAAGAAGATCCAGCATAGATTATGATGCCTGGTGGAGATCTGGTTGGCTGAGAAATCCACATAGCTGTGTGTCAGCTCACACACATTGGCTTTCTGTTTCTGTGTGATAAAGCTGCTTGATTGCTCTGAGCTGTGATTTAGCCAGGTTTGCACCATGTCTGATGGGAATTGTTCCTAGGGGACCACTAGTGCACGGGAACAATTATGGTTCACTCTACAGGCTTTGTGAGTCTGTTTTGAGTTTCAAGCCATTTCATGGCCATATTGAGAAGATGAGAGGCAAGGCAGATGCCTTAATAGTGAGAGAAGGAAGGAAAATGCACATTAGTTGAAAACTAACAGAATTTTAAGTCGTTCCTTTAGATGTAACAGCCTCACCACCCCTCACTTCCTGCACATGCTCACAGTCTTCAGTGTTGCAGAAATACACATCTTGCACCCATTAACAGTTCAGTGATGACTCTGTGCAACTCCCTTCAGAGACACGGAAAAGAGTGTGGGAGCAGTTTGGAGTCCCAGCATCTGTTATCCCTTCTGCCAAATTGCTGCAGCATGGCAACCAGATGGGAGTTCTGCCGTTTCTCCTCAAGAATGAACCACCCTTAGAGTAAGGGTTTTCATTAAGACGAAGTCCTGTAAACTCGTGCACAGCTCTCCCATTGTGCTTGGTAAGGGTCTTTTTGAGTTTGGTTTTTTTTTTTTGGAACATCAATATTTTTTGATTAGAGACATTGTATAGTAGAGAGTTAAATTCATGGGGTTTATGTTTAAAGTAATTTTAATCTTGTAAGAAATGAAGGAAAAGAAGAAACCAAATGTATACAGCACATGGTGAACAGTAAAACCCAAACGTTATTCTTCGATGAAGGTACTGATGCTTACATTTCATTTTAGCCACATGCTTTCAGCTTTCCTCATCCATTTCACATGTTAGCACAGGTGAAAATACGTAATTAGTGTTAACATGGTTGCCTTAGTTTTAAACATGGTTAAACATTTGGGACACACTGTTCAAAACTGCATTATAATGTAAGGTGTGTACAACTGGTGTATGGCAGTGAAATGCAGAGACGCCTTTGGGCATCTGAACAGAAACTGTTCACTCAGCTTGTCCCTGTAATTATGGTAAATGCATGTGCAATGGCAAGAAAAAGAATGCAAGTTGTGAACACTTTCCCTTTAGGAGTCTGTCTTTAAATTTCATAGTGTGTCTAGATATTAGATTTCTAAAGTCATGCAAATTTAATCCAGGCAGCGATCAACTGTTATTGAAGGTTTCTTTTAAGCATTGAGTAAAGGCATTAGCCTGCAAGATATTTGCAGAATAATTTAATGTACAGCTTCACATACTTGTAAAACTTTGCCAGCAGTGCACTCTGAGTAATTTCATCCACATCTATATCTGGGTAAACCATTTGCTGAGGTATTTTCTGCCATCTGTGAACATTCATCTGCAGTTTATATGCCAGATGTATATTGGCAGCATACATGCTACCAAAATCAAGGATCCAGAACTGTAATAGTAAGCTCAGTGTTGCGATAGAGAAAACCTTTACAATCTACACGATTACTTTACTAAATTAATGCATTACATTTATATACAGGGAGCAAAAAAATTACTTGCTGCTACCCTTTAAATGTGTGTCTCAAGGAAGCCATTTTCACAGGTGCACAGGCCACAGCAAATGTTGATCCTAGCAAGTCTGCCCTAGTGACACGTAAGTTATTTTCCTATGACTTGAGTATTCCAGTTGCTTTACAGCATACTTTGCATTATGTAACTCTGGCTGCCTTGTGGAGGATTTCAAAGCCACAGTTTTGGTATTGGATTTCCCCATGATACCACTACTGAACCAACTCCCTTTTTTGGTCAGTGCAAGGAGTGAGGGGATGGCACTGTATAACCCTAATTTAGCAAAGGCTTGGAGAAAGAACTCTGCAACAGTGACTGAGGTAATGCAGCAAGATATATATATATCTAGGACAGGGTGTGGTGAGAAATTCTCTAAATGTTCAAGTTGTGTGGGAGGTATGCATACAAATCCACTTAACAGTTGAGTTACTGTGAGGCATATTCTTCCCACACAGTGTATTGGAAGAATTGAGGAGGTGTATTTTAGGAGAGCATAAGATCTGCTAATAAAAGCCTAACCCACAGGCCTGCCAGGAGAGTCAGCTCATGCTGAGCCTTGTGCTCTTGTGACTAAACCAAGTAGCCTGGTATCAACTGTGGTCTAAAATTAACTTTGATATCTTTATATTACCCTATCTGTGACTGCAGAAGACATTCCCTAGGGCAGCACTTAAGCTGGTGAGGCCCCCTCATGAGTACGCATGAGACTTTGCTAATGAGTCCTGAAGCTTCTTGAATTCCTCCTTCAGGAGATGCTGGCTGTTGTGAGATGTCAAAGGTCTGACTGAAATGAGGTCCCGGCTGAAAGGCAAACGCACTGCCCCAAGGATCAAAGCAATGCTTTGTATAGCGCAGGGACCAGCCCCAGCTCAAGCATGACCAGAGTCTTCCTAATCCTCTGTTTCTGTAATCAGGGCTCCTTGAGAGTCTCTGTTTGCTTAAACAGCAATACTCCTAGATCCTAGTTGTGAGTGCTTTCTGAATGTAGCTGCAGCCATCCTGCCCCAGCTGCCTGCAGCCAGAAATGTACTTCTGGGGTGTGAATTGTTCTCTCTGTGTTCTCTCTGCCTTGGTAGACTAAAATTATGGGAGCTGCTACCCATGAACCCTGGGGGAATCAGGGGTGCAGTGAAGGGGCCCTTGCTGAGGTAGGTGTGGCCCTCTTGTAGGGAGCTCTACTAGAGGTCTCTCTCTCCCCTTCTTGCAGTTGTGTTCTTGTGTCACATAGCTGTTTTCAGGAGTTCTAGAGTCTCTTTGTATGCTCAAGGAGAAGTTCATTACCCTCCTGGGACATGCAGTGGAAATCACAGCAATACATAGAAGAAAGCACCTCTGGGAAACCAGTTTCTCTGGTCTAGTCTTGCAAAATGGTGATGCTCATGACTTGGGCTGGGCTAATTCATGTCCACATTACCCAACAAGACAGTTTTTATGATTTATGGTTGCTGATTTCAATGCCTTTAACTAAAATGGATTAAAAATTCCACATTTAATTCCACATTTCTTACATTTAAAACAGCTTTTTAAGGCAGAGTAGTTTAGTCATGGCTTTATAACTACTTAGTCCTTTTCTGCAAACCACCTGTAACCTCTGTTACTTGTGTTTGGAATATGGTTAAAGTGGCTTCTCATTTTATTGGAATTTACTAAGCTATTCATAGAGACATTTTTAAATTATGACCTGATTTCTTGAAGTCAGCTAACCTGGTACTTTAAATATCAGCTTTTTTTGTGTCTAAGACATTATTGCTATTTTAATTGTTACACTTGTAGTGCTGAACTTTGTATATATGCCAATTAATTATATTTTCATGCTGAATGCTCTATCTTGAGTTGAACAGATGATGTGGGAATATGGCAATGCATGGTGCAAGCACCTTACTGTGTGGGGGGTGTCCAAAGGCAGAGGATACTGTACATCACTGTTTGAGGGACAATATGTGGCTGTGCAGATACAAAAATCAGAAAAAACCTATTTCAGAACGCAAAAGTCCAAGTCATTTTGTATGCGCAGTTGTTTCAGGGAGCTCGGGTGTAGTTTTGCAAGTAAAATGTGTTCTGGCCATGCTTTATAAGAGGCAGGCTTTAGTGGATTTTGGACCCCACTGGGTGGGAGCCTTTAGGTTATCCGTTAATTACATGGAATGTGTGTTTAGCAGATTGTTCTGCTATCACCTGGAAAGCTTAGTGTTGGACGCTGCGAGCTGCTGATAGCCCCTGATGGCACAGCTGGAGGGTGCTAATGTGGCAAATATCAGATTTCTCACTGGGGGCTATTTGAGGTTGCCCTTTGCTCTGGCAGTTATCTGACAGGCCTGGCCTGTGGGCTTTGCAGGGCTGGTAATGACTCTGGAAAGCTGCTGCATAATCTATTAATAGAACTGAGATTTTAATGCCTTGATAAAGGTAAACACACAGCTAGGTTGGTGGAGGCTTTTCCAATGTAATTTGTTTTTCGGGTTGGAAACATTTCAATTTTATATGATTTTACTGGTCAGTTTTTCTATTTTGTTGTATGCTGTGGTAGGGTCAAGCAATATCTATTCCCCCCACCAGCAGTTTACAAGTGGAAGTTAGGATAGAATTGGAAATAGGAGCATAGTTGCTTTTCCAATGTGTACGAGAAGCAAGTAGGTGTCATAAATAGCTGTGTTTAGTTGGCTTTGTCCTGGCTGATTTAGAATGTATTACTATTATCTGTCATTGGTTTTCTAAAACAAACAAACCAACCAAAACAAAAAACCCCTTAAAATATCCCTGCCTGGGGCCACACAAAGGGCACATTTTTCCCATAGTATTCTTTCCCTTCAAGTAGGAGCAGTAAGCAAATCCTCTTTACCTAAGCCAGAGAAAGATGGGGAAATGCTGATAGTTTTTACATATGGGAATGAGAATAATGTAACATCCTAAGCCACAGACTGGCATGTGTTGAGTTGCCTGGGTGCCTTCAGAGTTTCACCAGAGCCTGAATTTACTTGCAGCAGCTGCTAGTGCAGAGGGTAGCTCCTGTTTTAGGGTGGAGAAAATTATCACTGGGCAGCAAACCCAGGGAGGCTGAACCTGTAACACTGCCATGTCAGCTCAGGCTTATGCAAATACAAGGTTGGGCAAGGGAGGCAAGAGCTGATTTGAATGATGTCAGTTAAGGTGAACTTGGAAAAGAAAACTACTAGAATATCTGGGTTTTCAATGAAAGTTGTAAGTAGAGATCTATGGACTGTACTTGTAAATGGAGGGCAGTGCTGGCAGTGCCCTTCTTAGCAAGTGAGACAAGTTCTCCCAAAATCTGAACATGAGTGATCATTCAGTCATTGCTGTTGGATCCTTTTTAAATTCACAAACTGTGTATCGTTCCTTGTCAGCCTTTCTAGATATGTAATAATTCATGAAGCATTGTTGGAACAATGGAGTCACTTCAACCTATCAACATTCCATGATTAAATGCAAAAGAAGGTGCAAAATGGTCTGAGATTGGATTTTCTTAAGCGAGAGTGTTGGTGAAGCCGAATAAACACTTGAGGCCCTAGTAGGATTTTAAGCAGAAAATCTGAACTAGAACAGCTTCAGTAGACAGATTTGATACATTTCTGGACAGCAGCAGCTGCCTTGTATTTTGTCTAAGTACAATGCTGCGTTCTATTGCTAGGTCATATTTCCTCACAAAATATATACTAATTAGCTGGTCAGAACCAACCACAGGATCCCAGCTTGGTGTTAAAAGTTTGTGTTGAGCTTTCAGTACAGTCTGTACAAATATATGTTGGGATGGAACCCAGATGTATCTTCAGAAGTGTTGATCTCTGAGAGCAAATGGTTGCTTTCAAGGAAGGACACGTTTCAAGATAAAAAATGTCATGTTGTGGGAACTTAACTATCCACTTAATTTTTCAATACCTAAACACATCTCTATATGCTTGTGACTAATAATACTTTTCCTAGGAGGTTATGTGATTATTTATATTATTTTAGTATCCAGAGAAATAATTGTGTGCCGCTTTCCTTCACAATACATGTAAAATCAATTAGTAGAAAACACATCAGTAGAACAAAATGGGAACAGACGTGCTCCAAGATAGATCTCCATAATATTGCTTTCATTAGAACGAGGTTTTTGGAAAAGAATAAGTATGTGAGTAATGATGGAAGATTAGGAAGAATTTAACCTGTCCCTTGGGAGGGGATAAGAGGTAAGGACTGTTACAGGGAGGAAGGAAATACATCCATTGCAGAGAAAATTGGCAAATAGGAAGAGAGCAATTTGAGATTTGCAGTATTGTAAGTAGGCTTAGAGGAGTAATGGACAAGGTGAGCCATAGAAAAGAGTTCCTGGAAATAAGGGTAGATTTCAGTCCAGGTAGCAGCTGCTTTCCAGACCTGAGAAGAAGCATGTTTGATGTTCAAAAACTGTAAATTATTGATGTTGCTACATATCAAAACTGATCCATGTTAGCCATATTAAATGGTGTGTTGAAAGTCACTTTAAGCATATTCTAAATGAGCTAAAAGATTAAAGGAGACCTGTTGATTGGATCCTTAAATCTGGGAACTATTTATAGTTCTAAAAACAAGCTATGTTCAGGACCTTGAGCTTCTAACTGGCTTGCAGCTACTTCTCATGTAGCAGGACAGTGATTGTGCAATTCTCTGAATGCAAGAAAGTGATTTAGCTTGTTTCTTTGAAGATGGGGTCTCAAATGGCCTCTACAAACATCAATTGGCATTGTCAGACTGCAAGACCTATGCCCTTCCATGCATTCTCCCTAAATACCTATGTATAGGCTAAGAAAAGTGTGTAGAAGAAAGCGCTAAATACATGGTATTTGAAAGGATGTGCAGGAGTGCAGTTTTATCGTTCATCATCTCTTAAGCAGTGCTGTTATTTGGAAGCTCTAACAGCCATTCATTATTCATCAGCTGTCTTTCTCCCCAGCTTGCCCAGCACAGTTGTGATGCTGAAGAGCAGCCGTGTGGGGATGGATACTATATTATGCAAGGGAATTATCTGCTCCAGTAAAGGTCTGGTTTCCAGGGCTTCTGGTGTAACTAAGCAAAAAAAAAAAAAAAAAAAAATTAGTGCAAATGTAGGAACAGTGTCATACCTGAAAAGATTAATATATTAATGCTATGAGTAACCTCTTCCTGTAGAACTAAATTCAAGGCAGATTTTGCTAAGGCATTCTGATGTGGATGAGCTTTCGTTCTGGTTTGGAAGCTGCCTTAAGTGCACAGAACACCAGGAGTTCCAGCCTATTTCACCTGAAGCTGGGTGGCTCTTAGAGCACAGTGTGGCTGTGGAGCAGATGAGCTATCAGGTGATGCCTTTGTGCAGTGGAGGTGCCAGATCAGGGGATTTGCAAGTGCCCCCTGTCTGCTGTTTATCTTAGAGAAATAGCTAGCCAACTTTCACCCCATAGTACCAACCTGAAAATGCCTTTTTGGAAAAGAAAGTGTAGGAATTGACTGGATCCTTTGGCTTATATATAAAGTAAACACTTAAGGGTTTTGGTACAGTGATGAATTTACCTACTTCCTAAGGGTATCCTCATTCAGGGGTGCTTAGTAGTCCCCTCTAAATCCTTCCAACCTGGTTACCCCCTGATGACCAGAAAAGTTTCTACCCTTACAGAGTAACCTACTCCAGCTTCTCTAGCTTTTTGCAGGAGCAAGCATAGTGTTTCAGGACCTTCTACCCCATGTGCTATATGTAGGGCTTTAAACCCAAAACTGTAAAAAAATGACTCTGATGTGCATGTAATTTGCCTTGTCTGTCTCAGGCATCAAGCATCACATGCAGCAGATCAATGATTGAAGTAATTGATAGTCATGCAGGAGATTGGAAGAACTGTAGGATGTACAGTATACTGAAGCAATTTTTCTTAAGTTCTCAGCCTTGAAGCAAGAGGGCTCCAGGTCTGTGATTAATTGCAAAATGAGTGCTGTCTGTCAAAGTGTTTGAAGTCCATGTCATACAGTTTTGTGGCATGAACTGTGTGATTAATACTGAGCTCACTTGATGGCCCGAGAACTTCCCACCACCCCTACAAGCAAAGTAGACCTGTAGTGCAGAAATTCATTGGTGTTTGAATGTTTGTAATAATGTGACTGGTATGAAAATAACACCACAAAATAAAACAGCAAGAACAGGGATTAAGGTTCAAATCTTTCCTTTTTTTAGGGGTGCACTGAGATCTTGTATTAGAGACATTGACTTTTCTGGGTAATGTTCAAGCAGAATTGAAATTTGTTTGATTATATAATCAACTCAGCCTTAAACAGCTGTAACCATCTGCTAAAATGATATTAGTGTTTTATGAGAAAGCAACTGCATAAGGACATTTGAGAATATTTTAAAGGAAGTTTTTCTTATATTTTTTTGAGCTGACCTGTTACTATAATGGTGCTCCTTTTGAGAGATCTTCTAGGCCAAGTTGTCAATGATAGACCTCTCAGCTACCAGTAGAGCAGCCAGCTCAACCTCCATCTTCGTGACAATGGACAAGGAAAGTGCAAACTAGTGATCAGCTTGCCAATTATTGTGAGTTGCAAATAACTCTCTGTTCTATTTTCAGCTTTACTGGTCTTACCTGGCTGCATGGTACTGTACCAAGAGCGATTTAAAAGGTAACTGTTTTTAGACATCTAATATCTGAATCAGACTCTAGAATGTCAACAAAACTATTTCATATGGAAGAATGCTTCTTTCTTTTGTATTGCTTGAACTTCATCACCCTGCTGTGATGCTTAATGAAATTGTTGTGCAAACTGCGAATGCTGCTTTATATAAGCCAAGTACAGCAAATGGTTGCTGTGCCTTCAGTCAGCTGTGAGCTGAGAGGAACCATGTCACACTTCATCTTTGGATGCAGCTAATGGGCAATTCAACCAGGCCTCAATGTAATATATTCATAAACAGAAGTATGCTAAAGCTACCTACTGAATTACAGGAAACTCATAGCCTGAGCCTGCCTGAATGGAGTGGCCTCACGGGAGGACAAGATTTTGGGACAGCTGAAGGGCTCAGTACTTTAATTTAGGTGCTTTGTTCACTTTACTGTGGTCAGTGTTTTAGAAACAGAAAAATCTCATGCTATGAAACAAGCAAGGAGGGCCTGAAGAGTCTGAAAGGACTTCAGGGTAAAGTTATTTTTGCAGATCTGTACAAGGCCAGTATCTATGAAAATAGGGGATGTTTGAAGCATACTTTTCTTGGACTGCAGCAGGTATGTCCAGCGAGGGTGAAATGCCAATCAAGAACCACAGCATCCAAGAAAGCAAAGTGCTAGTTATGGGTGGAAGATATTAGTGGGGTGCCACTAACTGCAGGCCCTCCCAGGGAGAGCCTAAGAATGAGATTAAGTAATATCTGAATGGGGATCAGCTACTGAAAAAAGCTGAGTGCTTCAAAGTTCTGGTCCTGAGATAGCCTAGCATCAGATGAGGTGCTCTATGAAATTCAGCAGTTGCTATTTTATAGCAACAAGTGTAGATTTAACAGCAAGGTATTCAAGGCAAACTTCCATCACCAGGATGAAAGGAAGCTGTTTGCTATCCAGGTGAGGTGGCTGCAACCTGAATTTCTCAGGTAAAGTGTGTTCTGCAGTAGAGCACTCGGAAGGAAGTAAATATTTTACTGAAGTAGCACACCATCTTGTGATTTAAACCAAGCATCGAGTTCCCAAACAGGTGTGCTTGCCTTGCAGATCAGAACTGCTGAAGAGCTGGTGGGTTCCCCAGCTGTTTGTGATAAGTCTGTTATTTACTTACAAGGCAAGCATAACGTAAGGTCTAGAAACTGATCCTTACCTGCTTTGCAATAAAACTCTGGGTGTGTTTGGCATCTTTTGTGAAAGCTGACAGCCAGTCCTCCATGCAGGTGTGACTGAGTGCTCTTTAAAGGCAGGTAGCACTCCCTCCTCTCGGGCATGATTCAAAGCCAGCCAAAATCAACAGCGAACCTGAGTGGAGCTTTGGATCAGGCACCCTATGCTATCCCAGATGGTGTGGGAGAGAAATAGAGGCAAACAGAGATTTGAGCAGTTTTTCACATTTCTTTCTTGAATATGCTAGGGAATGACAACAGTCTAAGCCACCTCTTCTTTCTGTTTGATGTGGATTTGAAAAGAGCTTTTTATTAAAGCACCTTTTTTTTTAATGGGCTGTGCAAAACTTCTTTTTATTCCAAAAATCTGTCTATCCTAAAGTTTCAGGAGACAACTGCAGAGCAAAGAGTGGGACTCTACTGATGCCTGAATGCCTGAACAGCTTACTCTGTTCTCAGAAGAACTTGGGTTGATTCAGTACTTAATTTATAAGTCTAATTTGTCATATACTGATAACAAAGTTTATTATGAGTGCCAGTGGTTAATCTTAGGAAATTTACAATCTTTTGAATGTAAAATTGTAACACTGATATTTCCAGTGCATCTGGAAACCCTGTGCCCTTGGGAGGTACTGTGACTCTACCATAGTGAAGCCATAAAATTAGGTATAGTATATCCAGGACAGTAGTGTTATGTCTCTCTGGATCTTGGAAGTCAGAAAGTTGAAGTCAAATATTTAAAAAAAGATTTATATCTTATTATATTTGATCACAGGGAGAGCCCTTTGTAGAATGTCAGAGGAGTCCCTGCACTTCTTTTATAGTATAAAGGCAAATGGCAATATATTAAAAATCCCTGAAATTGCAATGTATAAAAATATATTTGAGATTTTTCAAGCCAACAAATTAAGCTTTTGCTATTTCAAACTATATGCATAAATGTCTTGCAAAAATAATATTAATAAATATATTGAATTTAAAGAGTGGTTTAATCACAAACATTTTGATTAATTTTTTGGAAACATACTTGTGCATTGGCAAGAACACGTCTCATTCTTGAACAGTCATAGAAAATTTAAGTATCTTCTATGACTGTTTACCTGAAGTTTGTCTGTAAGCATTAAAAATTCAGTATGGTGAAGTCACAGTACAAAAACAATTTGAATTTTTTATAGCCTGCATAAAAACCTGCTGCAGTTTGTGCCTGACTAGTGTTGAATGAGGCATGAACTGAAATCCAGCTGTGACTGCTTTGATTTTCATTCATGTTAAGTTGCATTAGAGTCCAATTCAAGCAGAACTTCACTGCACGTCAAGCTATCCCATCAATCCCATTGCATTACACAAGGTAAACACTACCTGTGCCAAGGTGGCAAAAGCAGATACTGGGTACTTTGGCATTTGACTCCAGTAAAGTGCATGCCATACCTGCAACCCCAAGGAGAGCAGAAGATAGATGGTCATTTGAATCACAGCAAGTAAATGTCAGAACAGGAAAACACTTAACGATCCCAGCAAATAGTTTAAATGTATTTGCACTTTCAATTTAGCAAGGTAAGAATCAGATCATGCTGCTGCCCAGCTTTGGCTGTGTAGCTCTCCTGGTAGCTAAGAAAATTTCCAGGTGAAGAAAGGACAATCATGGAATTGTTTAGGTTAGAAAAGCCACTCTGTCCCCAGCCTGTAGCACGGCATGGGGTTGCTGTGATCCAAGTGCAGGACCTCTCACTTCACCTTATTGAACCCTCATGCCTTTGACCTTGGTCAATTGTTCCGGCCTGTCCAGATCCCTCTGCAGAGCCTTCCTGCCCTCCAGCAGATCAACACTGCCATCCAGACTGATGGCCTCTGCAAGATGACACTGCTCTTATCTCCTTGTCTGGACCATGGATCAAGATGTTACACAGAACTGGCCCCAACACTGAGCCCTGGGGTACCCCACTGGTCACTGGCACCAGTGGGGTGTAGGTCCAGTCACCACCCCTGTCTGGGCCCTGCTATCCAGGCAGTTTACCCAGTGAAGAGTGGTCCTGTGCAAGCCCTGGGCTGCCAGCTTCTCCAGGAGAATACTGTGAGAGAGAGCATCAAAGCCTTTGCTGAAGTCCAGGTGGAAACATCAACAGCCTTTCCCTCATCCACTTAATGAGTCATCTTGTCATGGAAGGAGATCAGGTGGCTCAAGCAGGACCAGCCTTTTCTGCATCTCTGCAGTCTGGGCCCTTTTGTCCTGTATGTGATGCATGATGGTACCCAGGAGGACCTGGTCCATGACCTTCCCCAGCACCAAGGTCAGGCTGACAGGCCTGTAGTCCTCCAGATCGTCCTTCTGACCCTTCTGGTAGGTGGGCATCACATTTGCTGACCTCCAGTCAACTGGGACCTCCCCAGTTAGCCAGCAATGCTGATAAATGATTGAATGTGGCTTGTCTGTGTTTTAATTTCATGCACTATAAACATAGTCTGCTTGAAGGGAACAGTGCCCTATTTTCCTCTCTGGACCAGCATACATCATGAGACTGCAAGGAGCATCTCTGTCAATGTGGGCTGCACTTTCTGCTCAGCCATGCAATAAGTTCCTGATCTCCTAACATTAGCATCCAGGGGAAAAACACTGAAGTTGTACCAGTTAAATATTCAAATTACGTATTTATACTAAAATGTTTGGCTTTACTGCCTGTCCATATCTTAGATACGTAAGGGTGGACTAGAGATGTCAGTCAGGCTTCTGTGGGCATATTTAGATATTTTTTCTCTTAGAATGACAGTCTTGTGGTACTTTAATGTTTTTGTTTAGGACTAAGTGTAAGTAGGAGGTTGATTAACAGAAAGCAGAACATTCACACCTCAGAAAGGTCAGGGCTGGAGCTATGCTTGATTAGAGATATACAGAACCTGACTTAAAAGCAAACCTCAGTTATCTTAATGTTGATAGTCAGTAAGGTCAGAATGTAATTTGTCATTAGAGTGTGACTGTTTTTTGTAATCGTGCTGTTTGTCCTGAAGGACTTGGAAAGCCATCTATACTTAGCAATTCCTTTATCTCAGAAATTATAATCTCTTGTTGAAATTGCTTTTCTAGGAGAAGAATCTTCTTGTTTTCTACTGATCCCTGTTTTAGCTTTCTCCTCTTAGTTGTGATCCTTTAGTGCCCTGCTTGATGAAATCAGTTTGCTTGAGGAAGTTTCAGCCAGCACTCAGAGCCTGTATTCTGGATCAACTCCCAGCTTTGTTTTCCTTTCATACACTGAAAATGCTGTCATTAATAACCAACTTGTGGTGAAGCTGAACCTTCTAAAAGAGGCTTTAGCATTTGACACATATTGCTTCCTATAAGGAAACTTGAAATGGGGCTTCTTAAAGCAGCAGAAATGAAGTCCCTGATCTTTGCTTATATCAGCTTCTCCAGATGCTCCCTGTACATGAGTCAAGGAAGAACCAGCAGCATTTGTATTCCTGCCATTGGTGTGTTATGTGTCTATTTGCAGAGAAAGATAAGTGTGTCACTCAAAAACAAAGCAGAAGCTTAAATTCACCTCTGCAAAGCTATTTATCATGAGAAGCTACCTTCAGAGCAAATTAACTTTCACTTATTCAGATCATCAGGGTGAGAGTATGTTTATTATCATAGGGAAGGATTGTCCAAGAGACACTCTGACATGTGGAATCACTGTTCACTATTCCAGATCTTGGATGTGTTGCTGTGATTGTCAATGGTGACTTAGTGAAATTGTGAAGATGGTACTAGAGAGATTCAGCAATGAGAATGAGGTACCTTCTACCATCTGTTCTTTACTATATATAGTGTGTGTGCATGTGTATAAATATACAGAGAGGAAACATTTGAAATTAACTCATAGAAGTAGTTACAAACAATTTTCTTCAAAGTCTTTGATAAATCCAATGAGTTTCAGGTTGAAATTTTTTTTTGCGTTTATAACATCATTCAATTCTTAGTAAAGGAAAACACTGGAAAGGGAGACTGCAGAAAAAGGGAGAAAAATAACCAACTACACTGAATGTAAATGTAAACAGCTTTGTTCTTTGAGAAACATGAAGGTTTTAACCAGATTGTGTGATTAAAAACTGGGTCAGTCATGTTTTTTCATTAAAAATGCAGACATTTGGTTTAGTTCTTATTTTAGCATCAAGCATGTAAATATGGGATTAAGAAACGCTTTCAGTCTAGCATCTGCATTTCAAGAAATAGTACTACTTTCTTGTAATTTGTGATGAAAATCTTGTGATTTTTTTTTTCACGGGCATTAGTGAGGTATTTGTACCAGTGAATTTCTGGACCTACCTAGGTCCAGGATATGGAAAGCACAGGAAACTGCTCTTCAATAGATGCAGTTTAAATGTGTGACCTTCTCACAAATCTTCTAAGGATTTAAATTCTTTTTCCCCAGCAAAGTTATAAACAATAATAAAAATATTTATGGTTGGCTACTGATATTAAGTGCCTGTTTGAGTTGAGGAGGAAGCAAGATAAGGGAAGGACTTCTGAGCAGAGATCACC
>JAWWMO010000011.1:22515832-22559023 GCA_035047845.1 Dendrocincla fuliginosa
ACTTCACAAATGAGTTTATAAGCCAGGATAGGAGGCTGCTTCTCTCAAGGCTGAGAGGAATGAATCACTGAAGTGGGAGGTATAGTGCCATCCAAGAGAAGAGAGAATCTATTCTCCTTTGCACCGAGACAGCTGCTTAATAGATTAAATAATACTTTCAGATACATTGACGTGTTGCAGAGCAAGGCAAACATCCCCAGCTCTCCTTATTCGACTCCATAAATCGAATGCTGTGGTGTTCACGCATGGCTCGACTCCCCTGTAATGTACGTGTGATAGATGGAGCTGTGATTGTGATATATCAAAAAATCATTTAAAATGTCTGCTTGACCCATTCCCGAAAAGCCCTTCAACTTGCATATTCAGAAGCCAGTGCTGAATCCCCAGCTGCTGGTGACCTCCAGTTATTGAGAAGACACTTCTTATGGTTTTATCTTCAGCATCAACAAGGCAACTTGTTGAATGCAACAGTGTTGTCTAAGGCATAGCTTCTCTTATCTCTCCCAGGATTTGGCAATTGGTGATTTCAGTCATAAAGTGATGAGTTTTGCATTTAGATGTGAAAAACCCTTCATGCTTACTGATATTCTTCTGCTGGTTCTGGTTTCCAAGCACGTGAAGGTATGTTTCCATCTCCAAAGTGAGAATAATGCTTAAATTTAGAGCCATTTCCTTGTTTCACTTTGAATGCCTAATGAACTGTAAAAAAGTTTTAGCAAAATGCTTTTATGCAGTTTGAAACCTGTAAAAATTCATTTTAGAATGTATTTGATATTAGTCTGTCTTCTAGTGTTTGCTTAGGATTTCTCCAAGACTTGGACCTTGGAAGTGAAGAACATAATGTGGTGGTGCTTAGTTTTGTTACTGCCTTTCACAAGGACTTTAGAGCTATTGCAAGGACTGACAATCAAACCCTCCCTCATCTCCTTGCTCGGTGCTTCTGTGTGTCTGTATCATCTCCCCTTTAATTCAGGGTGGAACTTCCATTTGGCTCTTCTCTAACCTTTATATTTCAAGTTTTGTCTTCATTTGTCCCATCATATCTCTAGACAGCGAATTGCAATCTTCGGGGGAGATTAAAGTTAGTAAGAGTCTTGAGCTTATGACATGTTCTGTAAAAGTCAAAAATGTGTGGGAAGTAGAAATGTTTTAGTACAACAATGTTCCCAGCAGCAGCTGAGGTCTTTGTCTGTACTGGCAACTGGCTCTTTCTGGGAAAGGTGAGTGGCTGCCACTGGCACAGTTGGATTCCAGTCCTTGGTTGGTATGTTTGTACAAGGACAAATGAGCTAAAGCAGAGTCATGTTTCTGATGCTGGGAGCAGCAGAATTGGGCTGCTTTCCTGTCCCCTGCTCTCCTGGGTCAGGCCCTTCTGTTTCCTGGGATGGCTGCAGTTAGACTTCTCTAGAAGTGTTTCTCGATTAGAACACTTCTAGCTAAGCTTTTCTGAAATACAATAGTGATGAACTTATTAGACCTAATGACATCCTATGTGAAAGCATTTGGTACTAAGAAAATCTTTGGAAAAAGGGGTCAAAGGCAAGTTTCACTTGCCAGTCAATCCAAATTTTTAGAGCTGAAACTGAGTTGGGTAAATTCTCTTATACACCATCCTAGATTTATATTCAGGACTGGAACAGTATCTTGGCTAGAGACAGTGAGAGGTATTGACCCTTAAAAAGTAATATCATATTGCACAAAAAAGGTTGTATAAGGAGCCCCAGATTTAAATGGGAATAGATGAGTTCCTTTTTTATTTACAGCACTGTAATTACAGAAAGCAATTTTTTCTAACAACTATAGAACTTCTACTTGTTCTTTCACCATCCTGACCATCTACTGGCCACTGTACTGTCTGTGTAATTACTGTGCTGTAGTGTACAACTGATTGTGAATTCCAGATGGTAGTTGGAATGCAGATAAACTCTACTAAAACACCTCTGCTTTCATGAAGCTTCCCGATCCATAGACAGAAAGCACATTCTAAATTCAGTGTGGTTTAAGTTTTAAGCTCAAGTTTTTTTTAGCTTATTAAGAGTTATTTCACTGAGCTCTTTAACAGAGTAAATTAGTTCTGCAAGACTCTTGCAAGGGGATCAGTGATGTACTCGGAAGCTGTCCTGTTGGGTTAGTGCTTTTGTAACTTCCCTAAATACTGTTCTTACAGGAGAAATGTTTGAAGCTATGCACGTTGAAGCCAAAACTGCTGTGCAACATTGATTCGAACCAATTCTCAGAGCCACATTTCTGTCTCAGGTCTCAGAATTTTCTAGGCCCACTGCATCTCCAGTTTAATTGCAGCAAATAACCATTAGGTTGGGTCTTTATCCAGATGTTTTCACAGGACCAAACTCCTCCCAGGCTCTTAGCCTGGCGTCACAGATCAGAATACAATAATGGCTGCTAGGGCACATCACACTGAGGCAATTGCAATACTGAGTCATTGCAGTGTCAACTCTTGCACTGTGATGAATAGAAATAATATCCCGGAAAATGTGAGCCCTTCAGAAATAGCACAATGATTGTGTAAGGGAAACAGCCATTCTTCTGTTGCTGGCAGGTTTGCACCTGTTTTAAAGGGTATATAAGGTTTTGTGTATTGACTGTGGAACAGCATTCAGCAAGAAAAACAACAGTAGTGGGTTTTCTCAATATCCAAGCAAAACAAATGATATTTTAGCAGATCTAGAATCCTATTTCCTGTTTGGCTTCTCTCCAGTATTATTTCTAAGGATGGATGTAAGGGAGTCAGTAAAAATGAAGGAGTAACTCTTCCAATAGACTGTAGTCACATGGTACCAAAGCATTCTTAGTAAATCAATCCCCTTACTTAAACGAGTCATGTAAAATGTTCTATCCATTATCTTGGCAAAGAGCACAGAAGGATTCTTCTCTGAATGGCAGCTGTGGATTGAAATTCCTTATTCTGAGGTCCAAGTATCCAGATCTGGTGGTAATCTGTAGTTTTCCCACTGGCTCCTCCTCCTTCAAACGACTTCTGGAAGTGATTGTTTGAGTACTCACAGCTTACCTTCAGCCTACCTGGTTCTGCCCTAGATTTCTGAGTAGAACACTACTTCTACAAAGTCAGATTAAGGCAACTGTGTGCTGTCCCAGAGCTCTAGGTGTCCTAAAGCACTGAGTTACAACAACTGATGGGGAGGGAAAAGCTTAGAAAATATACTGGAAGAAAATATGGCAGATGAGTAACATCAAGTAGATCTGACATTGAGAGAAAATATTCTGAAATACTGCACTGAAAAGGCCTACTTCAAAAGACTAATCCCTTGAGGTGGTATTTATATAAGGTGGAATATAAAAACTGGTCTCTAATAATGTCTCTGGGAAACCAAAATGCAAGAAATCAGATCAGTGGCTCAGGGCTGCTATAGACCTTGCCCTTTGTGTGAGCTCTGCCTGGCTGTGGGTGTCCAGCACTTATTTCCTGTTCAGAATTGTCTTGAAGACATTGTGTTGGTTTTAGCCTGTGTGCAAGCTTGTGCAGGGGAGCACTGAGTGGAATGATGTTTAGCTAGGGCAGCTGTTGCACACATGTCCAGAGTGTATCCAGCTGGTATTGGTGGCTCACAGTCCCCTAAAATCCATTTGTGAGGCAACAGGGCTGTCACTTGGGGTGTTCATGATTCTGCAGTTTAGTCCAGGCCACAGGGAGTATGTCAGAAACACCTCGTTTAGGGAAGGCTTTTGTGACTCTCCATGTTGGTGACATTTGTTCCTGTGAGTGCAAGTAGGCTCCAGGTGGTTTTGGTGCAGTAGGCACAGGAAGTGAACAGTTAGAAAATGGGAAAAGCCCATTGCTTTGCTGCTGCAGGTAATTCCAGAAGTGTCCTCAGCTCTGGAAAGAGGTGAAGAGGAACAGCATAATTTGAGCCCAAGGTCTGCAGAGAGCCTTTTTTCTAACCTGTTCACGTCTGGCTATCTGTGCTGAATTTGGTCCCTTGAAGTTTCCACAGTAAGTCAATTCTGTACGTGTCTCCATCTGGGCCTGTAGCACAATAGTTTGCATCTAACACAGTAAAGCACAGCCCCTTTGCACTGCTCGCCTCTCTCCCTCACCCTTTGCATGACTGTTGTCCTTACCTCTGTGCTACTAGTGCTGGCTTACAGAGATCATTGTGATTTGGTCTCCTGGAGCTCAGAGGCTCTTGGCTCACATAAGGGCTGTTGGGATTACCTCACACTCCTCTGATAATGGTAGTGTTTGCTAAACTGTGTGGATCTTCTCATCCTCTGGAAGCTGTGAGTCAGAAGGCACAGGGAGTCAGCTGTTCCTGTGTCCCAGCGAGCTCTTGGCTGAATGTACTGCCATTAGGTCAGTTTAGTCATGTTGGTTATTTTTTCTAGGAAACTCTGACTATCCTGGAAAATCACTATTCCAGAGGGCTTTTTCTGCTTTTTCTGGAGTAACTGTAAATCTCTTGCAATCAGTGGAAGAATTCTACCCTAAGCCGGATGTTATTTCTCCTTTGGAGTGACTTTGAAGTCCTTTTTGAATCAGTCCACTGGCATTTGTGTGGCACTGGCACCTTCAGCCTGCAGAACTTGGATTGGGTGAGAGCTCTGTTCCAATAGGACCTGAACACTGGATAAAAATCTAATTAAAATGGTGAGGTGAAAGTGTGATGTCCTCATGATTAGTAGGTACTTTGAGCAGTAGGAAATCAAGAGCTGCTTACAACCTGCTATTTTGTCTGAGCTGTGGTGGTAAGATTAGTCTTTAACAATTAGTTGTTGAGTAGCTGTTACATCAGGAACATCCACATGTATAAATTTCTTTATCCCTGTTATAGTCCTGTACTATTACCTGAAATAAATGCATTATTGGAAGAAGTAAAAAGATAAAAAAAGCAGCATATAGTTTTGTGCTGTCTGGGAAATGAACTTGCATATTCAGTACTGAGTTTCTGAAGATTTAAACTGGTACGTACTGTGGGGCACAGGCTCAGAGAATTTTGTTATTAAACTCTGAATCATATTTAAATTCCTCATCATTGAATTTGTCTGAAGAATTTGAATTTGGCCTTCAATTCCAGAAATAATTTTTTCCTACCTTATTTTCTTCTTTATAGCTTAAAGACAGTTGTAAAAGTCTGATTATGGAACTACTTGGGAATGACATATTGTCTTCCTGAGTGGAGGAGTTCCTGACATCCCTCAAAGTCCCCACCTGGGGGAATGCCACAGGATGCTCTTGGCATTCACCTGGTAAAGGTCTTGGGCATGTGGTGATCTGTGTGCAAAATGGAGAGATCAGCAGGGCTTTGAAGCTTTCAAATTACAGTGGTATTAGAAAACTTCCAGTGAAGCACACAACTGTGCACTCTTGCAGCTGACCTCAATAGCTCCTGTATGGGGTGTGTGCATATTGTTGAATTCTTCACCTTTTAAACCCTGTTTTACTGTTCATGCATCTGAGTAACATTATTGGCATCACAGAACAGTGCACATGTGAATTGCAAAGTTTGTGTTAATTATGCAGAGACATTCTCTAATTTTTTAACTACATGAAACATCAGTGGAATAAAACCATTGTGTAAGTTAAGCTGAAAAAGCTAAGGCTGAAAAGGCTTACTTTTCTTGGGCACATATCTTTCTGAGGGAATGCAAACGTAGTGCACAAATCAGATTTCAACAAGACTGATACTAAAATAGCTTTTTTGGAAACAAGGGCAAACAGAGCTCTTGTACTACCACAATACAAGTGGAAAAAATAGTGAAAATGGCACCTCTCACTAAAATACTGGCAGTTTCTCCTTTTCATAGCAAGAAAAAAATTATTCCAAGCATAGGATTTGGAAAGCACTGATGTTTTTTATTTTATTATTTTTTATTAAGCCAATAAGAGTTTCTTACGCAGTCAATTGTAAAGTATCATAATTTCTGTCTCTCTGGGAGCTTAGATTTCTTTCTGTATGCTTGCATTCCACTACTCCTGCTAATGTGCCGTGCAGGAAGAATTACATTACACAGCTCTGCTGTGCAGCTGGGACTTCCTGGAGGTTTGCATTTTTAAGGCTTTCCCCATCATACCTTGCAACTGAGACAGCAAATAAATCCTGAGGGTCACATACTGTAGAGAACACATGGCATTTAGGGTGGGGTAGGAATTGCTATCTGTGCCCCAGCACTGCTTGGTTCTGTACACATTCCACTGATCCTATTGACTTTTCAGAATTTATCCTTGGGAATACTGCTGTGGAGTGGGAAAAAAATGAAATGCTGTTAGCAAGCTGATAATTGAAAGGAAGAAAAGCCCTAAGCAAATGCATAAAACTCTTCCCAATCATGGTATTTATGGGCCCAAAATGTTTCAGAGATATTTATAAGTTCGATAGAAATACAAAACATATGGTATCTTTATCCAGAAATATTCTTTCAATTATATCCTGCATGGATCTCATAAACATCTCTTTTTCATCTAAAAATTCTTCAGTACATTAGGTAAGAAACATCATTCTGTTTTGCAGGGGAATGTGGTAAACAAACATCTTGTTCTAACAGATGTTGAAGTACAGATTTCAATCAGCAAAAGGAGCATTCTATAAGTTTTGGCTTTGGCAGCTCAAAGTACTGCAGCTGTTGGGCCACACATCATGGATTTTGCTTTTCTATCTGTTATATTGGAGAATTGTGTAGGATCAGCATTTTTTTTCTGGTTTCTTCTGTTAAAGTGTAAGCATATTAATGTCTGCCTTTTTTTCAGTGTGCTAAAACTCTCCTGCTTTGTAAATGTAGCAGGATCATACCTTAATGCTCCTCTAATATCTCTTTATAAGGAATTTTTGAGAGGACCTTCTCCAGCCTTTTAGTCTGTGGAAACTGTGCATGTAGGAACTACGCTGGCCTCTCCATTACGCACTGCTCTTTCAAAGCAATCCAGCATTAACTGAGAAAGTGCCGCCAAGGATCTCCAGCTCCGGTTTGACCAGAGCCTGCCAGGAAGAGACTCAAAGAACAGCTGTGAAGGTCAAGCCAAAAGGCAGTTTTCTGCTTCATCTTGTCTTTGAGGGAAGCCTGGTCCCAGCCAGTGCAGCTGTTGTCTCTGCCTTTCCTAAAGTGGAGAATTAGCACTGGCTCACATCTGTTGCTTGGTTGAGACTGGGGAATGTTGTGCAACATTTTTACTAAGGTGGTGGTTTCCTGAGATGGGATTCATAAACCTTGTGCTTGTGTTCTGCAGGGCTAGACAGGGAAGCAGACCTGGGATTTTTTTATTGCTTTTTGTCTTTTTTTTTTTTAAACATCTTGTTGGATCTTGGAAAATTCTACCTTGTCTGAGGTACTGTGTCTGCAAGAGTTTCCTGGATGCCAGGTTGTCTCTGTACCTGTCTTGGTGTTGCAGGAGATGAGTTGTAATGCACTGCACACACTTTGTTTGAGCTCTTTAGTGGAAGCCGTGACATTGCAGCTTAGGCTGGAATAGATTTTTTTGATGAATTCCTTAAGCCTGTTGTTGTCAATGTTGTTCTAAGTATTGCTACTTCTTAAGGAAAGGTCCCTTCCAGCCTTGCTTGCCATGATTGCAGCTTGATTACATTACCCCTGATTTGGTAGATCGCCTTATGTTAAATCAAAATTCCTGATTTTTGTTATCGTATCTGTAAACTCTGTTGGTCTTATTGATTGTTGTTACTTGGAAGTTTTGGGCATGATTCCCTCTCCCTAGGAGGGCTTGTAAGAGGATGTCAGCACATGGGCTGACTAATGATGGTTCCTTTGGTTATTTGCCCCAGGCTCTAATGCCCTTAATGCCCTTTTATAAAACTTTCCACATTTTCTACCTTTCTCCCACTCCAGTTTTAGTGCCACCAATCTCCCATCTGTCTGCTGATTTGTCTTCAGTATTCATTGAACACCTCTTGTGCTGGGTCTCTGAAGTTACAGGGCTTTGCTCAATATCCTTCAGGATTCCTGTTGCCTGCATACAGTTAAGGTGAGAATCACAAGGTGGAGTTTTTTCTTCCTCAGCTCCTTCTCTTTGTTCAATTTACTGTGTAATGAATTGTAGAGTGAAGTGTCTGGTGTGGGGGGTTTTTGTTTGTGTTGTCATTTGGTTTTGTTTTTAAATTACAGCACAGTGTGAGTTGGTGAAAAAGACAATTCTTCCCATCTTGACAATATTCTTACTGGATTCTTCTTCTTTCTGGATTCTTGTAAGGAAGATGGAATCTGTTGGTGTGTCTTACAGGTGTGTCTGTATTGCTACATCTTAAGTGCAGGTTGTCTTGCAGCTGCTGTTCAAGATGGATGTTCAGAATCTCTTGGCCTGGTACTTCTGTTTATTCAAAAAGCAAACCACAGAGAAACAATGTAATTGGATAGGAAAACATGTTCTCTTTAAGTCAGGGAGCACTAGAGAAGCTTATTTTTGTGATTCTCTAGCACATGCACCACTGATCACTGGATATAAATTATTCAGTTGTTAGAAAGATCACAGTTGTAAATACAAAAGGCGTTTGTAGCAATAATAACAATAAACCAATGTTACTAAATTAGTGAAACAAATTATTCATGCCATCATTCTGCATTTTTTTTCTTTTGACCTTTAAACTCTGGCACATGCTTTGGGTGTAGAGTGCTGTGGTAGGAGGGGAAGTCACAATGATTGTGGCATAGGGTTCTTTGTGGCTCAGAAAGCAGAGCAGCAGAGTGGCAGGAGGTATCAGCAGTGCTCATGGCTCCTCATTAACCTGTGCATGAGTCATTTTTCTGAATCTTCCATTCTTCAAATATGAACATTGCTTTAAAAGCATTTGAAGTGATTTTTGGGAAAGGTCATGGCTGAGCTCGAAACCACACAGTTAAAACCCACCCAGAGCGACAAGGAAGAGTATAAAGGATACTGGTGGGGTTACTGACCAGAGGTATGGGGTGGTGGCAAGCATGTGACTGCTTGGGCTTGGGTACTGTTTGCAGCCTTGCCTGTGAAGCTGGTTTAGGTGGGAGAATATATCTGTATAAATGTATGCTGTATAAAGCACTCTTAGGCCCTCTGTCCCAGCTCCCTGCTCTGTGCTGTGTGAGCTATTCAGAAGAGACTGTGGAGTCTGGCAGGAGAGGGAAACATTGTTGGAACAGCTTTTCTTCTGAGCAGGTAGCTTGAGTGCCCTGTAAAGATCTTGGGATGGACTTAAAACCTTTAATGCAGAGGATAAAAGTAAAATTTTCTTCTAAGTGTCTCCCTGGGAAGAATAACTTTATCCTCACAACAGGTGACGACCATCTTTTCCTCATTTGTGCTTATCAAGACCATACTGCTAAGTAGTGAAGCAGCCTCGAGTTTGACTTTTTCACGGTGAAAAAGTCCCCTGTAGAGACAGTTTTGTGAAGCTGATGTTGCTGGATGCAGCTTCAGCATTTCAGCTTTTATGTGTGAATTAGTATTATGGAAAAGCAGGGCAGGGTGTTACTGTTAGCATTTGGTTGCTGCTGCTTCTGACAGTGCAGTGCCTGTGTAATGCTATTCCAGCAAATTGCTTTGTAGGCTGTGCAGCAAGAAGGTGCTACCTGAAAAGGCCTGATAGGATTCTCTTCCAATATTTGATTGAAGTAGCAGCATCTTGGGAGATATATTATTCCAGGTACGTGAAACCCCACTGCAAAGCCTGAGAACTTCTGAGCTTTCAGTTGTGTTTGTTGTGGTTCACCTTGTGAGGAGCTAAATACAGGCACAGTGTCAATAGGCTTAGTGTCCACCTTAATTTAAAGCAGCAAGTAACTGCTTTAGGTAGGCTCTGATGCTCATTTGAGAAAGGACAAGTTCTGTACATGGAGAAACTGAAGGAACAACATGAAGTCAATGATTACCCTTTCTGTTACATAGAACTTTCACGTTAGGAGAGATCAGGAGATCTGTGCCACCTCTTCTAGAGGTGTTGCAGAACTGAAAAAGTGGTTGTGAAACCACTTTTGGGAAAGAGGAACAATGTCTTTAGGGAGCCAACACTTGAAAAGCTGCTGCAATTTCAGCACCTACCAACTGATTCCTAGATAATGACAGATGGCTTTTCTGCTGCAGAAAGAGGCATCCACTGTTGCACTCTTCTACTGTGCAAGCACATCAAATACTGACCTAGAATTGCATGGCCTGCTTTGGTCAGTTTGAGTGAATAATGCAGCTACCCTATGGCTGTGAAGCACCTCTTTGGGGCAGCTGAACTAAGCATGTTGTGCGACTAACAAGGTTGTGGGAGCAAATCCTTCTGGTTTAATTCAAAAAAACCCATGTAGTGGTATTGCACCAAGTGTTGGTTTGACCTGTTTTAATCTAAGAGCAGAACTGCCAAATTTGAGGGTAAGCATGACAACCATTACACTGATTTATCAGAGTAAAAGGGGAGCTGCATTAGTAGTTTGGGAATTTATTGTAGTGTGTAAATAGCATTTCCATCAGCAAAAAATGAGAAGGTTGATTTATAACAGATAACTCCAATAATTTCTAAATTTCCATATTAATAGGAAAGCGGTACTTCCATTTTTTGCTATTATCCCCATATGTACCATCTTCTTATAAATATGGAAATTTGGTAATTAGCTGCAGAACTACTTTATTTTCAAATTATACCATAGAACTTAATGAATGGATTTTTTAATTTTTTGTAATGCCATATTTTTAAGTGTTTTATGGGATCTGGACTACTGTATTGCAAGATAAACTGTTTAGCAATATTTGATATAGTATCTACAACTACATGGCCGTTAACTTGTTAATTTTCCTTTAACCAAAAACACAGAACTGAGACATACTCAGATGGTATCGATTTGTTTCCTTCTGTTTCATGACTTTAAGGACAATGTGCTGAATAGGAACTTGCAAAAGATACGTTGTTTATCAAAAAGGAATCCATGTAAACAGTATTGTTGGTGAAGAAAACTAATGCTAGAACCCTACCTCTGTACCATTATACAGTGATATGGAAAATATTAGCACCTGCACGAATGAGTCCTTCCATAGGGAAAAATCTGGGAGTATCAGACAGGACACATTAGTTCTTGATGGACAGTACAGTACCTTGAAGAACATGCAGTGTCTGGGGTTCAAGTGGTCCAGAAGGAGAATTGCACTGCTGGGCTTTGATCACCCATGTAATCACACAGCTTTTTAAGTGCAAGCAGCCTCGATATCAGAGCTGTCCTGTATTTTTGGGAGTACTCGCCAGGTGCACTCAGCTGTTTCACACAGGCACGTGTGTTCTTTGAGTCATTCTTTAGTATTGACACAATAAAAAGCAGAGTGAAAGCTATGCATATGGGTTATTTCTAGGAAAAAGCAAACTTTTTTCCCTATTACAAAAGCTATCAGGGAAGGTATCTGCTGATGGGGCTTTCCACAATGGAGAAGCTGCGAACTGAGTCATCCAGTGAAAACTGGCCACGTGAAAGATGTTCTTGTTTCTAGAAAGGTACCTATACCTGAGGAGTCATGGTTCTGGTTTAAGTTGTGTATCTAGGAGCTTTCATGTTCAAAATTTGGAACAAGTGTCTTAACACTTGGCAGGGTGGGATATTTTTTTTGTAACTCTACTGTATCAAAATAAGAGTTTGTGTACAGATATCATTGGTTGGGATGGCCCTTGTGCTTATAAATACCGAGAAAACAGGTGGTCATAAGGACATTGTGTTAATGAGGAAAACAGTTTAGAATAGGAGTTAGCATCTCTATGTGTATGAATGTAGTGATAGTCCAAAGTTAATTACAAAAGCATTGATTTTTACCTGAATGAAAGTGGGTGCCAGTCAGAAGGCTGTGAATATCTGCCTTTCTCAGAATGCTTTTTCTGCACCACTTGTAAGACGCACACTTTGCTCTTAGTCCTTGTGTGGTTGAAAAATGACACACTCCTTGAGCTGCGCAGCCTGTTGTGGGGGGAAGCCACATCTGTAATGTCCTGGACTGAAACTAGGCTCATTTACAGCTCTACCCACTCTGATCATCAAAATGATTTTATCAGCCGCACTTCAGAAAACAAATGGTGTTTGATTTAGCTGGGCAAAGTGATATTTCAGAACTGGCCTCAGCAATCTTCCTGTAGCTTGACAGTTGGTCTGCAACAGATGAAACAGAGTAAACAGTCTATTATAGTTGAAATTGGAAGCGGGCACCTTGAAGCATATCTTGAATGTGCTTCTGTTCCATATGGAATTATAAGAGGAGGTTTTTGTAATGTTTCTGTGGCCTCCCTGTTAAAATGCTCATCTTGGGCACTGGAAAATAAAGAGCTTGGATGCAATGATAGTGAAAAATTTTCTTGGGAATTTTGTTACAGCTGATGCCCTGGTACATTTTTAAGAAGTATCTCTTCCTTTGAAGCTCAGCCACTTTTTAAACTGTTGGTTAGTATTTTCTATGCTATGGAAGTCTATGGAAGTCATCTTTCCGTCCTGTTCAACTGTATTTTAATCAGGCTCAGAACGTTTTTCTGAGGAACTGAATGTCTCAGCTGGGGCAGATGTTTTTTTCCACACAGAAAGACAGAACAAGTAAATGGGGAAAATGGGAGGATTGTTGAATGCATTTGGTTTTCTAACAGGTCATTGTCACTACCATGCTGTTACAATCCAGTTCAGCTTTACTGGGTGTACATCTTAATTTCAGGCTCCAAGAGATTTTGCTCACATGGACCCTTGTAAAGCCTTTGGTTCTTTGGTACCCTGAATTAACATCCAGAGGATAATTGCATGTTTTTCTCTAAGAGATTTCTTTTAATTTGGTGAGAATATAGGCATTTTGGCAAAAGGGGTTTTACAGAGATGACATGCAATTTCACAAAAGCATTACAGCAGGCTACCAGGATTAGCAAACATTTCACCACACTATGGGTCTTGCCCAACAGTAACTGCTCTGGTGTGTAACACCTACACTAGAGCTTTTCACTACCTTCCTCTTGAAATAACAATGGGTTTGGTCTTTGAATTTAAGGAGTTCAATTCTTTCTTTACAGATGCTCAGCCTGTAGACTTGGCCTTCAATTAGTGCTTCAAGTAGAAGTTTCCTCCATTTTCGCTCTGCTGCAGAAACACCTGTCTGCAGGCTGATGACCCCACCTGAACTTGATTCCTCGGTGAATCTGGTGCTACTTCATGTGGCTACATGGCAAGATTTTCCTGTGAGTCAGCATTCACAATTGGTTAGTGTGTTGGTTTCTTTCTTGGACCCTGTGTAGGGGTGGTTGCATGGGGTGGGTGAAGGTAGTAGGGCCATGAGTCTTAGCTCTATGTTTTTCCAGCTGGAGTTGCTTCTGACACTGGCTGAGGAAAAAGAACATTCACCAGTTACTTGGCAGCTTCAGTTTTCTCACTAATTTTAGGAGAGTTCACATACTGTTACCCTGCTCAGTTGTTCAATAAACACTTGGACATTTTGGCTTGGGCAGTTCCTTTCCTTTGGGAGTGATGAAATGTAGTTGTTTAGAAAGAGACGGGAAAGATTAGAGCAGCACTCTTCAGTCTGTTGCACGTGGGACAAAAGGATTGGTATTCAAAGGAACTCCTCCATAGTTTGGGCAAAACTGCTCCTCTTCTGAAGCCAACTTTTAAGCTGGTAGTGGGGCAGTGGCCTCCAGTTCCCCCAGTCTGTGTGGCTCTGGTTTCCCTGAAGCTGCACTGCCTGTCAGCATGTGAGGCTGGGACTTAGGAATAAATCTGTGTGCTAGACTTAGAGATAGGGTTTGCTGGGGGCTCAGTGCCAAAGCTGGTGTTGCTGTGCTGCTCCTGATGGCAGTCAGCTCATGCAAAATTGTCTTGTGTCTCTGCAGTCTGTTGTACAAAGTCACAAGCTGGGGCAGGCATTCAGGGAACTGCTGGAGCAAATAGAAGGTGAAGGGCAACATTTCCTTAAGTGTGCTGTTTCAACACCTCAGCTGATGGAGATTGGCCTTCTCTGCAGAGTTCATTAGACTGAAGCCTTTCTGTGCCAGCTGCAAATCTGTTCTGATACACCTGTGGTTGGTTTTCAACTTGAAACTAGAGAAAATATGGATCCTAGCAACTAGGACTCTCCCTCCTTGTTGCCAGTGATGACCTGGGCTTTTTGTCCCACACCAGAGACCTGGAAGAGATTGCAGTGGGATGCATACAATTCAACTGGACATAGGATTCCTTTGCTTTGTCTTGCTGGCCTTGCCGTTGATGGAAAGCTTTCTGCTTTTGTCTTCACATCTTTGGATTTACATTGGCTCCTGCTAATGAGACTTAAAAGGAATAAGATCTGACCTCAAATTAAGGCTGGGCTATTCCTGCAGAGCCTCCTAAGTTGTTATTATATTGATCAGTTAAGCCCCATAAAATCTTTGTGTCAGTCAATGATGTGAACTGACAAGTTAAGTTATTACAGTGAAAGCCCTGCTGTGCTAACTTAATTTATGTTGTAGAGCCTCAAAACAGATTTTTATCTGTGTGATTCTTTGTTTTCTTTTTTTTTCTTTAAAACTGAAGTGAAAATGTTCTTTTTGAAAAATAGGATTTTCTGTGAGGATAAATCACATCAAGTCAGTTGTCCACTAGGACTAGAAATAATGCTCCTTTTATTTTAAATTCAATAATATAGGCATCTGGAGCTATAGAAACTTTTTATATGTTGTGAGGCCCTGGGAAGATAAAGACAACTTGCATTTATATTGTATTGTTATCTTACCTGACTTGAGGTATTTGGATTAGGGGCATCTTCTATGATACGAATGACAAATTGGAGAGGAAAGCCACATATGGAAGAGACACAAAGTAAAATGGGTGAGTTGTGATGGTTACAGCCCTGGGAAAGAAGAGGGGAAGTGCCTTCTGTGCTGCTGCAGTCAGGTCTCCATTCCTCAGTTAGAGCACCAGGGCTTGAAGCCATGGAAATGATGCTGGAATGTCATGCCTAGCCAGCCTTAAGTGTGTGACACAGTTGTGGACTCCCAAAGCAGTGTAAAAGGAGTTTGGTGTCATGGCAATAAAGCTGATGACAGCCTGAAAGAGGGGAAAATGAAATAGGTTTTTGCCTCTTTACTGTATACTCATATAAGCCCTCAAGTGAGACAGCTTAAGAAAAAAATTGCTGTCTTGCAGAAAAGAAGGAAAAACTAGTTTTGGCAGGTTTCCTTTGCATATAGCTTGCATATTACTGCATAATGTCTTCCTGCTGTTGTGTTCTGTTCCCTTTGAATGGAGAAGTGACTTTTAAATGGTGCCTGTAAATGTATTTAAGGGGAGTAAATGTTAAAAATCTTGATAGAAAAAAACATAATCTCAACTGATAGTGGATTCTGGGCATTGGACTTGTTCTGTTTGGATAAGGAACAAAGGCTCCACCCATATCACATGCTTTCCTTACTGTCTTTACATGTGGACTGAGCAGCAATAGTCGGTGGCTCTGGCTGGGTATTAGTATTTGGGGATTGCTGGATGATGGCACACTGCCAGGTAGAAGTGATTCCAGTTATTCCAAAGACTAAATAACCATTAATTATATGATTAGTAGTGTGGCCATCAGTAGTTGGGGCTGACTTGCTTCACTCCTCATTGTGTTTTGGTTTCACTCATTTCATACTTCTATATTCCTCAAACAAAAGAGATTGCAACTCCATATTTAAGTACTTAAATTTTGTTGTCTTGGCAGACAGTCCTTTCCAAAATGCAAATATCTAAAATTTTTCAAAAAGCAAGATTTTTAGGCAAAAGTACGAGTCAGTGGTGCTGATTTACAAGAACCATGGGACTTAAATCCTAGTTTTCACTTAACTAGAGGGATACTTGTTTTTCTTTTTCAAGGACATTGTCTTACAGTGCAATCAACTTCCTTGCAGTCCTCTCCACGTGAATCTCCATAGGTGAAGTGTCCAGCCCTTCACCAACAGATAAAGCTGAATTGGAGCAGGAAGGAAACTGCTGTCCCAGCTACAAACCCACACTGATGAGCAGGCTGAGCATCCTGTCCAAATGTCAGTCTCTTAAGTGTAGTGGATGTTTTCTATTGCAGTCTTCCTATATATGCACCTTCTTTTACTGTGTGTTTTTCTACTGTAGTTATTCTACTTAATAGTATAATTATCCTTGCTCATGAACCACACGCTACCCTTTCACTGTTGCATTTGACTGCTGAGTTCTAAGTTTTGGGCAGACTCTGTGCTTATATGGACACTTACATAACCTGTCACTCTTGTAAATTAGATAGTTATCCAGATTATCAAAGGAACTTTTAGAGTTCTTTTCAGGTTCTTTTTTATGTAATATTTTTTGCATTTTGACTTTCACGACAGAAGCAAAGAAATGGGATCAGCTGTTGTCTGCCTGCAGTCAGCTTATGGTTGGTGAGTTATTCAAAAAGTCTTGCTCTGATTTTTACCTGTACTCTCTTGAAAATAGTTCTGTATATATGGATGTGTGTGTATGTATACATTTTTGTATGTATATATGCAGAAAGGTACCTGTTAACATTTCCCTTAGACTTCAGTGAAATACTTCAAAGTGTGGACATTTCTCAATGGCCAAGTGTTGAGCCTTGGGGATTGGGGATATTAGCCAAGGCTCTATTGTCAGTTTTCAACAAGGGTCCTCTGATTATTGTAAACTTGAGGGCTTGCGAGCTCTGAGAGGCCCCACTCATAGGGAGATGTTGGTCACAGCCCACTGTGGTCCAGGAGTTCTCAAAGTGCCTCACTTAGGACACTGTGTGTATGGCCACAATGTGGCTGGCTTTAGTCACATTGAATTTCCACTCTAGCCACAATCCAGGTTGGTAAATAGTGGAGTTTTCAAAACTTCAGTGACAATGGTCTCTTTCCACTTGGGCTATAATTCTGGTAGGGAACATCATTTTGAGGCTCTCAGGGGTGGCTGATTATTCCCATTCTTGTCCCCCACCTTAGCCAGGCAACAGGAGGTACAGTCAGTGCTGCTCCTGCCTTAGCAATGCAAGAGCTGCCAGTACAGCCATGGGATGCTTCACCACCCAACTCAATGCACTGTGGGGAGAACATACCACCAAAAGAGATCATATATAATTTCTCTTTTACCAAGTGAGAGTTCCTGCAGAGGTGTCTTTTTGTAGGGACAACTTTCAAGGCAACTCTGTAAGACAGTGAGCAGCATGGGTAATCAAAACTATCACAATTTATAGTGAGTCATTAGCACTAAATATAGAGCGTTCATTTTACTGCTTGACTGATGCTGAGCTAAATTTGAAAGACAGAGTAGGCAATTCCAGTTCTTATCACAGGGGCTGTGCTTTTCTTAGGTACCTGAACAACCACATGCCCCTTTTTCTTGAAAAATGTGCCTTTTGTGTCATCTTAGTTTAGTTTTCTTCATTCCCCAGTCATTATCAGAGGTTCAGTGACTAGCACACATTACAGGCTGAGACACAAACACTTGATGTTGTTGTTTTTGAGTCATTGGCCACACTTACTCTGCTCTCCTTTCAGAAATGTTATATTTTTCTTATATTGCCCACAGCCTCCTTCTTCCCAAAGCATAAAGGCAAAGATTTTGGGCAGCACCTCCCTGACTGAATACCTCACTGACCCTGAGTTTTGTTCTCATCTTTTCTAACATGTCTGGTTGTTCAGAACATCACCAGGGTGTCCAAGGGTAGGAGTTAAAACAGATTCCTGAAGACCTCTTCTCAGTGATCTCTCCAGAGTGGAATTCTTCCTCTGTTTTCTCTGAGGGCATTTGCTCACCAAAGATCATTTGCAGGAATGCTAAAAGGCTAGCCCCTTTAAATTTATCTCAGCTGATGATTAAAAGCATGCTATTTCCAAAATATACTTTTCTTCCACATGCAGCTCTCCTGCCAGCTGCATGCAGACCCTTCTGTGGGAGTGGATAATGGCTCTGGTCATGCCAGTCATCTCTCATATCCTGCCTCATTGAGCCCTGCAGAAATTGAACTGGTCTGGCTACTGTGGTGCCAGTGCCACGACAGTAAAGATGTTGTGCTTTGGTCTGCATTTTCATACTTGCTGTGAGCAGGGCCCTTAGTGACTGCAGGTCCTGCTCAAGGAGGGGCACCTTCTGCCTCTCAGTTCTTTGCACATGGAAGCAGGGAGGAAAATATGCATTTTATAGTAGCTGAACCAGAATGCCTAATGCTTTCTAAGCTATCCCAGACCTGGAGATGCCTCTGGCCCTGGTTTCAAGAATTATCAGGACAAGTGGCTCAGTGGGAATCATTGCTGTTCCTGCAGTCTGTTGGCTTCCAGCAGACAGAGGATGTTTGACAAAGGTTCTGTTTTTCAAATATGCTGTTGTCATGAGTATTCCCATTTGAAACAAATAGTAGATGATTACAAGGGAGAGTTAATTAAACTCAAAACATATATTTCTACTCCTTCATTGGCTGCTTTAACTGAAGTTCATCCCAAACCTTCTCAAAAATGCCTATAAAGTCTTCTCAAGATGGTGCCTTCCCAGTAATAGTGGGTTGGTTTAGGTCACTGTGAGCACATTTTGTTGATTAAAAATTGTGTCTCTACATTAAAAAATCTTGAGTGGGACAGTGAGCTGATAGAACCCATTTATGCTCAGCCTTGCAAAGAGCACCTGTGTTGATAGAAAGTAGAATACCACCTTTTTAGTTCACTTGTCATCACTGCATCGTACCTGTTTTCACTTGGAAAAACACTGTTAAAAGTTCTTCCTGTGATTGTTGCAAGAGTGGCTGCCAAAGTGTGTTTTGTGACTCTCTTGCTGTGACAACTCCCTTCAACAGCCTTTTCAGAACACTGAAAGAACAACTGCATTTGGAAAGAACTTGTTTCAACTGCTTCCTTGAAAAGGTTTGTAAATATTGGTTTTACTGTATAGCTCCTGAAGGTCAGATTTTCTCTTTTCTTGAAAAAAAAAATTAGGAGAACAGGCTCTATAAAACTGGGTATGGGACTTTGCCATTTGTGATTTGGTGGCAGGGCTTCGAGGCCAATGAATAAATGGTTTGCACCAACAGTCTCCTCTCTCTGAAGCCCAGCAGTTTGACATTGAGCTATCTCACCAGTTCCTGCTGCCCTTACATTGCTTATGCTGAGAACACTTGATAGAAATATCTGGAATATATACTTTTTTTCTGAGGCTTCTGCTATTTTGGAGGACTGGTATTTTGGTTATTCCTTCTGCCAGCTCCTATCTATCCATCCTCAGTGGGCCATTATAAGTTTTTTTCCCATAAGAATCCTTCCTAGTAATGTTTTACATGTATATTATTTTCTCAGAAAGAGTTTGCATGCAAAATTCCATGATAGAATGAATCTCTGCAGCTGAACTGGTACACTAAGCTGGTAAAGTGGTCCATTATAAGGAAATTCTTTTAGGCACACTTCTAGCAGATGATTTAAACTGGTGTTATGACTGGGTACTGCTATCTTCTCATTCACAATTTACAATACAAATGCCTTTTGGTTCTGCAATCCTTAAGCACATAGGAAAGGGACAACTAATTTGCATGGGTAATCTTATGAAAGCTGTCTTTGTAATTAAGTGCAAACTGTGATTCAATCCACTGCCAGTATATTATGTCACTTCTATAGACTTCCATTTCATTACTGAAAATCAAGATTCCCTTATTAAACTTTTCTATTAAAACAGAATGAGAAGAAGCTTCCAAAATCCACATTGCTTCTGCTATGTCACTTTTATTCTAATGTAATGTAAATAGACAAATAAGATATCCCTCTGTGTTAGCCTTAGGGTGTTAAACATGCCCTTGAAACTAAAGGCAAAATAAAGCATAATTAAAAATACTATAGCAAGGCAGCCTGGTGGCACAGCTTCCACACTCAGCACTATGAAGCAAAGTATTGAAGACTGAAGGGTTTTGGGAGGCTGAGAACATCCTTAGCAAACTGCCTGTGGGTATAATCCATTCCTGGGCCACGAGCTGGGCTTAGCTCACTATGAGATAAGCTAATAGACAGCAAATCTCTCTTCACAGCTGAGCAGGCTGCTGTCAGCTATAACCTGGGACAGGACTGCAGTGCTTCAGGTTGCCTAGGAAGCTTTATCCTAAGGCTTTATGTACCTTGACAACCTAAGGAGGAACAGGTATTTCAGTGGGATTGTGCTTATCAGCTGGAACAGAGACCTCAGTGGTGATCTGGTCGTTCCCTGAGGTGATGCAGAACCATCCTAGTGCTCTTAGGTGTGGAAGATTACTGGGTTGAAGACAGCTTTGGCCTTGAGAAGATGCAGCTGTAAGCATGGGAAAGCAGAGGAGAAAACACCTATGACCTAGTACCAGGCATGGGAAAGTAGAAGAAAGGAGAAAAACAACAGAGAAAAACATGTGTGAATAACAAATTGTGTTTTGAGACTTACCAGCATGAGGAGAGATGTGAACTACCTATCAGAAGATGGTCTAAGGCTCATGGACAGGAGTGCCTTGCCAGTGGAGTGTGGCATGTGTGCACATGGACAGATAAGAAAAACTATGAAGACAAGCCTTCTGATAATCAAGTGGTTGCTAGTTGTTAGCTTTTTCTTGCCAACAGCCTGTGTGTGTGTTTTTTGTTTGCCGCATTAGGAAACACTTGAAAGTTGGAATGGTTTCACGTAGAGAGATGTCAGGCAGACCACTTAAAAGTGGGAGAGCAAGAAGAGAATATCTGTGATGCAGGACAAGGCAGATCAGACTCACCTGGGTCCTGTTTAGGGGTCTAAGCAATGCATGGTGTGCCTCATACAGCACTGGGCCAAAGAGGGAGATGACCTCTGCTCTTGGAAGCCTTATGGTTGTGTCAGTGAGATGCTACAGTGGGTTTAATTACACCTCCTTTGGGGCCTTCTCTGCATCTTGATTTACTTGAGGTGGCAGAACCAGCTTAGTGCATGTGAGGACCCTGTTTTGGTGCCACACCTGTGCCCTGCCAGCATCATGTGGAGTCTGCACTGTGGCCAACTGGAGCGTGCCAGACACAGACCACTCTTAATTTGAAGGCAGGTAAACAAGAGTCTTCAGGTGGTAACTTGTGGCAGAGGCTTATTACTTGTAATGTTGGAATAAATCATGTCCTCTCTGGCCTCAGCTTCCCTCCCCCAACTTTCTTACTGTAATTGGCCTCAACTGAACACCTTTGAGCCTGGGTGCTTGGCACATTGTAGTAAGGCATGGCATTGATACACTCTTGATGGGTTCCTCTGAGTGTTTCTGGTGGGCTGTGACTATTCCAGGGGAGCACTTGATATCTTAGTTACTCCCTTCATCCTTAATTTTTGTCCTATCTTGATGCTGTTCCTGTATTTGGACAAACTCATCCTTTTGATCATGGAATTGTAATGTTTTGGACTGTAGTAATCACTTAGAGGTCTGAGATTGCCTTATGCTTGTAAGTTCTCTTTGTCACTGGGCTAAACCGTGTTTTTTCTCCAGCTTTGAAAAATGCACCTTTAAGTACTGAGCAAATACATTGTTAACAGTCCTCACTCCATGTTGAATGATTTGATATATCCTCACTTTTCCAGAGACAATCATGGGTTTGTCTAATTTCTATAAAACAGTTCCAGATATTTAGTATAGCCCTTTGGGAAAGGAAAAACTTTCTAATATTTGGGGTTTTTTTGTAATGTTTAGGTGTCTACATGTGTTTTCTGGAATTGCAATTCTCATATTAAGTTGGTTTGGGTTTTTTTACACATTAACAAAGCAATTAAGAAATTTCAAGAAGTGGATTCATTAGATATTCTGAATCTCACCAGTGAGTTGTTGGGGTTTTTTTTGTTTGCTTTTCTGGAGTTTTGCTTGTTTTGATTTGTTTGGGGTTTTTTTGTTTGTTTGGGGTCTTTTGTATGGGGTCTTTGGTAATTCTTTTACAGACTCATATGCTGTAAATACCCTCATGTGTCTATAAGAACAGTTCTGTGCCAGGTGTTGGTATTACAAAATCTCTAAAGTTGGAAATAAAACGCGAAAGATTTGAAGTGCCTCTTGAAGGTGAATAGTCTTAGTGGCGGGACAGCCTGCTGCTTGTTACCTGGAAGTCTGTGAATCAGTGCCCTTCCACATGGTGGGCTCTGGTAGAGATATTGGATCCTTTTTCCATGCCATTTTACTGGTCTTTTTTGATGACTAATGACTAGGACTAGTGAGGTGCTTTCAAGCATTTTCCCTGCCTTTCATGTCTCTAAAAGAAGGCTGCTCATGACTGAGCTTTAATTCATCCTTTGTTGTATTGAAGAGGTGGGACATTTCCTAGATTGATTGTTTCCATTCTAAATGTTACAGAATTATTAAGCAATGCTTCACAGTGCACTAAATTTATGGTGGTTATTTTCAAATGAATTCTGGTTGAACTGACAACTTTAATCAATTCTACCTTTCAGAAATATAAATAGGAATGAGAAATAAATAGCTAACGTTCTGACCGCAAGGCAGTGCAACATTTGGAAATGAAGCTTGAAGTGTCCAAGTTGCATTAGTGCAATATCAGGTCTCAAGTTTGTAACTTGGCTGGGATGTTGTGAAACCCAGTTCTGGCATGTGGAGACTGTCTTGAAGATTTCCTTTAATAATCTGAGCTGGCAGGGTATGAAAGATTAAAACGTACTGGATCTATCAGACTTGTCACCTCTCATTCCAGCTAGTTATTAATGTGCTATGTGGACAGCAATACTTTATTAATTGTATTGCTGGCCAGTGGTCAATGTGACAAGCTTAGCAAAGAGCACAGTTATTCATCAGAGGTGTTCAGAAGTAATTGCCCTTATATGCATTAGAATAAGCTTGTGTGAGAGGCAGAATGGGTGTGCTTTTATAGTTTTTAGTTGCAGGGGTCAACAAAATTAATGTCTGCTAAGATACTAGTAAATAAATAATTTGGAAAGGAGTTTGTGCTCTGACACAATCAACCACTACAAAGTAAGACAAAGGGTCATACTTCATTGGAATTTATATTTTTAAGTGTTTTAATAGTGTTTTCAACAAGTTATTTTCTGTGTACAGTATGTGTTATCAGTTACACTTTTGTGAGGGCAGGCACATGGTTTGCAGGTCTTTCCTTATAAAGAAAAATGGAATAGTTGAGATGTAATTTTGCTGAAAATTGTTCTTTAAATTATGAAATGTACAGTTGCACAGCTGTTGTTACATGAAGAATGTATTTAGATCTACCATCTATGCTCCATTTGTGGAAAAGCACATCAGTAATAAAATGTCAGTGCTTTTTTTTCTACAGAGGTGAGGACTTATGCTTTTTCACCAAAGACTGCTATTTTAAGGGTCGTCAAAACCACCAGGGAAGCGACAAAGGTAAAGCTGAATGTGTAATCTCTGTCCTGGTCCCTGCTGTACCTGACACTATTAAACCTTCTCACATTTTCCCCATCTTTCCAGGATAACCTCGTTTTTCAGCTGTGGTGCTAGCACAGGATGTCTGCTGGATGCAGTGCTGCTTTGCACATCTGTGTTACAGTGCCTTGCCTTGTAACATCAGTTGTCACGGAGCTTTGTATTTTGATATATATTTAATACATGCACAGTCTGGACTCGTGCTATAAAATGCACACTATCTGCATGTTGCTTTGCTTTTACTCTGTTTACTTTGTTTCCATGGGTTTCTGAGAACCCACTGAAGAGAAGGCTTGCAAAGGACCTATCCCAGAAGATAATGTTGCAGAACGTAACTGAGACTAAACCCGGCTGTAATGATTGTTTATTTATCATGTACTTTAAAAATGGTGTAATACACAGCCTGATTCTCCAAACTGTCAGTCTAATGCATTTCAGGTAGCTAAACTCACTAAAAGTAATCACAGAATCAATGAAGGGTTTGAAGGAACCTTAAAGACCATCTTGTTCCACCCCCTGCCACAGGCAGGGACACCTTCCACTAAAACAGGTTACTCGGAGACCCGCCCAGCACTTCCAGGGATAGGACATCCACAGCTCCTCTGGGCAACATGTGCCTGTGCCTCACCACCCTCTCAGTCAAGAATTTCTTCCAGGCATCTCATCTAAACATCTCTCATTTGGTTTGAAGCCGTTTCCTATTGTCCTGTCACTCCACACTCTTGTAAACAGTTCCTCTCTATCTTCCTTGCAGGCTCCCTTCAGGCACTGGAAGGCCACAACCAGGTCACCCCAAAGCTTTCTCTTCTCAACACTGAACAATCCCAGTTCTCTCAGTGTTTCCTCATAGGAGGGGTGCTCCATCCCTCTAATTATCATGGTAGCCTTCCACATAATAATGGATTGAGATCAGAGATGGGCCCAATTCTGGGATAAGGTAAGATTTGTTGAAAAATAAAGCACTTTGGGAGGAAAGGTTGAGCAAAGGAACAGTCAGTATCTAGGCTATTAAAATGAAAGCTGGCAATGTGTATAGTTTAGACTTGCTCATGATGGTCCATAGCCTGTGTGATAATGAGACCTGTTTAGAATGGATTTCCTTGGCATTCAGCAGCGTTATTTTTAATGATCTCATCTGGAAGTTCTGCTTCTGCCTCGCTAGTCAAAATGATCTCATCTAAATACTGAGCAAAGTGCTGATAGAGACCCACTTTATCATACTCCTAACACATGCTACCAAGATAAGAGAAATAAAATGTTCTTAAGGTAGGCAGATTCTTTGTCCGATTTCAAACCCCCACAAACAGACAAGGGTGAATAATGTGATATGACTTTAAATATCATTAGAGTGATCAGCTTAGAAATAAAATGAGCAGTGAATGTGAAGTGGGAGGAAGAGAAATTCAGTCATGAAACACACTGAAGCAGCAAGTAAAGGACTGTTAAAGCATTTCCTGCTCTGTCTAGTAAGATGAGACACAATTACTGTAAACACTGTCATGCTTCACAGTATAAGTGTGTTTTTCTATTTTACATGATACAAGGCAGCCAGTGTTTTAGTACTTACAGAACTAACTTGGCCTTTGACAAAAATTTTTAGCCACATGGATAGCAGGGGTTGTCAAGACCAAATATTCTGAGTGGCAGAATCTTACAATGCCTAAACTCAGTGCATAACCTAATAAAGCCTCTTCCCAACTTCCCCTGCACCAGTGTGAGCAGTACTCAAGGCACAGTCATCGCTGCAACCTGCAGCAAGATGATGAACTTCATCAAATTATTCCTTGGGAATTTGTGCAAAATGTTTTTTCTAGTAACTCATTCAAATGCAGCTTGGTTTAGCCACTTTCTGATTTCTGACCTTGAAACACTTTGCCTCAATGCCTGAGAAATTTTCTTGACAGCGCTTTGCGTTATGGTTTGCCTTGATAAGTGTCAGACTGGCTGCTGTAGTTTCACTTGTTCCTCCATTCCTCCTTGTCTTGGTGTTTTAATACTCTTGTGAGTATTTGGTGGTCTGTAGAACACAGGAATCTAAGGCTGAGTAGATCCTGGCATTTGTATGTCACAGTAAATAAGAGGTTTTGAAGGATCTGGGGAGCTACAGGCCTGTCAGCCTGACCTCTGTGCTGAGGAAGGTTGCTTAACCTGGAGAAAAGGAGGTTGAGGGGAGATCATAATGCTCTCTACACGTACCTGACAGGAGGTTGCAGTGAGGTGAGGGTCAGCCCCTGCTCCTAAGGAACAAGGGACAGGACAAGAGGAAACAGCCTCAAGTCACACCAGGGTAGGTTTAGATTGGACATTAGAAAAAACTTGTTCATGGAAAGACTTGTGAAGCGGTGGAACAGGCTTCCCAAGGCAGTGGGGAAGTCACCATCCCTGGAGGGACCTAAAAGACACATGGATGTGGCATTTGGGGGCATGGTTTAGTGGTGGGCTTGGCAGTGCTAAGGGAACAATTGGACAATTGATTTGAAAGGTCTTCCAACCTAAATGATTCTGTGATTCTATGTGTGTGTATGTATATATATATGAATGAATCTTTCTCATGCACTATTCCCTTTGGGAATATTTCTTTCTATTTTGCAGTGTCATAGTGCATAGATATGACAACTGAAGTTGGGGGCTGTCTTCTCTTGATACTTTGTAGAAATCCACAATATGTTTTCAGTTCAATCCAGGTGAAAGTATGCAGTGAGAGAAGTAGCACCCCTTGTTAGGAGAGCACAGGTTGTGTCTGGGAGGAACAAAATTCTCTGTCGAGATTTTAAAAAGCCAGACAAGTGTCAGATGTTTTTGTCCCATCCCCCAGCCCAAATCACAGAAGACTTATTGAAAGTTTTGTTTGATCCATATTCAGTCCTCCTGGGTGTTCTAAGTCCTTATTACATTAATATCACTCTGAGATTAGCAAATCTGCATGAATGTTTGAATTGTATATCATAGACAATTAATATAAAAGTCCCCTTTGTGGTGTCTTTTATCTTGAGAGTCTGAGGATTTTTCAGTTTTGCAAAATGAAGATGAAAAATGTTCTTTTTCCAGTCTTTTTATGCTTTGCTTTATTAAGGAGCTCTTGTGGTTGGCATCACACCATTAAAAAGCCAGAAGCTGATAGCCACGATATTTCATGTGTGGTAGGCTTTACAACAAATTACAACACTGACTGCTGAGACTATCTAAGTTGCCAGAAAAATGGATTTAATTGTCCATTCTGAAACTATTTCCAGCATCAAATAGAATTTCTTTTAACTACTCATGCTCTTTATAACCCTGGTTCAATTTCATTGCAGTAAATCTGAGGGGAGAGCAGAACGGCAAGTTAGAAACAGCACTGAGGTTTTATAGCACCAACATTAAACTGTATGTCATCTTGAAGTAAAAGTACTGGGCTGAAAGGTTTTCTGCTTGTAATGATTTGTTACTATCTGGAGATCTGATTTGCATTTTAAAACCTTTTCTTGCTCAGTAGTGAGGGGCAGTGGTGTGTGTGGAAGGGTGTGTTTCTTTGTGACCTCCATTTAGTTCGCTGCTCTGTTGACTTTGTCTTGCTCAGGTCTGAAGAGGAATTTGCTCCTTTTCAATAAGAACTCTGATATGTTGCTATCAGCAGCTACATAAAGTGTAACAAATACATAAGTGTGACAAATGGGGACCAAATGAGTGCTCAGAACAAACAATGTGTATTCAGACTAAGCACTGCTGTTTTATAATCCTCACTGGACTCTGTTTTCAATGTGTGTTCATTTATGAAATTAGTTCAGATACTTCCATTTTGACTTGGTTTAAGTGGTTGTTGGAATTTCCAGACAAGGGAAAATTTGATTTCTTATACCTTACACTGTAAGGTGTAAGAGGGCTTACACTGGAATATGTAATTTTAAATATTTCGACACTTGATATTTGTAAAGTCCTGTGGTAAAGGGAATTGCTCTAAGTTATACATGATTGCAAGGAAGTTTCCTGGAGTGGGAAAGGTGATTTCTTTCATAGGTTAAAGGAGCCTGAAAGAACATTTTTCTGCAGCCTGGCTGATTCTCTTTCTGGTTCTGATCCTCCTGGCTCGTTGCAGCAGCCTCAGGCAGTGAGCTGCTTTCCTATATTGTATTCAGGGTGTGTGTCTTGGGTCTGACCAGATTTCAGCTTCTTACTGCCCAGCGTGGTGGTGCAAGAGATCTTCTCCCTTGCTGTTCCTAATAGCATTTGTGTGGATGAGGCCTCAGACCTGCAGGACAGAGGCACTGGGCTGTTGCACCCACATAACCTTTTGTTGTACTCAGCAGTGCTCTGAATAAATACAGTGGCTCTCAGCATCAGGCACCACAGTTTTTTCCTGAAGTAACTAAAAAGTGAAGTGTCTGAGGGTGTGGTTTTGTGTTTTCAGCTTTGGAATGAGCAAGGATACTGAGATATGTCACAGAGTGGTGGAAGTTGTAAGTGACTTCTGGAGGTCACCTTGTCCCTCGGGGTGGGGGGGCTGAAGCAGGGCCACCCAGAGTTGGCTGTCAAAACTGTGTCGAGATTACTTTTGAATAGTTCCAATAGTGGAGACTCCATGAACGCCATGGGCAACCTGTGCCAGTCACCCTCACAGTAACAAAGGATTTCCTTATGGTCAAAACCTCCTGTGTTTCTGTTTGTGCCTATCAACTCTTGTCCTTTCCCTGGGCACCACTGGAAAAAGAGCCTGGCATCATCTTCTCAACACTTTCTGTTCAGGTATTGATATGTGTTGGGAAGGTCCCCTTGGGCCTGCTCTTCTCCAGGTGGCACAGTCCCAGCTTTCTCAACCTTTCCTCGTATGTGATGTGCTTCAATCTCTTCATCATAATGGCCCTTTGTTGGGCTCCCTTTAGTATGTCCATGTCCTTGGTGTATGATGGGGCCCACAACAGGACTCAGCACTCCAGGGTTGATTAGAGAGGAGAGATCCCCTCCTTTGACATGATGGTGATGCTGTGCCTAGTGCAGCCCAGGGTACCATAGTTTCTCTTTGTGTCAAGGACCCTTTGCTGGCTCCCGTTTAACTTGATGTCCACCAGAACCCGCAGGGCCAGCAGAGAAAGGAGCAGGTTTGAACCCAGAGGGTGATCTGTCCTGGATTAGGACTCTGGCTATACCTTAGTGGGGCTGATCTCCAGGGAAATCTGGGACTTGCATGTGCCCTTACAGAGGGAAAGGACAAGGCTTCAGTCTGTGAGAGGGAGCAGATGTCCTCTCCTCAGTCTTACTTGTAGCTGTGCTAGGCTGAGCTGGATCCCCTGCTCTGCAGGTGACCCTGCAGGATTGCCCATGCTCAGGGGTGTAGGTAAATGAATCTTGTAAATGAAGGCTTGTGGTTTCTGTGAAGGATATTTTTTTTTTCTGTGAAGGATATTTAATCTCACTAAATGAAGTTGAAGGGATCAACACAGGATTTGGAGATGACATGTGAATTCTTGACTGGCAGTTCAGAGTTGTGAAATGTTTTATCCAAATAAGAGGATGAATCTGCTCGTAGCATTTGCTTTTTAAAAAGAAATTGAGTATAATCATTGCAAAGGCTGTGCTCATTTTACAGCATATTTGTGTTTGATTGTTTAAAGTGCTTTTTATTTCCATGTTTATCCCCTGGGGACTTTACAGACTCTGAGATAGTCTGAAAATATGTGGGATTCCTTCTGAGAACACTGTCTATGCCAAAGTTTTCTTTCTTTTTAAATAATAAGCAATGCTCAAACTGGATAATTGCAGAATTTAAGAAACAAGGTGGGATAAAAAAAAGCAGGGGGGCATGGCAGGAAGCATCTTCATTGTGCTTTTTTCTTTTGAAGGGAATAGCCTATGAACGTCCTCGGAAGTGTTTTTAAACATATGTATTTGTGTATATAGCCATGTATCTCCAGAGAATTGAGTTGTGAATTAGGTCTCAGAAGACTTGACTTGTTTCCTACAAGTTCTCATAGCCTTAAACAAATCTTTGTTCATTCATGCTCCTACTCCTTGCCTGTAGAAAGAACAGTTATAAATTTCTGAGAAACTGTACCTCCTTTATTTTTTTTTAAGATGGTAGTATTTGGAGAGGAAGATGTTCTAACTCTACATTTGTATGGCACTGAATGAACTTTAAAGATTCTTCCTCGAATGAAATTTTGAAAATGGCTAACTTTGGACAACACTTTCAGACCTTCACTTCCAGGTAAAAGTGGTGCTATTGAAAGGAGAAAAACCCATGCAAGTTAGTAATATAAAGGTGGTACTTAATATCAACCAAGTTACTACTTTTCTTAAAAAAAACTTCAGGGGGATGCCTTGAAATGAACAGAATATAAACACCTTGGTTCATACTATCTCAAAATAAGTGTGCAACTGCAGCTCCATCAAAGCCTTAGTCCTAATCTCTTGCATCTGAACGTAGGAGTTGTCACCCTGATTGTAAAGTTTCTTTTCCATCCCCCAGCTCTTCAGTATGCATTTTGTGACTGTGTTTCATATTGCCTGTCAAGAAGGTGCTTTAAATCAGTATGAACAGAGGTGGAGTGGAAATGGTGTAGTAAGACACTATTTTAGTGCTGTTCATCTTGTGCTTCAAATGAAGATGGGTTGATAATAAAGTGCAAATTTGGGTAGCAAACTGAGGCAGAATTCCACCTTTGTTCCCATCAAACCTTGAAGGAAATGGACTGATTGGCTGATGATGTGGTTGCCCAAAGGACCAGGACATATCATGGTATGTTTTGGTGTTTTGATGAGCAAACTTTTTGTTTTAAAAAGACTCTATTGAAAGAGGGGAGTGTGAGCAGAACAGCAATGCTTGATTCAATAAGCAATGAGAAATCTTAAATGGATGGTTCCACCTTAATTTCAGGTGGAAGAAGGAAGATTATTGCATCACTGCAATATGTTAATGAAGCATTTTTGTGTGCATAATTCTGTATTCTAAGTAAAAAATTAATCAAGTGTGGGTTTATTATAAATATATTAACAAGGTTTTTTGCAACAATTTAATTTACAAAAATGAGCAGAGCATTCTTGTGTTGTATTTTTGTACCACTTCTTTTTAAGCAATGTGCTTTTCAGTTCCTGGAATGCATGAACAGACTTTTTATTTGGAGATGTATAGAATTTCACTGTCAGTAAACTGAGTTATGTTATAATAGAGTAATTAGTGCATTAGGCCTGGGTAAACTAGTTACGATAGATCTAAAAATGATATTAATTAAACACAAATCTTCCTAGATTTTAGTTTGTTACTTTTGTCTATTCTTTTTCAGTGCTATCCATTTAAGATGGAGTTAGTAAAAAAGCCAAAGCCCTGTGAGGATATGACTGTTCTTTGATTATGTAGTGTGTCACAAAGCGTGGCAGCACAATTGTGAGGCAGCCTGTTTTGAGAACTTGATATTCTGAAGAGCTAAAGATTTGGGTAGGTTATCCAGCTGTCAGTTTTTCAGGTGTTTCAGCCAAGGTCGTTCCTACATGCCAAATCTTGTAGAGGCTGAATTTGAGATACAGCACCAGTTCAACAAAACTGTGTCTGTCCAGAGGAGAGCTGAGGGTGATAAGATTAAGTGAATAACTATGCTGTTTCCAGGGTAATCAAATTCAGTAATTAGGAGTTCAGTAATCTCTGGTCTTTTTTGTAGCCCCTCAGTGTTATAATTAATTCAGTCTTCAGGTTGGCAGGTTGTGGATTATGTTTAGATTATCACTCCAATATGTGCCAGCTGGGCTTCATTGCACCTGAAGGCCTTTAATTTGAAGATTATCTGGAACCTTGATCCTAATGCTGGCGACCTCTGTTATCTCTGGTCTTCAGAAAGGGTTCCTTGCTGGTCCATTTGCACAGAGGAGCATGGCAGGCAGCCATCCACAGCATTTGTGGAGGTTCTGCTAATGAGTTGGGATCAGCATCTACCTTCAATTACAGTTTACTAATCTAGAAACTAACAGCTGCTGAGGTCTCTCTGTGGGTTTGGAGAAATGCAATATTTTTCTTCTGTACCTAAATGAAGAACTGTGGAATGGTTTTGATTAGGAGTTAGAAGAGCTACAGGGACACTGACGCTGCCTGTCTGATTAGCTAAGTCTGAACCTTTTAATGTAGCTGGCTTTAGAAGTCAGTCAGACTGTGAATTGAGCGGGGATATGTCTTTAGGGCAATCTGTGAGCAGAAAACAGATGAGATCCTTCTAAAATATAAACTTGGCTGCTTACTGTTTATAGGTCCATATCCTTGATCTAACATGAAGTTGTTGCCTCCCTTTTGTTCAGTGGAATTAAGATTAAAGGCTTGTTTGAGTTTTAAATGGCTCCATGGGTAAATGCAGATTTCTGAGATAGAGACCAAAATCCTTTAAAAAAGCAATTTCAAAGACCAGGTATTAGAAACCCTTCTCAAAGTATTGCTATTTCTATGAACTTATCTTCACTCAATATTATGTCACTTCACCACACATGGCACCACTCTGGAGGATTTGGGCACTGGGGACACAGGTTGTGATGCTGCTTGTAGTTGTTCCACACTCAGAATATACCCTTATTTTTCACCAGTATAAATAAAAGTCAGATTACTGGCTGTTGGCATTAATTTGTTTCTTTTCTGTGAAACTTGCTGAAGGCTGGAAAGAAACATTCCAAGTTGTGTGGTTTTATTGGCAACAAATGTATTCATGGAGAGGACTTAAATATGTAAGGAAAATAATGCCAAGGGGCTGTGTGGCTCTGACTGAACCACAACACAGGGGCCTGCCCCTGGATCTGGCACAGACACAGTGTTTGCTGCTCCTGTTGTACTGTCATTCATGGAATTATTTTGCAACTGGCAGATTTTAGGTTCTGTCTCAAACTGGGATGTCCTGCACACCCATGTGCTCCAGCACCTCTGCTAATACAGTAGTGGATAAATTTCCAGTGTGATGTGCTGCCCCCAGAGCTCACATTATTGGTAATGGGAACTTAATGAATAAATCCATTGGCAAACACAGCACTGAATTTAATTCAAACTTGTGAAGGATTTGACCTAAATAATTTAATGTTTGTCCCCTCAGGTAGTTAGTTACCTTGAGTAGAGGCTTGCATCAAACTTTCAGATGGCAAAAAGTTTTAGGGAGAGAATCTTTTTATGCAACTGATACAGTCATAATAAATCAAACAGCCTTTGGGGAACACACCGCTTATACCTAAAGACTATTCCAGTTACAGGAGTTTGTTTTAAAGAGGATTTGTGTGTTAAGCATAAGATCTGGATTTACAGCATTTAACTTGCATGTTTCAGTTAATGGGCTTTCTGCCCAAAACCTCTGAAATACTTTTCCAAACCACAAAACCAACAAGACTCCTTCTGAGTCAGTTCTCAGACTCTATTTTCATTACTTATTTACTTTAAGCCTTTTCAATTAGTCTGTCACTGCCTCTAGAAAGTTACCAAAATAGCATACTGATTTTGGAGCATCCCCTGCCTCCCCTCAAAAACCACCCCCCCAAACTTCCTTCCTGTGGTGGAATATTTGTTGCACAAAATACCCAGAAAGTACCTCTGAGGCTGCTTTAGTGCAGTGACTTCCCCCGCTCAAAACCTGAGTGTTCAGTGTTCTTCATAGGGACCCATGAAACAGCCTCCCACTCTGTGGCCGTGCTGATGGACAAGTTGCCAGCTCTATTTATGGCTTCCCTTGTAGGTAGCTCTCCTACAGCTTTTCTCATAACATGTGTCCAAAGATTATAAAGGGCTGTACATGATCTGTCTTTCTAATCCACATTCTTTAGAGCTATTGAAATAGCAGGGGGGTTTGTTGTTCTTATTTGGCTATGAGACTGGTGGATAATCCTTTATAGTTAATCCAAAATATTCAGACATTAAAGAAATATTTTCATTTAGAACATTTCCTCTAATTTTAAAGGTATAAACAGCTTTGGGAAAAGTATCCAAAATGTTTTGTTTAGAAAATAAAAAAAAGGCAGCCAAGTTTTGAACTGTCTTCTTCCTCAAACTCCTTGTATTCAGTCCAAATATATGAATAATTTAGATATGAAACCATGGGGTTTTAAAACAAATGTAACAAGGAAAAAAAAATCTTGGCAAACTTACTTTCTCATTTTTCTCTCAGCACAGCAGAGAAAATTCCAACAAAAAGTGAGCTAAACTTATTTTGCTCATTTCAATACAGGCTGTGCCTCCTCACCATCTCAGGTTGTGCACAGAAATACTCTCTGCAGCTTTGGGTGGAGTTTTGGAACAACATTGCACAGTGTGGTCCCTGCTACCTCTATGTATGGCTTGAAAGAGCAACCCCTTAAATTCAGTTTCTGCCCGAGTTCAGCATGTGAACACAGGGGTTGCTTATGTTCCACTGTCCTTAGGGAAGTTCTGAAGCTTCGTGCCAGTTTGAGGTATATTTTCTAAGAGAGGACCCTTTGGAAACTCGGGAGTAACTCACAGCTATGGAATTTGAGAGCATCCTTTCAACCTGTGGCAAAGCAACCTGTGCCTCTAGGCATGTGATGTGAGGGAGGATGTTCCATCAATACCACACGGATACTGTGCAAAAGCCTTTGTAAAAAAAGTCCCTTCCTGTACCTGCAGTACCCCTGTGTTACAGATTTCAGCTGCAGGAATGTCTCTTTGTAGGAGTTTTTGGCTGAAATGAGTAATAGCTTTTTACTAAGATAGATTTGTGAGACAGGGGAGGGCAGCTGAGAGCTGTGATCACTTACAAGCAGCTTCCTGATTTGGATAAATTAATGTAGATTGAAAATGTTGTAATGTGCACACAAATGAGCAGGGTCCTCTGTGAGAGAATCACCAGAACTTTGCACCACTGTGAAAGCATTGCTTACCATATGACTTCCTATAGGGAGAATTTCCAACAATTTTGCTTATTTAAGGAAGATTGGAAAACATCAGCTCGCTGTGCACTTAGCTGTTTTGTTTTTAATTGATCCTCCAGAGTGTCAACCCTGAGCTGGATTTTCATAGCATTGTGGAATTTACTGGACAGCCTCAGGGATGTGGAACAACTTGTGTAACTTTGTGTTTCAGAGGATCGCTGTTTGGTGCCCTCCTCTCAAGATGCTGCTTGTATCACAGACGCTGTTGAGGAGATAAATGTTTCTGCAGTGGTAGCATATGGAGAGAAGTTCAGCAGCATTAAACACTGAAGTCCCATGGAGTGTCTTTGGGCTGTTGGATTGTGTGTCCTCAACATAAAACAGTGAAGTATTTAGAAAGTAACTGTGAGTGTCTGTCTGATATATAATGAGGGCAGAAGGGTAAAAGCTTTGTCTGGTTCATTGCTTAACACAAACCCTTAGCATTTTCTGCATCTGCAATTTAAAGTCTGATTAACTTCACAGTGAAAAATTTAATTTTCTTATATATGCTCTTATTTGAAAGGCTAAAGACTGGATTCTCTCTTCTAGTCAGTTCTTAAGATTTCCTTCCCAAACCCTGTTGGCCTTTACTTCAATTTCTTTGGAAGCTTATTCTCTTGGGGAAAGCTCTTTCTGCTTTGAAGATGTCAGGTTCCAGGCATCTGAACTTCTCAAAACCAAAGTTGTTTTCTCATTCAAAGCACCTCTTTGGGCCTAGGGCCCTTTGTTTTTAAAGGGATATTGCCAATTAAAGTTGGCCACCAAGGATAGATCTATCAACCTCAGACTGCTAAATTCTCATGGAAGTATTTCTTAAGAAAATAAATATCCCCTTTTTGGTATTTAGAACCTAAACACTTCAGCATCAAGAAACTTGTGGTGAGGTGGATAAACAGAAAGTCTTTTTTCCCTGCCCTTCACAAGCCCCTTAGGTTCTGAGGTGCCAGCAAGTGGCTTTGCAAAAATGCTCCCTTAAATGAACTTTTGCTTAATTTCTAGTTTTCAGACCAAAAACTAAATGAGCCATGAAAGGAAACCACACTAATGAGATGCACTACAAAGCAAAATAAGCCCAGGGCAAAAAGCAGGCTTTTAATTTGTTCAGCTTAAATCTCTAACATCTGGCTCTGATGGATGATGTCACTAAGCCCATTAAGAATATCAGAAATAGACCTTTGCAATCAGTGCCTCCTGTTTGTCTTTCTCCATTTGCCCACTCATTTTCTTGGCACACAGTGGTGCAGGAAAATGCTTTAAAGGGCAAAGACTCTGACCTGTAAGGTGAACTTTATATTGGATGTGGACTATTGGGCCTGGTTGCCAGCCCTTGTCCAGCCAGCTCACACCACAGCTGGAACATGCACACAAACACTCTCTCACCACTGGGTACCTCAGGAGGCAGGGGCGAGTAGAAGCATCACTTAGAACAATCTCAAAAAGGCAGAGAGACAGAGACTTCAAGCAGCAGCAAATCAGAGCAGTTCTGTTGCTCTGTGTTCAGAGGCCTGATTTGATTCCTGATGGGGCTGGAGTTGGGAGGTGGGCATGGCAGCTGGGGCTGGTATTCCTGTGTAGTCTGAGCTGATGAAGCAAGAGCTTTGGAGCACAGCTGGACTCCAAAGTGGAGAATGGATAAATTCTGCTGCTGGTCACAGAACAGCTTCTTCTTGAGAATGACTGGCTTGTGGTGACTCAGAGCATTAGTGTGGCTGGCAGCTGGCAGCACTTGCCAAGGTGTGCCAGCACAGGCACAGCCAGCCGAGGCTGCCTTATTCATCTGATTAGGGCAGTTTTTTCTTTTCTCTTTTGCTCCCAAAAGCAAATGGCTATTTGTGCATGTTTAGGTGGGTCACAGGGAAGAAAAGCAGCACCTCACCCTCTGCAGTGCAATGTGGGGCCTCATTATGTTTGCACTGTTAACTGGATACCCAACCTTAGAATTGCCCAGGCCGGAGAATTAGGTTGTTGGACCACCAATTCTTGTAAGGAGGCTGAAATGACATCTGAGAGACACTGGAATCAGTTGTTGCCTGTAAAACTGTTGATTGCCTTCACCAAAGTTGTATCCAGACAAAGCGAGCTGTGCTCTCTGAACTGCTCCATTACAAGTGGTGCTATATACCCAGATTACTTGCAGGAGCAGCTTGTAGGGTGAATCCCCAGTCATATTAGGTGTGTACACTTACAATCTGTTGAAAAAGGACCATGGTAAGAATTTTATCTATGCAGTCATCCTTTATTGTGGATTTCCTTGTGAAGTGCTGCAGTCTTTATTTTCATGTAGGAGCAGTTTCTCTCCTCTGCCTGGACTAGTGATTGCTTTTTCTCAGGCCCACTGCCCAAGGGGAAATTCTCTGTCCTCTGCAGACAACTGGTGTGTGCAGAGCTGGATTTGTAGCTGTGAAGTAGCCTGGCTTCACCAGCTTCCTTTTCTGTTTTATGTGGAATGGGACAATTGTCCTGTCTTGTAGAATTACAGGTTTTGTTTTGCTGAGCTTTAATTTGTAGAGAATGCTAGAAAATGCAGGCAATTCTTTTACAAGTATTTTGAAATGAGATGGTTGTCACAATTCACGGCTTCTGCTCTGTGTAGCTTTCATACTTCATTGTCCTTTGGCCCTTTTCATGCACTGACCTGTCTTTTTGCTTTGTATGTATTTGAAATTGTATCTGTTTAGTCATTTGGCAAATGTAGCAAATGTCAATGCGCCGTTTCTCTTTGCTAAGTGACTCTTTTATATTGATTACAATAAAAGTAGGGCTGCATAGAGGAACTTGTGTTTGTGATAGATAAAACTTAATGATGGGAGAGTCAGGAATCACTAGCACCATTTATTCATCGAGAAGCACTATGTGTGTGTATCTTCTCCCTGGCTGTGCAGAATTAGGGCACGAACCTCAATAGCCTGAGCTATGAGAATCACTCCCTTCACAGTTTCCCTCTAATTCAAGGGCACTCTGCCACGTGGAGTATCCCTTCTTTGCTGGTTCATATCTAAATTCCAAGTAACACAAATTCCCAGCTTCTCTACTCTATGATTACAGCAGAATTACAAAAAAAACAAAAATTTCAAGCTGCCTTCTGGTCCTCACTGATCAAGAAAAAATATTTTCAGATTTCAAGGAGGTGACTGAGAGGTTGGCTTTGATTTCTGTCTGGAAGCACTGATGGTGAGACCTCTGCTCTAAGAGCAGTGGGGGGCCCTGCCAAGTCTTTTTCACTTGGGGATCTAATCCATCTGTCTTAGGAGGTTCACAGAAGACATAATCAGATTGTCTAGTCTGATCCACTTGGTGTCAGAGGTCACTGGATTTCATGCAACTTGCTCTGTAATGAGTCTTATCCCAACATTCTCAAGCATTGACAACATCCAAAGGGTCACAGCACTGTGGCAGTGGAGCCAAGGCCGTGGAAAACTTTCCTCTTGAGTGGTTTTAGCTTCTGCATTGTTTTAATTTGTGTCTAAAATTTGACCCCAGCTTCATTGCAGTGTATAAGTGTGTGACTCTATCAATTCCAATAGCTGCTGTCCTAAATATGCCTTGACACCTGGGTCCTTGTGTGTACAGCTGGATTTGCCATTCTATAGAGTAACAATTGCATGGGTGTGTTTGGCAGCTGCAGAGCACGTTGGTGAAGTGAGCTATAAAATGAAGCTGAAGTCACAAGCAATCTGAAGTGAAATGGGAGCAGCCCCCTTTTTTTATGCCAAATGTACTGTTTTCCCATGTTGTTTAGAAATATCTCCTGTACTCGTAAATTTGGGATGAAAGGTTTCAATTGTTTTTAATTTTCCAGCCAATACCTTTGTAAGGAAATTAATATGAAACATACTTTCAATAGCAGGAGGGAGGAGAGGAGAGAAACCTATAATCAGTAGTGTTAGAGCTGGGTATGATGGAGGACAGACTTCAGAGCTGAATTTGTCATGTGAGAAGGGAACTTGGCAGTTCTGTGCAGTTTTGTTTTAAAGGAGGCATAATGCCATATGACAGGAAGGTGTCAGACCTCTCTGAGGCATGGGAAGGAGAGAGATTTTGGGCTGTGTTCCTAAATTCCAAGTCTAACTAATCAAAGCAAATGGGATAAGGAATCTGGGAAATTACTGCGTTAGAGACTCTCAGAAGTTGAAAAAGTAACTACCATCACTGTGTCATGAGTTACAATATATAATTGAATATTTTTTTGCGTATGAAAGAATGGAGTATTGAGTGGTAGATAGAGAAAGTCATAATAGTTTGTGGAAAAATCCTGCACTGGCCAGAGAGAATCATCACCATGAACAAAAGGTGGATTCCTGAAGATAGTTCAGTGTAGAATCATCAGATTCATCCGGAAGTGAGATGCTCTTGGTCTTTTAAACCTAATTAACTTTGTGGTTTTGCAGTAGCACAATTAGATGAAACCCCGAAACTAAATGGTTGAGATAGGCTGGACCAATGCAATTTTTATCCAAGATCAGTTGCTTGTTGCCTGAATATCCTCTTCACTGGATTATTTAACTTGTAACGTGCAGCTTCTTTTGGTGACCCCCTTCTCCTACACACAAAGACACTGTGAGCAACCAATCCCTTTGAGGGATCAATTACAGCAGTTGAGTCTGCTTTAAAATGTATAAATTCATTCTGTTTTCCTGTTGGCAGCCACGGTATGACCTTATTTAAAGTTGCTCCTTGTCACCCTGCCACTTGCCACCTCAGAACATCTACATTCTTATTTGGATGGACTTTAGGTTCAAAGTACTCTGAAACAGCTGAGGTGGCATGTGGGTTTGTGAGCAAGTGATAGATATTTTGATAGAAGTGCTGGGTATTTTATTTTTAAATCTGATATGCCTGGAGATGTCAGTCTGCTGGGTCAAAGTTTGCTGGCCCTTGGGGAATTCTGCAAAGGAATAACAATCTCTTTATAAGATGCAGTATCTTTTTTATTAGATTATTTATTGTTGCCAAGGAGAAGAAAGCTCATTTTAGTGCACATGGGAAGCCCTGGGTCAGTATAGCATATGCACTCACAGCCTGAACTGCACTTTGGAGCTGTACAAAGCCAAAAGCCATCAGAGGAGTGCATGCTGCAGAGCTTGGAGTCCGAGTCTTGGAGCTTTGGTGATGTCTCCGCTACAACTCACCAGAACACAAGCTTTTCATCAGGCAGAAATGCTAAGAATAGCAAACCCAAACTCTGCAAATAGAAGACCAAACTTGGGAAACTGAAACATATGGCAGAAGGCGAGCTGAAGTGCTGCAGGCTTAGCTTTCAGTTTGTAAATGGGAGAGAGATTTTTGCCAGCTGAGTGTGGAAAAATGTGAAACCAAAGACCCTGTAGGTAACTGAGTTCAGAGGAAAGTAGTTATTAAGCTTAGTGTAGCAATTTCAGCCTGCACAAATACAGGTAAACAGTGTAGAATTACATCAGCTTACCTGGGTTAGTTTATATTGCACCATATTGCACTTAATCAGAGCTCGACTGATAATCAGTTCTGTAATATTAATTTTTTGAGTTTTATGACCATGTGATTCTCTGAACCTACTATTTGAGATAGTAAGATGCCTCAAGATATCTTGAGCCTTCAAAATTAATGGAAAGTTCATGTTGTAGGCATGATCCTTGACAAATAGGAAATGAGGGAGGCAAAAGCATTCTTCTGAGTTGAAGAATCCTTGAATTCTCTACTCAGAAAAGCTTGAGATGAGATTATTACACTGATGTGTGGTTAAATGTGCTAAAAAAATGTTTATTTGTTAAGGGAATAACACTGGAATATGAGATACCTGAACTCATCAGGAATGACAGTCTAAGTCTCCTCTCCCAAGAATTTATTTCCATCCAAATATAGAGATGATTTATTTGTTCTTTTGGACTTTGTTAGTGCTGCATCTCCATCAATCTTCTCTATGTATATGTAACATTTCATTGGGCACAAGTGGAACATGATATATTTCCAGCAGTAAAAATGACAGGACTTTAAGGACATCTAATCTCAAACTGGAAACAGAGTTTGATATGTCATATGTACTCCTCCTGAATTCTGGGATGATATTGACAGGAGTTGGACAGAACGAAAAAATAATCCAGTAAATCTTTACAGGAAGACTGAAAGGACAAGGCTGATGGCAGTGCATGGTTCAGGCTTTGCTTCTTGAGTGAGAGGATCAGTGAAAACTTGCAGTAATGAATTTTTATGTTATTCTCAAAATGTGGTGCTGGGAGAAGAGGGGGAGCTGCCTTCTTATCTGGTGGGACATGAATTGTAGTTAGGTTGAGATTTCTTGTTGCTACATATAACTGCAAAAAACAAAAATGATAGCCAATTAATAGGTCTTAAAAATTTTGGCATGATATTAATTGCTGGCAGCTGTAAAGAGCAGAATCTAACAATGTGATTAAGTTTAAACAAACAGCAATTTGGACAACTGCTCTGGTCTGTCTGTGTAAGCTCAGACAAGCTGATCCAAAGTAGAGGTCTGCGATTAGCTCTGAACAAAAGGCAAAAAGGCCAGATCTATCAGTTTGTCTTGTGTTCCCTATCAATATAAGGATAAAAGGTACTACAGAACAGTAAAGTGGTGTTCCTGCCTACAGACTAACCACATCCTTCTCCCAACCCTGCGGCAAAAATACTTTAGCCTAAGTCTAGTGTTCTCACCTCCTGACTTCATGTGCAGTTCACTGTTATTTTTACTGAGCCTTAACTGCCCCAGTTCTTCTTGCACTGGGGCATTATGGGCATCTCTTGGAGTGAGATCTGATTGTACTTTTTGTTCTGATGAACCTGGGTGTGCAAGTTAACAGGCATACTGATCTGCTTCGCTCTGGGTTTGTTTATTTTAAATTTATTTCTCCTGTTCTGCATGTATTTCCATTGTAGTGTATACATTCAGGACTGTTTCTTTGACTGAAATGGCATAGGAAGGCATACCCTCAAAACATACAACTGCTAAATTATGCAGGTTTATTTCTAGTAGGTGATAACTGTGTCTTGTAACTCCAGTGGACCTGATGATTTCTTAAGCTGAAATAAGTTAACTCTCTGCACTTTACCTCTGTTTAATCATATTTAGTTGTTATTCTTATGCGCATGGCTTAATTTAAGATTGTGACATTGAATTTTTGTCCATTTATCCAAATATGGTAATGGTTTTTTAATTCAGATTATCAGATAATGGTTGTTCAAGCTCTGGCCACTAGAGTATGCACTCCTCTGCACAGGCTGGGATACCATTCTTCTCTTTTCTCTCTATATAACAAATGGAACATGCCAGATATCCATGGGCACCTTGGTTTCCTAGTAATTCATCCAGTGGTTCACTATTTCTTATTTGAAATTGTGGCTTATTTGATATTTAGTGTAGTTCTTGTTGAGGTGGTAAAAAAATGAGTTTAGTGATTGTCTTGTGGGTTTTGGTTTCTCCTGCACACCTTGTTTTTTCTCATCTGGAGATTCCAGCTCTAAGATGTTCCAGGGCTTTGTTTTGGAAAGGATGCAGGTCACTCCAGGAAGTGTCTGTGTCTCTGCTGAACCAACTGTGATCCCTGGGGTGGGATCACCTCGAGCTACTCACCCTACAAACAGGCTCCTTGTGCACTGGTGTTTTGTGTGTTTGAAAGGTGGAAGAGCTTTGTTTAGCTGAGTTTTGGTATTGTTTTAACTGAGAGATCGCAAAGAGACTGCCAAGGTGTGTTATCAGTGCAGACAGTGCACATGGTTTCAACCAAAGGGAAGCCTGCTTCACTTTTCTGAGGCAGGATATTCCTTGTCTTGTTGGCTCCACTGTCCAGGAGCTCTGTATAAGAAACTCCTTAAGGTAAGCAAAAAGCTAGGCACTCCCATTAGTTCTACATAAACCAGAAACATTTCTGGGGGAATGTAGGAGTACGAAATTACACCAAATGGAAGAAAGACCACAAAACTGCTTGATGAGACCAAGTGTCAAGAAGGAGAGCTACAAGCAAGAGCTGTTTCATATAAGAGAAAATTTATTGCTGTATATCGGGTTGTTAGAGGTTCCCCAGTCTCTGAACTCACAGCTGTGGAGTTAAATGTCATTGTTCCACCCTGTCCAAAATGGAGTCTGGTTTCCCCCTCACGCTGTCCCCGCTCCCTGATTGGCCAGATTTGCCCCAGATTTTCCCTTATATGGCTCTCTCAGCCCTTGTTTTCTGGAAAGTTCCACGCTGCCCTCATAAAAGAAGGAGCCATTTTGGTAAATGGGCCATTCCCTCATCCCCCTGCCTGCAGTGTGCCTCTCCTGCTTACCCTCCAAGGGTCTCCTCAGGGGAATTTCCTGACTTCAGGTGATAGTCTTTTATCCCCAGCAAAATCTTGTTTGCTTCTGAAGCCTTTGCTTCACACAATCACCTGGCCATCCACTTACCATCTGCTAGACATGATGCTGCCTCATTAAAGAAAAGGTGATGTTTTACAGAGAAAGTATTTGAGGTTTTGTATATACATAAGGGTTGATAGCTGAACTATTGGTGTCCCAGGATGTTCTCTGCACTGCTGTTACCTCACCAGCCCATCCTAAGCTGGATGGAGTTATGGCTAAGTTCAGCATTTTGCATTTGGCTCTGCTGAAGGGTGGGATGTTTGTCAGCTCGTTTCTCCTGTTTGTCAAGGTCCCTCTGAACGGCAGCTCTGACCTGCTGAGATGTGCTGGTACCACCCTGCCCTGGGCCCAGGGTCTGAGTGCCTTTTTACAAACAGCCCCTGATGGTTCTCGGCCTTCTGGGGCTCTCCTTGCTCTCTTTCTATTGCCAGATGCCTTCTCTTTTCAGGGCTCAACAGATAGAGGTTTATTTCTGAAGGTGCTCTGAAAGGATCTTACTGAAGCCTTCTAAGCACTGCAAAGTGTTGGACAAAAATTGAAGTACCAAATTTGGTAACAGCACCATGGGCATTAGTAACATGCAGGTCTTTTAACTCTGCTCTGAGAAGAAGCAGCCTGTCATTGACCTATGGAAAAGTAGTTGTTGGTTTTTTCTGGTTTTGTTTGTTTGGGGGTGTTTTGTTTGTTTGGGGGTGTTTTGTTTGTTTGGGGGTGTTTTGTTTGTTTGGGGGTG
>JAWWMO010000011.1:22560636-22575362 GCA_035047845.1 Dendrocincla fuliginosa
TCATGTTGTTACAATGGTGTTGTGTACAATCAGGTACTGATTTAGTAGCTGCTTTTGAAAACAACTTTTAAAATCCTTCTGCTTGCTCATATGGGATATGTCCAAGTTTGCAAGAATTATGTAGGGCTTAATTTATTGAAGCTTGTAAAATAATTTCAGATCTTCTGCAAGGTTCTATATAAGTATGAAATCTTAGGAGATAATTTTGTGCTTGATCTTAGATTTGTTTGAAGTTAGTGGTGAATTTCCCATATTTCATTAGCATGGCATGAGACTCCTGGGGCAAAAGTCTCAGATCCATGGAGTGTATTTTGGTCTATTTTTGGACCTATGTTTGCAAGAAGAGTGGAATTAGTGCAGACATCTCTCATGAGTCAGAGGAGAGAATTCTCTAGTGGGTATAGTTATAATTTAGCCTAAATTCTTCAGCTGATAATTACAACTAAGGCGGGGAGGATATAGTGACTACCTTGTCAGAGGTAGTATAATTCCTGACCTCCTCCAATAAGCTGGAAGTCCTGTGCTAAAAATAAAAATATTTTTAAAAATAACTGGGATGACATAGGAATTTCTATCTGATTTGCTTCTTTCCTAATGAGAAAGATAACATCTGCTGCAAATAGTTCTGACAGCAGGAGCTGGAAGGTGTATTTTATTGGAAGCTGGTGCATTCTGTTTTGTGTTCGGTATATTGTTAGGGTTTTTTAATGGGGTTTTTTAATTGTTCATATTCTTGAATCTACCTAGGTTAGATTACAATGTGCCTATAGACTTAAAATGTACTTACGTATTTGATTAAGCATGACTATCTTGATTTTTCAGAGAGCGTTGCTATGACCAGTTGAAGCTGAGTAATCTGTGCTGTGAAGAGCTGCATCGTTTGCCAGGTAGAAGCTTTTGGTTAATTAACTCAGTGTCTGTAATGATCTCACACTGCAGCACAGTCAGATGGCAGTACCAGTGGTGCTGGGACAGGCAGTGACAGAGATGAGCAGTTTTGCTACGGGGAGTCAGGGATGTGAAGGGCAAACCATACAGCTATTCAGGTGCTCAACTCTTGCTATCTTTGGATTGATGACTGTTTAGTGTCTTGTTTTCTGAGGAGTGGGGGTTTTGGTGTTTTGTTTGGTTGTTTTTATTTGGTTTAGGGTTTTTTCCTTCAAATATTTAATTTTCTAAACTGGACCTCAGTTGCTTTTATAGGTCAGATTTGATGCGTGTTCCACCTAAAGGGGGTATATATCCATCCTGTTTCTACTCTATCTGAGGAGAGGTTTCCTGCTATGAGATCTGTTCCAATGACAATCATCAAACTGCCTGTCTCCACTGTTTCTTTGAACTGTGGCAAGCCCTATAGCAGGCAATGTTAAGTGTGGGTCTCCACATTGCACCAAGGCTATTATTATCTATTGCAACAGGGCACACAGCAATTGAGCCCAGTTTGATTTGGCCTTTGCTAATTTTATCCCTGGTTCCTAGGAGACTACCTTATTTCTCTGTCAATTAATTTTCTTTGTAGCTTAAGCACTTTTATATGCAATAAAACTTTGAATGGTCACAATTTAGTCCCCTTAATACAGTTTCTACATCTCTGTCCCTCTTTGCCAGATGTTTTCTCTCTAATGGTCAAAAATGTGCACATTTCTGGAATTGCTTTAAGAGAACTATTGGAGTATAAAGAGAGACTGTAGTGTCATGGGACTACAAAAATGCCTATCTCATGAGAAAAATGTATTATGGACAAAGTAAGAGGGATTTGATAACGTAACCTGTTGACTTTAACAGGATTTGTGATGGCAGGGATATAGTTTTGATTGAACATTCTGAAGTTATTTTACATATGTAATAGCTACTGTACAAAAATGATGTCATCATAATTCATTTAATTGGAACTAATAAATCTGTCCAGCCAGAGGGATTTTTTTTGAATGACTGTGGTAGAATGTGAAATCCTGCACCTTGGTTTTAGAGCTTCCACAGCCCATTCCCAGCAGGATATTGCCTCTCAGGGAACTGAGTCTTAATGGGCACACATATCTACCCTGGAAAACCTGTTTGCAGGGCATCTGATTTACATGGAAATGGTGGCTTTCCAAGGAACTTTGAAGTCGTGTTGTGAGGCATGAAGAGGTCAAATGACTTAGCAAAGTCTTGCAGAATGCCAGCTGAAATTAGGATCTGATGTGCTTCTGGCGTGGTTCAGGTTGCCACTCAAGCCACAGAAAGACAGTGGCTTGGCCAGGGTGGGAGGGGACCCTGGGGCAGCCTGCTGAGTGTGTGGGGATTGCCATTGAAAATGCTGAGGGATTCACCTGTGTTTCTGAATTCCACCTGGAAACATAGGTCATTTAGAGAGGGACAGGAAGAGGTTGCTTGGTGCTAGCAAACAACTCTTGTAAAATGCTAATTTTTTTATCATCTGTGGAAGTTTTGATAAAGCAGAGCTGTTATGTGAAGCCTGTAAGGACCTGGGCAAGTGGGTATGAATTTACTGGTGCTCAGCTGGATTCTCATCATTGCCTTCCCCATAAAGCTTCCTGTCCTGAGCAGGGCGTGTTCCTGCTCTCTCAGGGAAGCACGGCCCTTAGGGGAGCCAGCTGGTCCCTCCAGGCACAGGGGCAGTGCTGTGGGGTTGGAGGAATGCCCTGGCCTTCAGCTGCTGTGCTCTGGGTTCATCCTGGAGGTGAATGAGAAGTTTCTCTATGAGAAGAAAAAACACTGTCACTGAGCCAATTGTGAACATGAATTCTCCGTGATGGACTGAGTGTCATTCTTGGGTTTTCAGCAGGAAAAAGGTGCATTGGCCTTCCTAATATTGAAGATTACAGAGGGGGTAGTAGCATTATAAAAGAGCTCCTTTTCCTTGGGCTGCTCCCTTTTACTACACTGTTCTACTAAGGATATTACCTTGGCTTCCCTCTGGAAATTGCCCAGTGAACCTCGTGAAAGTTTTATGTCAGCTTATTACTGCCTAATTCACCTTTCAAAATGAGAGTGAGATTTTAAAATTGCTTCCCAGAACTTTGTCCTTGCTTGCTGCATCTGAGGCCCGATGTTTGGACCAAATATTATAGTGTCTGAAGCAGTTAAGCCTTCCTGATTTGTCATTAATCTGGGGCTTATATTTAATCCTTAAATAGATGGTGATTTTTTCATATAGGAAAAAAAGGCTAATTTTGGAATATTATGCTAAAATATCATATAGAAAGGCTGGAAATCTTTCCTTTTTGTGATTTCTAATTAAAGAATTTTATCTTCTATCAATCTGTAACTGAATATTTAGTTGGCTCTATCTAGGGTGTTTATATTCAGCATAGCAATAAAAATACCCATTAAATATCAAAAGGGGAAAATATTTTGAAACACCTTTAATATTCTTGGGTGTTTTTTTCTTCTTTTGTGTAAGTATAATAGTATCAATTATTTAATTCTCTAGGAAAACATTTTATTGTCTCTTAGGACTTACTCAGTTGGTCTTTTACCCATGAAGCTGTTTTGCTGTGCTTCACTACTGAAGTAAAAGATGAGGAAATCCTGGATTGTCTTCCCTGGGAATGGTAACTGATTGGGTTCAGCTAAAATGCTGGTAATGTTCTATTAAAAGGGAGATCTCATCTCATCTCATTGTTTTCTGCTTTCAAAAATTACTAAAAAGCCAAAAATTAATTTCTCCTCGTGTTGTTTTATATTCTTCAAAATGCTGCTGCACTTTAATACATCTATAGAGTCTCCTAGGTGCTTTTGCAGTGGATTTAATTTTGCATCTCAGTTATTTTAATATGGTATTAAGATAGTTTTTCCTATCGAAGGAATTGTATTCACAGAGCTAAGTGGCGTGTCCGGGGTATGAATGCATCTGCTTGATTAGCAACATGATACTTTTTACATCCTGTTTTCTTTACATCAAGTACTGGATAAAAGAAGATGATGTCTTTCTGCTATGGACTTCTGGAGAAGAGATGCTGCACACTAACACAGCACCTTGAAGTGAAATTGCAGCATCAAACATTCAGGTGTGAATGAGGAGACAGTACAGAGGCAACCCTCTCTAAGGTGAGTTTATGTAGTGCTGTTTTCATAGGAGTCATTAGATTTGGCAGGCACTAATTTGCTTAAGTGCTGGGGTTTTTTTTCCAGTTTTCCAGACAGGATTAGATGCATGCCAAAATATTCGAGCTTCCTCTACTTATGGATGCCCAATTTCAAATTCTAGGCAGTGGTTTTGCAAAATGTATAATTGTTCTTGCTCACCAAGCTGTGGAGAGGGGAAAGTGAAAGAAATTCTGATTTTAAGAAGCATGAGTTGGTTTCAGCTGTCAGCCCAAGTGATTTGTGAGGTTTGTGCAAACTAGAAGGAAACAAATGTTCAAGTTTTGTTATGATCTTACCAAAACATCCAAGATCAATTAATTCTCTAATAACAATACTACAATACTTAAAAACTCAGGGCTGTAGCCCTGTGAGCAGTGGCTGTAAGTATTGGCCTGTGCTGTAGCATTGGTGTGGGCAGTGATGGAGCCTGGAAAAGACCCCAGGGAAAGTTACCAGCGTTCTCTAGTGTGGGGTCAATTGGTGGTTTTCTTTGTTTGCTTTGGTTTCTTTGGTTTGATTAGGCTTTGGGATTTTTTTGTTTGTTCCTTTTTCACTTTTCCCTTTTTATTCTGTAAATATTTGACCTGGAGAATCCATTCCAGTTTCCCTGCTTCAAAATCTGTTTCAGTATTTTGATAACAAGAGACAATGAAACTGCCAGGGTAATCCAGCCTACTTGAAACAGGGGTATTTTCAGAGCTCATCAAACGAAAGAATCATTGCAAACTGAGGTCATTTTATGCCACAGAGCTCTCATGCAAAGTTTTTATGTAAATGGAATGCCACATTAGTTCAGCTGCCACTGCACAAGTGCTCTAATGTGTTACAGAAACCAGCAAAGTGGAGAATTTCCCGTCTCACTAATATAAAATGAAAGGTGTAATTTTGTAACCTACTAGGAGCCAACTGTCTTCAAACCACTGTATTTCTAAAAGAAGCAATTTGGCTGTAGTGGCCCATTTTCTAGTTGTGTGACTTTGAATAAATGCTTATACTGGCACAGCATTGGAGTGTCATGAATGCCCCTCTTTGGTTTTGCAGTATAAATTTGAAAATAATTCCCTGCTTTTAGTTGTGAGGTAAAAAGAAAATCATGAGTTTTGACTTTTTCAAATTTCAGAATTATCTGTCTTGTGTTTACTAAAATGTGTCATTTAAAAACATGTATTGAAATGACCAACTTGGTGGTTCTGCTTCAGCCCTTTGTTGTGTCAGTTCTGTTTTCAGGTGTGCAGGCAGGATGGTATCAGTGACAGAAAACAGTGGTTTCTCTTTAATCCTAACAGTAGCAGTGCCAAATGCTTTGGCTCAGAGTGCTTTCTGTGATAGTTCTGTGGGGTGTTTTATTCTGTTCTGAGACCCAGCAAGGTTCAATTCCAGTGTAACTTTCCGATATCTCCTCTGTGTATTACAGAGCTTGTCATTTTGTCAAACATTTGGAGATTTCCTATTTCCTGTTCATAAGAAGTACTGCACTTACCCCTAGCTTACATAGAAGATGTAGTGCATATTGAATGTGTGGCTCATTTATAACAACGTGGTGATGAATTTACCCTGTATTCCCCTATTTGTCTATGAAACATTTCCTACTTCCAGAAATGATGCTGAAATTTGAAAATACTGAGAAAATTCAGAAAAACTACAAGACTTCCAGTCTGGTAGCTGATATTTCTCAGTGTGCTCCCAAATATGGATAACGGAAGTGGACTTTACATGTTTAATTGTGCATCAATTTAATAAACTTGGTCCCTGTTCTGTAGTAGCCAGGTGTAATGTTTTACAGCCAGTTAGGAATCTGCTATGTGTACTTCATTAGTGCATTACCTGTTTCTCAAGATTTTTGGGAAAACTAGTCTGGCACATAATCCCATATTTGTGCTAGTAAATAAATACTCTGACTTTTCAAATATGCTGATTTCCCTGCAGGTTTGCTGGCAGTTTTTCCTGGAAAAATTCCAGGAAGAATGGGGTAATTTATCGCACCTTTGCCTTCTTATGGTCATTTAGCTTCTTTCTTCCCCAAGGACACAGTAATGCTGGACACAGATACCAACTGGGAGAGGAGTGGCTGTGAGCAGCCCATGGGAAGGGCTCTGGAGATGCTGGTTGGCCCCAGGCTCCAGGCACCCCAGAGAGCACAACTCATCCTGGTGCATCCAACACAGCACAGCCAGCCAGGCAAGGGAGGGCACTGTCCCACTACAGTCAGCACTGGTGTGGCCTCACCTGCAGGACTGGGTGCATCTCTGCACCCCACAACTTCATAAGTGTGGGAATGTCCTTGGATGCATCCAGAGTGCAACAGAGTGGGTGAAGGAGCTGGAAGGAATGTCCTGCGAGCAGTGGCTGAGGACTCTGGGCTTTTCTAGTTTGAAGAAAAGGAGGCTGAGGGGTGACCTCATTGCTTTCCACACCTCCTGAGGGGAGGTGCTGAGCTCCTCTTCCTGGGATCCAGTGAGAAGCCCTGTGGGAATGGCTCAACGCTGTGCTAGGGAGAGGATCAGACTGAGACAGCATTGGTTTATCGAAGAGGGTGATCAGACCCTGGAACAGGTTTCCTGGGGAGGTGGTTGGTACCCTAAACCTGTCGGTGTTTAGGAGGCATTTGAACAGTGCCCTTAATTACAAGCTTTAACTTTTTCTCAGTCCTGAGGTGATCAGGCAGTTGGATGAGATGTGATCATTGTCAGTCCCTTCCAAATGGAATTATCTGTTCTATCTTAAGAGAGTATGTTACAGTGTCTGTTCTCTCAGGGCAGAAGGAAGCAGCATTGCCAAAGAACTGTATCCTACTTAACTTTCCCAGATAATCCAAAATATACTCCTACCTCCAACATCTCAGCCCCATTACTGAATAAGGGTTAGTGAGGTTCACAGGGACATCTGCATGGCATTATGGGTTGTATCTTGTATTGTGTTTGAGTCTTGGGTCCTGACTTGACATAGGCTGAAACTAGCTGTAATAGATGATGACCACTGATGACTTTGCAGTTACTGGAGGACCTTTCCTTAGTATTCTGTTGACATGTATCCACCTCACACATGCTTTTCAAGCAGCTGGAAGGTGAGTATATTTCTTTGCAACATCCCCATCCTGCTTCCAAGGCAACTTTCAGTTCCCCCCACAAGCAGTGCTTGGTGGCAAACTGCATTCAGAAAATAGCCCAGAAACTGTCAGTGTTAAAATCACTGTTTAGAAACTATATGTAACAAGAAGGATAAAAGGCTGGAGATGTTTGGGAATGTAGCTCTCTCAGCAGTGATCACTGGGAAGGTGGGCTGCTGGCCTGCAGTGCTACACATTCATCTTCCTAAAATATTAGTGTATGCTGGCATGCAACAACTGATCTGTCACTAAAAGGAAATACTAATCCACATCTAGCAAAGCTCTGCAAGGGAAAATAAAGCCTTATGGACAGGAACAGTTTTAAAAGAAGAATTCAAAATTAATGTGAGAGTACCCCCTTTAAATCAATTTTTGCTCCTATTTTGTACTTAGTACACAATGGCATGTCAAGTTTGTCAAGAAACAACTCATTTTGGGCTTGCTTGTTTATAAACATGCCTTCCCTTCCAAAGTCATGTCATGAGACTGGACTTGAACACTGTGAATCAAACTGTGAAGGATTCATGGAGAGAACATACTAAGAGATAGCTCTCATGACTTTGCATAAAACAGTTTTTCTGTGGTTAGCAATAACTTAATTTTAAGGATTAAAGTATTTCAGGACTCTTGAGCAGAACTTGGCTCTTGCAGGAAATGAGTTTTTCTGGGATTTTCTGTTTCATTTTTCTCTCAAGTAATTTATGTCTCTGTATGTTGCTGGTGAAGAAATACTGCCCAATATCGGGATGGGCATAGAAGTCTGTGGAAGTTTTCTTTCACCTATTTCACATCTTTTCACAATATAATTTTAGACAGGTCCTAGATGTTCAGTACTTCAGCTGTACTGTTTCCCTTGCTGGAAGAGATAATACTGAGCATTCTTCTTTCTGACACCAGCCCTTTTACCTTGTTAGTGCTGCAGTAGCTAAAAACTGAGAATTGGAACTGCTGGATGGATGGTCCTCCTAACTATTCCGTTAATCTGCAGGAGGCCTATTTTACTTGTAAGCTGCCCTGCCACATCCCTATGCCTGGCCTCCTTTAAGCCTGGCATTTAGGTCCAATTGTTTGAAACCATCTCTTGTTGTAGCTGGTTGGGGTGAAATGGAGCTATCTGTCAATTTGGAAAGGTCACTGGCTGTGTCAGAATGACAGTGATTCCAAATTATCCATTAATCTCCCAATTTAAAGTTGTCATCCTTCTTATTACAGCCAGCCAGCCACAGAGGCTAAAATAGACCTCTTCTCTTACACCCATGACCAAGCACCTTTTTTATGAGCTGGCAGATAAAATTGGCAGTGTGCTCCAGCATTAAATATTCATTGACCGCACTCGTAAAAGAAATGGCTGCTAACAAGTTGAGAATATATGAGAAAACAGACAAAGAAATTACAATTGATTTTCTTGTCTTATCTGCTAAGGCTTGGACTGTATGATTAGTGCAACACACTCAGCATATTTCTGTATTGGTTTGAGTCAGAGGGTAATAAATGCCAGAGCTTCCTCGCCCCTTCTTACATTTTGTCGTTGTCCTGATAGTGTGGACTCACACAGTGCATTAAATGGAGGGTAAATTAGTGCACAGAAAGTGTAATTCTCCAAGGAAAATTTAATAGCTTCTGCATCGTCAAAGAAATGGATCCAGAAGATGGAAAAAATCCTAGATAAGGGGCTCAGGCCTGAAAGGTGTTTGGTTTTCTCACATGGGATGAAGGTGTGGTGCTGCTGAGGTTTAAGAGAAGAAGGGAGAGCTGCAAGTCATCTGCCACTCCTGAGGGGAAGGAGGGCTTGGACTCTGCTTCTCCATCATCCATATTATCATCCATCACCTGAGCCCCACCCTCACTGCCAGTCCTGTTTGGAATACAATAATTGTAAGATGGGGGCTTTTCTAAGTGGTTAAATGCTGGGGACACGGCAGTGATCCTGTTGGGAAGTATAAGCATCCATCCTGTCAGTGAAAATCCAGACAACTTTGGGAGGCCTTTTGATGTGGTGCCCATTTATTGAGCAAAATACACAAGCCAGGGAAGTGTAAAGAAAAGAAACTTAAGGCACACGAAAGGCCAGAAGGCACACTGGTATTTCTTACTCTGAGGAACCAAAAGGATCTGCAGGGACACTGATAGCCACTGATACTGAGTGCAAGTGGCGATGGATTTACCAGCCTCTTCTCAGTCCTTGTTTGTGCAAAACTTTTCAGTGTGTCCAGAGCCAGTGCCCACAGATGACTTGAGTTTTTTCTTAGTTCTTTGCAATGTCCATTCATTCATGGCAGACAGTATGGCAAGTGTTGCCTGTGTTCCCCAAATAATGCTGTGCCCCAAGCAAGGGATGGGTAAGACTTTCCTTTCAGGTATAACAAATAAAGGATAAGGTTATTCTGTAGCCAGCCAGAGAAACACAAGCTGGATAGGATGACTGCAGTGAAACTTTCTTTCCCAGTGAGAACCTGGGTTGTGTACTTGTGCCAGCTGTGCTCAGCTCTCCTCTGGCTGCTCTTACATGCACTTTGCTGGAATTGTGGAAAACAGAAAGTGAGAGGAAAGCAGGATGTCTTTTATATCACATATTTTGTCTAATTCCAATTTACTTCAGAGATATCTGACTTCCAGGGGAATGTGTGTGTGTATTTTTTTACTCTGGATATTTTCCCCCCTTCTGTCTCTTGCAAGTTTAATTGCTCATTAAAAGTCACAGGGAGCCACACACTGGCACAATGTACTGATGAAACACCTAATGACTTTCAGCATTTGATTTATGGACACAGCTTAAGTTACACAGGGACTTGTGTCAAAACAGGCCAGAGATAAGCTTACATTTATCTATGGAAGTTAAGGGATAATTATATAAAAGCATCACATTTTAAAGGAAACAAAGACAGACCTGTGGGAAGTGCATTTTCACAGCATGTATTAGCAAAGCCCAATCAACCTCCTTGTGGGAGGACAATTAACAGAATTAAAAGTTGGAATTTTAATTATCATACAAATTAGAGGGAAAATTAATCAGCTCGTATTTTATGACTTGGCTTTGAGCGTTGCTGCTTGAATTTTATAGCAAAACTTTGATTAATTGAGACACTGCATGAAAGCATAAAATCCTGACTTAGGTAGCATTTTAATGCCTGGCTTGACTTCCATCTGCTACCTCCAGTACGAGAAGTGACAAAAATGAGTCGATGCAGAAGCAAAGCCTTTGTTTGCCCCAGCTGAAGTGTCCCAAACCATCTATCTGCATATGGCCAAGATTGTGTTTTTTGTTGTTTTTCTAAAAGACTCTTCTCTTTTCCTTCGAACTGCACAACATGTTGTTTTACACCTAGTGCCTTGGTACAAGCTAGATTCAAGAGTTAGAGATTTCCCCTGACTGACTGGAATCATCATTTCAATGCCACTCAAAGCTCAGCATTTTCTGTGTTTGGGTTTTGCTGCCGTGAGGCCAACATTATGGATTGCCAAGAGTGGGTACCTTTCTCTGAGATCTGAAGCACTTACAAGATTGTTTGGGACCTGTGGAACTTCTACCCCAGACTCAGTAATGCCTTGCCTTGGCAGGTCAGGTATTTTAACCTTCTTTTGAATTATGCTGACCAGAACTTGAAAGCTTTTGGAGCAGTTTGTGACACTATGGTGGTATGGCAAGTTCCAGTTCAGCTGCTGGAAAGGTGGGTTTGATAAAATATTTATTCTTTTTGTGAATGTTCCTTTTCACCCCAATGACATGTTTTGAGGTTTGGTTCCAGACGCTCGTTAAAGGGTCAAACCCTAGAGTTGCTCTTTTTCTGGAAAATGGAAGATCATTCAAATTCTCTACACAGAGAGAGGTGCTAAATTTGGTATTTGCACTTTTTTTAAACTTTCTCTTCCCTCTTCTTCCTCTGGCAAATATCTGTTGGCTCCTGAAAAATAGTCTTGCCATGTTTGACATTGAAAATCAAAGAAGGACTAAAGCTAATCTCAGTCCAGGAAAAATGAAATCAAACACCTTGCACTGCTGTCTTTGGATTCTAAAACCAAAATTCAAATAACGGAGTCTTAGAAAAAACAAACCTGTGCTTCAGTCAGAACATAAGGCACAAACAGATTGCTGAATAAACTAGAGCACAATTTTATAGGGTCTGAAGTTGAAAGAGGGAGTTTAATTATGATGCTGGATTTAGTTCAGAGCTCAAGTAATGATCTAGGAAGCTGGAGAGCAGCACTGGAAATGACTGTGTGCTAATGAGAACCCCAGTAGCAGCTTTCTGTGCTAGTTAATTTGCAATCTATGTGGAGATCTGTTGGCAAGCCTATAAAATGAGGTTTTGCAAAAGTAATCACCACTTCAAAGTCCGGAGATACAGCCTGAGGAAGCAGAAGCATGTTGAGTGTTAAATTTCCATCTTGAACATTGTTTGGAAAGTCGGCGTTGTTGCTTCCTACTTGCTGAAGCGAGGAAAGCATATTGTCCTCCACACTGATGTAGATCCGGAGTTCACCATTTCAACAGATAATTAAAAAGGAGAGTCTTTTTTGGCAACTGTGCCAGATATGCCAATAACGCAATGTTGTTCATTTAGAGACATTGATGTGCTTGTGGATGTTCAGCTTAATTGCAAAGGTTCTGTCCATTTGCTGAAAGACTGGGGTGAAAGCATCCTGCTTTCTGCTCTGGATGGGCTGTTACTCAGTTCTTTCCTGAAGTAGATCTGGGTGGGATATAATGTGTGTTTTTAGGCTAAATACTTTGTCCACTTACAGAGGAGCAAAGCCTCCAAAAGAACTTTTAACAGCATGTCTGTGGCATAAAGTGATGAACAAGCCCAAGGTAAGAATGCTTTGATGTTCTCTGTGCAATGTGTTATGTTTCCTATGGAATTCCAGTTTGGTTTTGAATGTTAAAATATAGTATTTAAGCCAAACAATCTGCTTCAGACTCCCCTGAGTAGAGTAGCTATCCCCGCTCTCTTCCCACTAATAAAATAAGTCTTGAGGTGTGAATTGCATGAGGCTGCAGTGTTTGAGGGACAGAAGAAAGTCAATGAGCTGGTAATGGTCCAAGGATTTATTGCAGAGCAGGTATTATGCAAATCAAACTAATTACTTTATAGAACTGTCAGGTGGCCTAAATGGATGTGGCCATCAGGATCTGTACAATGTCACTGTTTCACTTACCTGTCAGTTTACTTTCAGTTAGTTTGAAAACAAAGTGTTCTTTTGTCCAAGGTAAAAGTGCAACTGGATTACTCTTTCTTTTCCAAACATCTGTATTTTAAAGCTCAACCAGAGAAGGTGAATAAGGTCCTGCAAGGCTTCCATGACTGGATTTTTTAGGAGCTATTTTGCCAATGGTGCTTGCCACTAAGTTAAGTCAATTGTCCCTGTCCTAAAATTAAATTGAAAAATCCTGAGCTGTCTGGGGAAATGGACACATTTGTGACCTTCAACCTTGTTTGCTTAAGCATAAAAGGCCTCTGAGTTTTTCATGAGAGCCTGAAATAAAGAAGTCACCTCTGCGTGAGATGAGGGATGCCACTGTATCAGTGTGGTAAGTGGAGCTCCACGCAGGGCACTCAACAGCAGAGCAGGGAAAAAACCACAAAACTCCAGTCTGTCGATGCTACTTAAGGGCAGCTTCATCAGTAGCTGAAGCTCGAGGGTATCAGGCAGAGCACACTCCTGCTGTAGCATATGTTCCCTGGCATTCCCCGGGCAATTTGGGTTCCCTGTGGGGTTCTTGGTGCCCTGCAGCTTCCCGTGCTGGCCTGGGGACACTGTCTGGTTGTAAACCTGGCAATGAAATGCTTGCACCATTTGGCATTCCAAATGTTGCTGCAAATAAGTTGTCTCTTTAACTTATACACACTCTTAATTGTGGACTTGCAGGGTCCTCTGAAAATGAAGGGGTAGCTGACTCTTGTGGCTTGATTTAGCCTGGCTGGCAAACTCAGTTACAAAGCTGGATGTCTGTTTAAAAACCAGATACTGCAATTGAAACTAAGCATTCAGTGGCAAATGGAAGTGCTTTTTTTTAATATTTTTTTTTTTTTTTAGAGTACTGTTCTGTTTTGGAAGGATCTGGAGTTTGTTTCAAGACATGTACCTAAATGTTAGAAATTTTTAAGTGTGCTTAGAAAACAGGGGAAACAAAAAAAGCCAACATAAATGTGAAGTTAAATAATTTACTCTTACTAGAGGGTAACTGTAGGTTAACTGTGACAAGACTGCAAAGCCCAGTATCCATGTGATGACTCTGCATCCCAGCATATGGCTCACACTGAAGTAAGCCCTCTAACTCTGTGTGCCAGATAATGAAGTCTACTTTTCCAGTGATTGTGGAAGTAGTAATTCTCTTATCTGAAACCATGTGTCAGAGGGAAAAGAATTCCATTCTTGCTAAGTAATTACTATTGGTAATTAATTAAGTGCAGACTTCTCAGTCTAGAGTATCATTTTCTAACACCACATTATTTGAGAGATGCAACCCACATTAGAGTTTTTGTAAAGGGGATCACATGAAGGGTCTGGTCCTGTCCATTCTTAGAATATTAGTTTAGGCAGACTGTAAATGCACTCGGGATTTCAGATCTGTTCCTTGGCTGTCTCAATCACTGCACACACCTGGGCTTTAAGGCCATGTTTTCACCCTTCATGAGTAGCACTATGCAATGTGGCCACATCTTGACATCTGAGTTTCAGATTTTTAGAACAGTGTCTTTAAGCCTCCAAGATTGTTTAATGGAACACTCACCTGGAGCAGACAGTGAGGGGAGAGAATCTAAACTTGAGAACAGAAGTAATGAAAATCCCTGGCTGGGAAAAGGGAAAGCTTGTACAGTGCCTGAGTTCTGACAAGAGTTTGCTTCAAATGTCAAATTAACTCAGTTGCCATCTCTTTAATAGAAATCCTGTAGAGTTCAGATTGACTTGAGGCCACTTGTAACTGTTGTGAAAAGGAAACTGTCCCCTGTCCAATTCAGAGAGCTTCTGAACTGCAGATTAGGTTTGAAGTGCCCTGCTTTCGTCATGTTTAGTTCAGGCGCATCAATGGGTGCCTTCTCTCCACTGTCATTTTTAAACAGCAAAGACTGTGCACTGTCATGGAATGGTGGCACCAATGGTCACAAGCACTCAGGGGAGCTGGACTGAAGGCTGGCAGGTTTTCTCAGCTTGCTTTGTGATGGGATCTGTTTCTGCTGTTAGTGATGGAGATGTTTGGAGCTGCAGACGGTGGCCAGGGTTCTGCATATGCTCATTAAAGACAAGTGCTCTCCTCACAGGTAGGGTGATCCTTATGTTTTGTGAGGGCCTGTTATAGAGTTGTCCCCTCCAACTGGGCTTGTCTCCCCAGGGCAGTCTGGGTGCTGGGCTGTGTTACAGGCATGTTGTATGCTCCTTGGTTTGTTCATCCTGTCTGACTGGGGGAGCACCATGTTTTAACCCAGGGAAAAATACTTTTGAGGAGGTCTCTGAACAATGTTATCCATCTGAGACCACCTGCCATGATTGGCTGTTGTGTCAGTGTCTCATTTCACTGGGATTAAAG
>JAWWMO010000011.1:22575623-22586334 GCA_035047845.1 Dendrocincla fuliginosa
GCTTTGTGATGGGATCTGTTTCTGCTGTTAGTGATGGAGATGTTTGGAGCTGCAGACGGTGGCCAGGGTTCTGCATACGCTCAGTAAAGACAAGTGCTCTCCTCACAGGTAGGGTGATCCTTATGTTTTGTGAGGGCCTGTTATAGAGTTGTCCCCTCCAGCTGGGCTTGTCTCCCCAGGGCAGTCTGGGTGCTGGGCTGTGTTACAGGCATGTTGTATGCTCCTTGTTTTGTTCATCCTGTCTGACTGGGGGAGCACCATGTTTTAACCCAGGGAAAAATACTTTTGAGGAGGTCCCTGAACAATGTTATCCATCTGAGACCACCTGCCATGATTGGCTGTTGTGTCAGTGTCTCATTTCACTGGGATTAAAGCCGGACTGACAGTAACTCAAAAATACAGCTGCTCTTAAAGTTATTTCATTTACCAGTTCTCTAAAACTCTATTTGTAAAGTTATTTCATCTCAAGCAAGATCAAGCCATTGTGTTTGTGCTTTTGATGGAGTATATTTCTAGTATGGCATATAATAAGTGGGATTCCCTGCTTCTGATATCAAATAGTGGAGCTCACTGTCTTATAAACCTGCTGCAAAAGTCCTAGTAAAGTCACGTCCTAAAGGTGTAGTTTTGTCTTCATGTTTCTTAAAAATAACCAGTTCCTAGTGTGTCCTGAAATGTCTTCCTGTTAATCAAGGTCATAAATCTTCTGTACAAATTTTACACAATTATGAGGGCATCCTTTTTTGAGGTCTGAACTTTCCTTCTAAGAGGAAAAAACATGGATGAGTAAGCTTTGTAATCAGTTAGAGACAATTATAGGCTGCTGGTGTGAGGATTTTTAATCCTTTGAAAATGTGTGGTTCATTGGTGTATCCAGAGATCCACATCCCTACTACCTGGAGGCTCCTACTATATCTGTACACTTTGTATACTAATGGATGGGGAGATTACATTCTCTTCTAATATTTTGAAAGCCATGGAGAGAGCCCCACACTCTGAACCACCCTCACTGAGGTACTCCACCAGCAAATTTGAGTGTTAGGCTGCCAGATCAGGCAGGAATAGGAGAATTTGCTTAAGAGGGGCACTGATGTGGGAGTAATTTTAATTACGGGAGTTCAACTGCTGAATGAGAAATGCATTGTGTGCTTGTGTTCATTCTGGGGGCTACAGAAGGGAAGGTGAGCAGGCAACACCCCTTTTCCCATTCCCTCCCCAACACACACTGTAGCCAGGGTGCACATCTCCTTTGGCTGGGGAGAGTTTCATGTTCTGTGGGCAGCAGTATAAGCAGTCCTCAGACTTGGTGCTACAGGAAATTCAGCAGCTGTGCCACTGAGGCTGTTCTAAAGCAGCAGTCTGTTGCTGTTAGGCTTGGGATTACTTCTGTTCCCACATTTTGCTTTTAAGTCTCCTTTCTGCAGTCTAGTCATGTTTCTCCTCTTTTTTTTATCATTGGGAGCCCCTGTCGCCCTGACTATTAGTGCCTAGTGTGGTGACTGAAGCTTGCTTTGTGAGAGGTGCATTTGGAAGTAATAGAAAGGCAAAACAAAAGTGTGGAGTACCTTTTATACAATGGTATTTGAGGTTGCTGCTCTCTGTGCTATGCCCATCAGCACGTTTATATAGGAACCTGAATCTACTGTGGTTTTAATGGAAGAAAATGACTGCAAGCCAATTTCTGTCTCATTTAGCCCCTGCTATCAAAAACTATGACTTTGAGCCATATCCAGGTGTGAGTCCATTCCACATTGGTTTTAAGGTGTTGCTATATAAAACATAACTGTTTTCACTCCAGGTAATCTGGTACCTCCAGACTGATGGATAGAATTTATTTTCATATTTTTTTTTATCCTCCAGGCTTGCTCTTTGTCCACCTTAGGTGTTTTGCACTTGAGTGTTTGAGAGCAAATTTTGCTCAAGGCAGTATATGGCTTCCCTTGTTCCTGGAAGGATTATTGCTTATCTGGCTGATATTGATAGAGCCCATCATAACTTCAGTGTAAATTGGATTGATGCTGATTTGTTTTCAGATATATGTTCCTGTCTTAAATGTTTAGGTCAGCGTGTGCTACTTTTGACATACAACATGACTTTCTAAAGCCAATGCTTTTTCCTTATCCTTGAGTGTTAAAATTCAAGGCCTTCTAAAGTCCTTCAAAGTTGAACAACTTACTAAAGTGAGCACAATTGCTTAAAGTTGCATCTTGGTGCCCAGGGCTGTAAACACAAGAAGCAATTCACTATGATTTGTGAGTTCTATTCTGTTCTCTGAACCATTAAATTCACATGCAGCTGCTGGGATGGGAGTCCTACTCCCCTTACTGGTGTCTGCATTGCCTAAAGATATTTATATCCTATTCGACGTTTTTCAGAGGCATAAAGTTTTCAATGTGTTTTCTAGGTGCTGGAGCATGCACCTGAGCTAGTAACACATGTGTGGTTTCTGCACAATGAAAAGTTGTGAATCTTCCATTGTGTAGCCTTAAATGATTAAAATGAGAAGATTGAGTTCCAGCAGTTTCTTGTTTTGATTTTTCATTGTGCTGATTATAAACTCTCTTCAAGCCTAGAGAGAAGGGATGTGTAGGCTCAAGAATTATTCATATGACCATCACCTGAAGCTATTAACATTTATATGAAGAGTTGAGGCATAAATATAGTGTCTCTGTTATAAACAGTGTGTAGGAACCCAAAGGAATTTTCTGGTAGCTGTGCAGATGAATTTGCTTCTGCCTAAACTAAAAAACAGAAGCAGGAGAGAGGGTAAGGAACTTGAATCAGAGGAACCAAAAAGAAAGAGGAATTTTGAATCATAGTTCGAGTCTCTCATCACTGGCTTGCAAGGTCTCTGAGTTCTCTCAGTGGAATGAGAAAGAATAACTTACTCATTTGTACTTATATGATTTTTATTGCAAGTTAAATTTTTTTATGTTAAAATGTTAGAATAGGAAAAAGATTAACAATTTTTCCAAGTGGAGAGCAGAAATATTTGTTTCTGTGTGTCACTGTCTTATGTGATTTTGAATGACTTATTACTCTTCCTCTAACACCATCTTGCTTCTTTCCCCACCCTAGACACCAGTACAATCCAGATGGTAAAGGACAGAAGCTTTTCTGGATAGAACATCTGGCTTCTTCATGGTCTCCACAAGCTGGTGGTGTCTGAGCAGCCCAACCCAAGGGTAAGCCCAAACTGACTGACTGTGGAACCCGCCTTCATTTGTCTCATCTACCTGATTTTTGGATGAGGATTTCATTAACTTGAAAAGCCTTTTCCTCTGGTGAAAATCAAGAGAGAGTTCTTCTTCCAATTTCTCTACAGGTTCTATAGAAATACTTTGGGTACAGACTTCTGTATTTCTGCAGATATTTGTGTGATCTCACTGGTGCTGAGTGCTTAGGAAAACATCGAAAATATCCTTTCCCAATACTCTTAAGTATCACATGGTGTTCTACTATGTGCTTGGTTTCGTCTTTGAAATTCTGTGTATGGGAGAGGAGAGGTTATAATGTTTATTTTTTAAAAAATCATATACAAGTTTTAGTTATGTTGATCACTTACCTAGAAAAAAGTCATACCTCCCCCATTCACTCTTCTAATGAGGTGATGCCATTCTAACTAGAGAACAATTGAAGAAACCTCAAAATGTGTCAGAACAAAGCTGACAACATGTTGTGTTTAGGCAATCCCATTTTACACACTTGGTACTGATTTTATTCAATTAATCATCTTTTTTTTCCAGTTTCTTTCCCTCTGTTAATGTTCCAATAACAAAACATTTTGCTGAACAAAATTACAAGGGAAATTCATGCTTAAATTCACAAATTAGTGTTTACTCTCCAACTGTGATCTGAATTATTGTCTAAATAATGTGGATGAAACACCTATTTCAAGAGCTGGCAGGATTTCTCCTTTACTTTGTGAGTGGGTATTTCAGTGTTTTTAGCAGAAGATTAATACACATAGTATCTGTCAATAGCAGTAAATTGTCTAATGATATGCTTCACATCTCCACGTGGAAAACAAAATTTTCCTTTCTCAACTGCAGATCTTAGGGGTTATGTTTGTATGATAAACAGAACATTAGTGTAATTGCCAATTTTGCTTGTGCTCCTATGCCATGGAAAAAGGCTGGATTTCCAATATGACTGGGAATTGAAATATTTAACTGAAGAAGCCAAGTGTAGCCTGCCTGTAAGAGCCAGAAACCGAAGATTAGCAGCAGTGAGGTTGGTGTTTAAATCAGAATTGTAAGGGTCTGCACATCCTGGAATGCTCCCCACTGCTGAGGGCTGGTTCAAGTGCAGAAAGGATCCATTTCCCAGAGGTACTGGCTACATGTTTAAAGTTGGGCTTGCAAAAGCTGGATTAATTGCTTGGCAGGGTTTTTTATGTCAAGCTTATTGACAGGAAATTAGTTGGAAGAAACTCTGGGAAACTTAGGGCAAACACTGAACTAGTAGGAAAAGCAATGTTATTACGTGTATCACTGCTGGCTGGTTAAGGGAGTGGCTCCCCCAACATCAGAGTGCACTGTGGCAACCTGAAACTGTACCTTAGTATGGAAACTGCATTCCTTGTGGTACTTGTGTAAAACGTAATCTACACATTTTTAAGGTTTAGACAGAAAACATAACACAAATCAAATTTCTCGGTGTATTTCAAGGTATGTGGATAAGAACAAGAGTTGAAAATCAGTATCTGTTGCCTTAGTGGATGTAAAGGGATACTGCAAGCAAGCAAAGGGATGCTTACAAACCAAGCAGGTTTATAAGTTCCTTACAAACCAAGGAGCATGAAAAGGCCTGTATGGAAGCACACTTATCTCTCTGAATGTTTACTGCTGTGCAGTGGGTTCCCTGGGAAACTCAGAGTGCAGAGTTCCAGCAGCAGCTACCTGGATCCTCTCTCCTGGGAAAGTAGGAGAAGCACTTTTGGTGCTCTCATGTTAACCTAAAGTAAGGTAAGAAGATTTGTGTCTGTGTGTCTTCCTGCAGCTCTGTGCAGGTCACTAGTGTCAGTGTGAGCAAAAGTCAAGTCCAAGAAAGGATGCCTTTCAAGGTCACTAGTTACCTCAGGGTTCATTATAGTCTAGCATATGGAATTTCACATCCTGAAACACTAAAAAAAAAAAAAAAATAGCCTCCTAATATGGAATTTAAATTACTGCTTTTTAAAGCTCTTCTCATGCCAAGTATTTTTTCCTAGTGCAGCTTGTAGCTGGCACATAGAAAAGAAGGGGAGAAAATATGGTGATGAAGTGGTTTGATTTCTTCTGCAGGAGCACCCGGGGATCAGAGTCTGATTTCTGTTAAACAGTGGTTTCGATTTTTTTCTTTTTATTTTTTCCCCTCCCTTCTCAGCCTGCTGCACATCAGGCAATCTTCTCAACTCTCATTTGTCTGTCAGACATATCACTTATCTTGGAGCTGGCAGAAGGCTTCAGAGCTATGATTTTTTTTTTCGATGCTACAATGCTATTTCTAACACTTTGTCTCAGTTTCCAATTTGGAGTCATTTTCTTCCCCCTTCTGTAGGTGTTCTCCTGGAGTCTGATGGCCAGATTTTGTAAGAGGTATCTCATCAGTGCTTGTCCCATCTCCTCCGTAAGCGATTGCATCAGATGAGCAGAAAATAATGGATAATTGCCTATTGGGCTCCCATTAGTGAAGGTCAAGGTAGTCTCTGCCTGGCCTACCCTCTGCTTGTCATACAACGCTCTTATTACAGGGTTTATTCAAGCCTGTAATCAGCAGAGTTTCACTGAGATGGAACCTTCTGCTTCACTGAGTAGGTTTTTTTGTGGCAGTGCAGCCAGGCTTTGTCTACCCTTGATAGCATAGATGAAATGTCCACAGAGTTTCTGTTCTGGAGCCATTGCATTCTTAATTCTTCAAGTTCTCATTTAAGAAACTGCTTTAAGAAAAGAAAGAAAAATAAGATGATGATTATGGTATACCATAATCATTTTCAGTCCAGTATTTCTCAACAGCCAGTGTCCATACTATTTCTGGACAATATGAATTAATCCTCTTGTCTGAAGACAAAGGTCTCCAAAGTCTTATAATTAATTATACCCAATGTTGAACTGCTTCTTCAGTATCTGTGAAAGAATCTGCATTCTCTAAACTGGAGAGACATGGAATTGGTGGATGGACCACTTGAGTGGGTAAGGAATTGGCTGGCTGGTCACACTCAGAGTTGTGTCCAATTGGAGAGCAGAGCAAAGTCACCTTCCTCAGGCATTGGCATTGGGAGCAGTGCAAACATCTTTATCAGCAACGTGGGCAGTGGGATCAGAGCACCCTCAGCACCTTTGCCAATGACAGCAAGCTGTGTGGTGCAGTCTCACTCTGGAGGGAAGGGATGCCATCCAGAGGGACCTGGACAGGCTGGAGGGGAGGCCTGCATGAACCTGGTGAAGTTCAGCAAGGCCCAGTGCAAGGTCCCGCATATGGGTCAGGGCCATCCCAAGCAGGCTGACAAGGTGGGTGGAGGATGGACTGAGAACAGCCCTGAGGAGAAGGACTTGGGGGTGTTGCTGGATGAGAAGCTTGACATGACCCAGCAGTGTGCACCTGCAGCTCAGGAAGCTGACCGTGTCCTGCATCATGTGGTGTGTGACCAGCAGGAGGTGATTCTTCCCAGCCATGGCAGGGGGTTGCAACAAGATGATCTCAAAGCTCCTTTCCAACCAAAGGCATTCTATGATATAACTATCACTTAGGGAGTACATTGCTAAGGATGAGTTTTCTCCTCACTGAAACTTCGATCTAACTAGCTACAGAAGTAGTGCAGGCTGGAGATGGTAGCAGTCTGTGTTTATGTGTACGATTATTAAGTGTAATATTGTTCTGTCTAGACTATATTGGTCCTGCTACAAACTTGTTAGCAAGTTTACATAATAAACTTAGTTGTGCCTGAGTGGAAACTGGCTTGAAATTGAACCGTACTAGAGAATATCTTGAGGCCTTGGAGAGTACCATACATTCTAATCATGAATTTCATAAGCATTAATTCATGAAAGTTGTGTTTAATGTCTGTCTGGCCTTGGCCAAATCAAAGTCAAACCTTAGTCTTGCCTGTTTAAGCTAAAAGATCTCTAGGGAAGAGAATATAAACCACTCTCTGCATGTGCTTTTGAGGCTGCTTGAAAATTCTCTTTGATGCAAGTTTTAGTCTGGTCTCATGAGTCTTCCTTCTGACTAGTTCAAAACCAACTTTGCTGGTTTTTTGAGGTTTTATAGTAAAGTGATAGAAAATCTGTTAGATTTTAGGTTAGGGAGGCTGTACTAAGGAACTTAAATTTGTAGTACAAAGGCTGGGGTGCTTCAAAAGGATCCTTCAGACCTTGGCAGTAATAGAGAATTTTCTATGTAAAAATCTTCTGCTGGTTCCTCATACCATGATGTTTGAGGAGTACTGAAACAGGTGGATTGGGTTAGAAAATTTTGAAATAGTTTCAGTGCTACCTGTATGTGATGCAATGCTACGGGAGTTGGTGAAAATTTGGGGTGAGTTTTTATGGGACCTTCTGTGGGACTTCAGGTTTAGTCATACTAACTTACAGAGGGGATTTATTTTCTCTGTACCCAACTTAGAAAATAAATTCTCTTTAAAAAGATTTGTCTGGAGTTTTGGCACTCTAGAGGTTTCTACAAGCTGGGGGTGCTCATTGTGGAGGAAGTCCTTAGTGCTGCTCTTGCTGACGTGAGCTGCTTTGGGGTGACAGTTCTTCTAATTGGAATTTTGGTCTCAGAGTCAAACATCAGCCCACTGATTTCATGAAAATAGCTATTTCATAACCTAGTGGTTTGTGCCATAACCTAAGAAAAATATTTTTAAGAGCTTTTTTTAGGAAAGGCATATTCTACATCTGACCTTCACCCTTCTGTTTCTGGGGCCTGCTCGTTGATTTTCCAGGGGCAGTGCCTCAAAGAAATGTATGATACTCAGTGTGTGCACTGTTCCAACAATTTTATATTGGAAACTGTAAAAAAACACTTTAGTTGATCTCTGGAGATGAAACAAGTAAGGACAAGAACTAAATGATTCTCTGTGCCTGTGTAGAACACTTCTTGCTGCTTTAAGTCGTCAGATGGAATAAATTAAATTATGTGGGCTTTAGTGAAAGACAGCTTAGCTGTCTCCAAATACAAAACTCCTTCTTAATTAATGTGTTCAGAGCCTTTGTCAATTGTGGAATGAGTATTCAGTTGGTTATAAAATTATATTGAAAAGAGAAGCTGCGATGTTATATCTATGTGTTTGCTTCTGCTTAATTTGAGAACTTGGAGCTCTTACATCCATTCGGAACTATTTCAGTGTTGAAAGTTTTTGTCATAAGAACAACTTAGAAAGTGCTCTGTCTCTGAGCAATTCATACTGCTTCTTCATATGTGATATTCTGTGGAGATGCAGTTTCTTTTGAGGAGGGGAAAGAAATATATTCCCTGATTTTCAGCTGAAGGAAACAACCGTCTGTCTGGAACATATCAGGAGTTCAAGGCTGAAATTGCTTGAAGATAATGCCTGATAGTTTGTTGACCTCCTTGTTTTGGGGCTGTTAGACTTGAAAACAAGAGGGTCACACTGCAAATACGCCAGGCTCCACATCTGGCTTTTCTTTCAAAAAACTTCTCTCATGGTAGTGAATTTCCCTCCACTAAAAAGTTATTGACTCTTTTTGTTTGTTTACTCGACTGAGTGTGAAGTGACAGTCTCTATTTCCTACTCTGCTCTAATGCATAAGCTGCTTACATCCAGAACTGGGCTCTGTTGCTGTAGAAGATGCTTTCTGCATGTTTTCCTCACAGAAAACAGATGCCATGTAAGCCAGTGGCTCTGGGCTTCTCCTTGCTTGCAAACCAAGTGCAGCCAGAGGAGTGAAGTACAGCCTTTCAGAGTCTGGGGTAAATTTTGCGGAGAGTTTTGATAAATGTAGTGAAGAAAGGACCTGGCTTGTGGACTGAGGAGGATTGCTGGCGGCTTTGAACTCTTTGACCTCTGCCACTGTGGAGTCAGAGGAGAGGAAATAGCACTTGGTAACTCAGTACATTAAAGATCCTTCCCTACACAGACCTCTTGTGTGCTCCCTGCAAGAAAGTTCACTATCTGCAGCGGATTTACTTATTCATGCTTGGGGAGGAGCAGAAGAGGAAGGGAGGGAGTTAAAACAGTTCAGTGTACACAGAAATCAATGCAAAGATTCCCATTAACTTCAATGGGTTTTGGATTTGAAACTTAAACCCTAGTATATGCTCTCTCTAATAAAAGACCTGTTTTTTTACTTAAACTAAAGTTCTTGAAGACTGAACTGAACTTTCCCCTTAAGGTGCTTGCACTGTGGATTTATTACAGTTGCGTTAAAGCAGCCATTTCTGTGCTTTTAATGCATTAACAGGCTGGCAGTTGAATAAGGTTGTATGTTTGGGTGGAAGAGAAATCCAGAGATGTGCTACAGGCAGTGCTTGGAATGGTAATGAGAATGGCAGCTCAGTAGGATTAGCAATGCAAAAAAGGTTCCAGTTAATGAACAATGAAAACATTTTGGCAGTTGTGGGGTTGATTATTGCAAGGCTGTTCATGCTGCTATAATTTAAGCATCTAACGTGACTGTCCATTATCAGCTCAGATTTTGAGAGGTTTATTATTCTATCAAAACATTAATTCTACGCTGAATGTTGGCATGGAAGGCAGGCAGGCGAGTAAGTTACATTATATGTGCTATTTGTATATTTAATAGAGACTGCAAATGAAGCCAGGAGCCAAGATTCTTTAGGCCCAAATTAAAATGTCTGTTGTCTTATTCTTATTAGAAGGGCTTGAGAGAGACTGCATGGGCATGAGCAGATGATGCTGCTGGAAATATTCCTGTTTGGTTCATGGGCAAGCACAGATCCAACTGTCCCCACTGTCCCAAGGTCTGGCTGTAGGAGATGGACCTTTTATGAGCACCAGCTGTGCTAAAGTGGCTCTGACTGAATTTACTTTTAGATGTAGAATTGTATAGATAGTAAAGCCCTCTAAGGAAATGGTAGCATTTTACTGCTCCTGAAGATGCTGAGGTTTGACTTCCATATTGCTGTGGAAAACAGCTTTGCCCCTGGGATCAGTGTAAGCCCAGTTAGTGCTCAGCTGACCTTCATAGCAAAGTTTCTCAGCAGAAGAGTAGGGGATAACAGGAGGGATGGGAATAGTAAATGCTAGTTTGTGATTGCATGATAGCACAAACCTAGGTTCCAGTGGGACTTGGAATCAAAGGCTTCAGACTATTTGCTTTTTTGGACTTCTTACTACTTTGGTTATCATCTGATGTGAAACCACTAACACTTGTTATTTCCCAGTCAGCTCTTGTCAAAGCTGGTTTCTCAATGTTGGCAATCCCTAACAGAGTAAAAATGACAAGTACCCAAAATAATGCTTTGTTAATAAATGTCAGGGTTTGTTCTGTGGGATGGAAAGATCTTGAATTTGGAGCAAAGATTTCCTTGGACTTCTGTTGTGTGCTGGTTTAAAGGTAAACTGGCTTGAGGAACAAACCCAACTCAAGAGAGACTACAAGTCAAAGTTACAATTTACTAAAAATATTACAATAAATACAATGATACAGAGAAAAATTGGTCTGAACCCACAAAAAGCAGATGTATAACCCAGCACCCTGGGACACAAACAGAATGGTGTTTGTTAGCCCTTGTGCTGAGCACC